>JAWZYU010000188.1:80200-394200 GCA_038380435.1 Ryuthela nishihirai | reverse complement strand
AAAAAAGTGTCCGAACACTATGGTCGATTATAGAATTCAGTAGAAATATCTGACAACCATTCTTTTTAGAAATTAGTGATCTGGCAACTTTCGTGTACAGTCTCTCAAAAAAGTATCCGAACACTATGGTTGATTACAGAATTCAGAAAAAATATCTGACAACGATTTTTTTAGAAATTAGTAATCTGGCAACCTTCGTGTACAGTCTCTCAAAAAAAAGTATCCGAACACTATGGTTGATTACAGAATTCAGAAAAAAAATATCTGACAACGATTTTTTTTTTTTTTAGAAATTAGTGATCTGGCAACTTTCGTGTACAGTCTCTCAAAAAAAAGTATCCGAACACTATGGTTGATTACAGAATTCCGAAAAAAAATATCTGGCAACGATTTTTTTCCAGAAATTAGTAATCTGGCAACCTTCGTGTACAGTCTCTCAAAAAAGTATCCCAACAATATGGTTGATTACAGAATTCAGAAAAAATATCTGGCAACGTATTTTTTTATGAAATTAGTGATCTGGCAACCTTCGTACAGTCTCACAAAAACAACCTTCGTGTACAGTCTCACAAAAAAGAGTGACTTTTTTGAGTGACTGTACTTCACTTCATTTCGTAAAATTTCATCACAGCTCATCTGCATATTCTGCATCTTCTCTCTCCCTGCAAAATTTCATCCCAGTCCTTCTGTGGATGCTATCCATCATTTCTCCATATAAAATTCAGAATCAAGCCTGTTGTGGATGCTGCCCCTTTTTTCACCAGGTAAAATACCATTCCTTTCCTTCTGGGGATGCTGCCTCTTGTTTCTCCTTATAAAATTTTATTCCAACCATTTTGTGGATGCTGTCCTCTGTTTTTCCGTGAAAAATTCATCCTGTTCCCTCTGCAGTCCCTTGCAGCTCCGTGTAAATTTCATCCCATTCTTTCTATGGATGTTGCTTCCCTTAGTAAAATTTCAACACAGCCATCTGCAGATTTTGTCCTTTTTCTCCTCCATATAAGGCGGGGGTGGCTCAGTCGGTAGCGCGATAGGCTCGCAATCTGTAGTTCCCAGGTTCGAGTCCCAGCTGGGTCAGCGTTGAGAAATATGTCCGCAAAATTCCCCGCCCTGCCCACGGTCAGTAGGGGACACCGATGGACTTGAAAGGCCGCCGTCCGTCGGATGGGACGTTAAGCCGTGGCCCCGTGTGCGGGAGAGCCATACCCTGTGCACGTTAAAGAACACGCTGGATGGCCTTGACGAGAGGCTACCATCTGTCTCCCAACAGTTGTTCCAGTGGGTCCCCTCCCCCAACCTTCTCTGAGCCTTCGGGGTCCATGTGACCTGGCCATTTATCCCATGGTGTGAAAAAAAGTGCCGCTCAGGGGTGAAACAACCCAACTCCTCCATATAAAATTTCATCTCAACCTTTCTGTAGATTATGTCCCTTGTTTTTCGCTATAAAATTTCATTCCATCCCTTCTGTGGATGCTGTCCCTTGTTTTTCCGTGTAAAATATCATCTCATCCATTCTGTGGATGCTGTCAATTGCATTTCCGTGAAAATTTCATCTCAACATTTCTGTAGATTCTGTCCCGTGTTTCTCCGTGAAAAATTTCATCAAATCCATCGACAGATTTTGATCTCTCTTCAGTATAAAATTTCATCTCAACCCATCCGTGGATGCTCTCCCTTGTGTTTCTGTATAAAATATCATCCCACAAATTCTGTGGATGCTGTCCATTGTATTTGTGTGAAAATTTTCATCCCAAACACTGCAGATTTTGCCCTTCATTCCTCAGTACAAAATTTCATCCTTTCCCTTCTGTGGATGCTGTCCCTTGTTCCTCCGTGAAAAATATCATTCCCAACTTCATATGGATGTTGTCACTTGTATCCCTTTGTAAAATTTCATCACCGCCCATCTGTAGATTCTGTTCCTTGTTTCCCTTTGCGAAATTTCATCACCGCCCATCTGTAGATTCTGCCCCTTGTTTCCCTTCGTAAAATTTCACCACACCCCATCTGAAAATTGTGCCCCTTGTTTCCCTTCGTAAAATTTCATAACCGCCAATCTGTAGATTCTGTCCCTTATTACCCTTCGTAAAATTTCATCACCGCCCATCTGTAGATTCTGTCCCTTGTTTCCCTTCGTAAAATTTCATCACCACCCATCTGTAGATTCTGTCCCTTGTTTCCCTTCGTAAAATTTCATCACCGCCCATCTGTAGATTCTGTTCCTTGTTTCCCTTTGTGAAATTTCATCACCGCCCATCTGTAGATTTTGCCCCTTGTTTCCCTTCGTAAAATTTCACCACACCTCATCTGAAAATTGTGCCCCTTGTTTCCCTTCGTAAAATTTCACCACACCCCATCTGAAAATTGTGCCCCTTGTTTCCCTTCGTAAAATTTCATAACCGCCAATCTGTAGATTCTGTCCCTTATTACCCTTCGTAAAATTTCATCACCGCCCATCTGTAGATTCTGTCCCTTGTTTCCATTCGTAAAATTTCATCACCACCCATCTGTAGATTCTGTCCCTTGTTTCCCTTAGTAAAATTTCATACCGCCCATCTGTAGATTCTGCCCCTTTTTTCCCTTAGTGAAATTTCATACCGCCCATCTGTAGATCCTGTCCCTTGTTTCCCTTCGTAAAATTTCATCACCACCCATCTGTAGATTCTGTCCCTTGTTTCCCTTACTAAAACTTCATCACTGCCCATCTGTAGATTCTGTCCCTTGTTTCCCTTCGTAAGATTTCATCACCGCCAATCTGTATATTCTGTCCCTTATTTCCCTTTGTAAAATTTCATCACCACCCATCTGTAGATTCTGTCCCTTATTTCCCTTTGTAAAATTTCATCACCACCCATCTGTAGATTCTGTCCTTGTTTCGCTTCGTAAAATTTCATCACCGCCCATCTCTAGATTCTATCCCTTGTTTCCCTTCGTAAAATTTCATCACCGCCCAACCGTAGATTCTGTCCGTGGTTTACCTTCGTAAAATTTCATCACCGCCCATCTGTAGATTCTGTCCCTTGTTTCCCTTAGTAAAAATTCATCACTGTCCATCTGTAGATTCTGTTCCTTGTTTCCCTTCGTAAAATTTCGTCACCGCCCATCTGTAGATTCTGTCCCTTGTTTCCCTTAGTAAAAATTCATCACTGTCCATCTGTAGATTCTGTCCCTTGTTTCCCTTCGTAAAATTTCATCACCGCCCATCTGTAGATTCTGTCCCTTGTTTGCCTTAGTAAAATTTCATCACCGCCCATCTGTAGATTCTGCCCCATGTTTCCCTTCGTAAAATTTCATCACCGCCCATCTGTAGATTCTGTCCCTTGTTTCCCTTAGTAAAATTTCATACCGCCCATCTGTAGATTCTGCCCTTTGTTTCCCTTAGTAAAATTCGTCACTGCCCATCTGTAGATTCTGTCCCTTGTTTCTCTTGGTAAAATTTCATCACCGCCCATCTGTAGATTCTGTCCCTTGTTTCCCTTAGTAAAATTTCACACCGCCCATCTGTAGATTCTGCCCTTTGTTTCCCTTAGTAAAATTTCGTCACTGCCCATCTGTAGATTCTGTCCCTTGTTTCTCTTGGTAAAATTTCATCACCGCCCATCTGTAGATTCTGTCCCTTGTTTCCCTTAGTAAAAATTCATCAATGTCCATCTGTAGATTCTGTTCCTTGTTTCCCTTCGTAAAATTTCATCACCACCCATCTGTAGATTCTGTCCCTTGTTTCCCTTACTAAAACTTCATCACTGCCCATCTGTAGATTCTGTCCCTTGTTTCCCTTCGTAAGATTTCATCACCGCCAATCTGTATATTCTGTCCCTTATTTCCCTTTGTAAAATTTCATCAACACCCATCTGTAGATTCTGTCCTTGTTTCGCTTCGTAAAATTTCATCACCGCCCATCTCTAGATTCTATCCCTTGTTTCCCTTCGTAAAATTTCATCACCGCCCAACCGTAGATTCTGTCCGTGGTTTACCTTCGTAAAATTTCATCACCGCCCATCTGTAGATTCTGTCCCTTGTTTCCCTTAGTAAAAATTCATCACTGTCCATCTGTAGATTCTGTTCCTTGTTTCCCTTCGTAAAATTTCGTCACCGCCCATCTGTAGATTCTGTCCCTTGTTTGCCTTAGTAAAAATTCATCACTGTCCATCTGTAGATTCTGTTCCTTGTTTCCCTTCGTAAAATTTCATCACCGCCCATCTGCAGATTCTGTACCTTGTTTCCCTTCGTGAAATTTCATCACCGCCCATCTGCAGATTCTGTCCCTTGTTTCCCTTCGTAAAATTTCATCACCGCCCATCTGTAGATTATGTCCCTTGTTTCCCTTCGTAAAATTTCATCACCGCCCATCTGTAGATTCTGTTCCTTGTTTCCCTTCGTAAAATTTCATCACCGCTCATCTGTAGATTCTGCCCCTTGTTTCCCTTCGTAAAATTTCATCACCGCCCATCTGCAGATTCTGTTCCTTGTTTCCCTTCGTAAAATTTCATCACCGCTCATCTGTAGATTCTGTCCCTTGTTTCCCTTCGTAAAATTTCATCACCGCCCATCTGCAGATTTTGTTCCTTGTTTCCCTTCGTAAAATTTCATCACCCCCCATCTGCAGATTCTGTTCCTTGTTTCCCTTCGTAAAATTTCATCACCGCCCATCTGCAGATTCTTTATACTGTTTCCATTCGTAAAATTTCATCACCGCCCATCTGTAGATTCTGCCCCTTGTTTCCCTTCGTAAAATTTCATCACTGCTCATCTGTAGATTCTGTCCCTTGTTTCCCTTCGTAAAATTTCATCACCGCCCATCTGTAGATTCTGTTCCTTGTATCCTTTCGTAAAATTTCATCACCGCCCATCTGTAAATTCTATCCCTTGTTTCCCTTCGTAGAATTTTTTCACCGCCCATCTGTAGATTCTGTCCTTTGTTTCTCTTCGAAAATTTTAATCATCGCCCATCTGCAGATTCTGTCCCTTGTTTCCCTTTGTAAAATTTCATCACCACTCATCTGTAGATTCTGTCCGTTCATTCCCTTCGGAAAATTTCATCACCACCCATCTGTAGATTCTGCCCCTTGTTTCCCTTCGTAAATTTTCCATCACCACCCATCTGCAGATTCTGTCTCTTGTTTCCCTTCGTAAAATTTCATCACCACCCATCTGTAGATTCTGTTCCTTGTTTCCCTCCGTAAAATTTCATCACCGCCCATCTGCAGATTCTGTCCTTTATTTCCCTTCGTAAAATTTCATCACCGCCCATCTGCAGAATCTGTCTCTTGTTTCCCTTCGTAAAATTTCATCACCGCCCATCTGCAGATTCTGTTCCTTGTTTCCTTTCGTAAAATTTCATCACCGCCGACCTGTAGAAAGTATCCCTTGTTTCCCTTCGTAAAATTTCATCACCGCCCATCTGCAGATTCTGTCCCTTGTTTCCATTCGTAAAATTTCATCACCGCCCATCTGTAGATTCTGCATCTTGTTTCCCTTCGTAAAATTTCATCACTGCCCATCTGTAGATTCTATCCCTTGTTTCCCTTCGTAAAATTTCATCACTGCCCATCTGTAGATTCTGTCCTTTGTGTCCCTTCGTAAAATTTCACCACAGCTCATCTGTAGATTCTGTCCCTTGTTTCCCTTCGTCAAATTACATCACCGCCCATCTGCAGATTCTGTTCCTTGTTTCCCTTCGTAAAATTTCATCACCGCTCATCTGTAGATTCTATCCCTTGTTTCCCTTCGTAAAATTTCATCACCGCCCATCTGCAGATTCTGTCCCTTGTTTCCCTGCGTCAAATTTCATCACCGCCCATCTGCAGATTCTGTTCCTTGTTTCCCTTCGTAAAATTTCGTCACCGCCCATCTGCAGATTCTGTACATTGTTTCCCTTCGTAAAATTTCATCACCGCCCATCTGCAGATTCTGTACCTTGTTTCCCTTCGTGAAATTTCATCACCGCCCATCTGCAGATTCTGTACCTTGTTTCCCTTCGTAAAATTTCATCACCGCCCATCTGTAGATTCTGTTCCTTATTTCCCTTCGTAAAATTTCATCACCGCCCAACCGTAGATTCTGTCCGTGGTTTACCTTCGTAAAATTTCATCACCGCCCATCTGCAGATTCTGTACCTTGTTTCCCTTCGTGAAATTTCATCACCGCCCATCTGCAGATTCTGTCCCTTGTTTCCCTTCGTAAAATTTCATCACCGCCCATCTGTAGATTCTGTCCCTTGTTTCCCTTAGTAAAATTTCATACCGCCCATCTGTAGATTCTGCCCTTTGTTTCCCTTAGTAAAATTCGTCACTGCCCATCTGTAGATTCTGTCCCTTGTTTCTCTTGGTAAAATTTCATCACCGCCCATCTGTAGATTCTGTCCCTTGTTTCCCTTAGTAAAATTTCACACCGCCCATCTGTAGATTCTGCCCTTTGTTTCCCTTAGTAAAATTTCGTCACTGCCCATCTGTAGATTCTGTCCCTTGTTTCTCTTGGTAAAATTTCATCACCGCCCATCTGTAGATTCTGTCCCTTGTTTCCCTTAGTAAAAATTCATCAATGTCCATCTGTAGATTCTGTTCCTTGTTTCCCTTCGTAAAATTTCGTCACCGCCCATCTGTAGATTCTGTCCCTTGTTTCCCTTAGTAAAAATTCATAACTGTCCATCTGTAGATTCTGTCCCTTGTTTCCCTTCATAAAATTTCATCACGCCCATCTGCAGATTCTCTCCTTTGTTTCCCTTCGTAAAATTTCATCCCCGCCCATCTCTCTATTCTGTACCTTGTTTCCCTTCATAGAATTTCATCACCGCCCATCTGTAGATTCTGTTCCTTGTTTCCCTTCGTCAAATTTCATTACCGCTCATCTGTAGTTTCTGTCCCTTGTTTCCCTTCGTCAAATTTCATCACCGCCCATCTGCAGATTCTGTTCCTTGTTTCCCTTCGTAAAATTTCATCACCGCCCATCTGCAGATTCTGTACCTTGTTTCCCTTCGTGAAATTTCATCACCGCCCATCTGCAGATTCTGTCCCTTGTTTCCCTTCGTAAAATTTCATCACCGCCCATCTGTAGATTATGTCCCTTGTTTCCCTTCGTAAAATTTCATCACCGCCCATCTGTAGATTCTGTTCCTTGTTTCCCTTCGTAAAATTTCATCACCGCTCATCTGTAGATTCTGCCCCTTGTTTCCCTTCGTAAAATTTCATCACCGCCCATCTGCAGATTCTGTTCCTTGTTTCCCTTCGTAAAATTTCATCACCGCTCATCTGTAGATTCTGTCCCTTGTTTCCCTTCGTAAAATTTCATCACCGCCCATCTGCAGATTTTGTTCCTTGTTTCCCTTCGTAAAATTTCATCACCCCCCATCTGCAGATTCTGTTCCTTGTTTCCCTTCGTAAAATTTCATCACCGCCCATCTGCAGATTCTTTATACTGTTTCCATTCGTAAAATTTCATCACCGCCCATCTGTAGATTCTGCCCCTTGTTTCCCTTCGTAAAATTTCATCACTGCTCATCTGTAGATTCTGTCCCTTGTTTCCCTTCGTAAAATTTCATCACCGCCCATCTGTAGATTCTGTTCCTTGTATCCTTTCGTAAAATTTCATCACCGCCCATCTGTAAATTCTATCCCTTGTTTCCCTTCGTAGAATTTTTTCACCGCCCAACTGTAGATTCTGTCCTTTGTTTCTCTTCGAAAATTTTAATCATCGCCCATCTGCAGATTCTGTCCCTTGTTTCCCTTTGTAAAATTTCATCACCACTCATCTGTAGATTCTGTCCGTTCATTCCCTTCGGAAAATTTCATCACCACCCATCTGTAGATTCTGCCCCTTGTTTCCCTTCGTAAATTTTCCATCACCACCCATCTGCAGATTCTGTCTCTTGTTTCCCTTCGTAAAATTTCATCACCACCCATCTGTAGATTCTGTTCCTTGTTTCCCTCCGTAAAATTTCATCACCGCCCATCTGCAGATTCTGTCCTTTATTTCCCTTCGTAAAATTTCATCACCGCCCATCTGCAGAATCTGTCTCTTGTTTCCCTTCGTAAAATTTCATCACCGCCCATCTGCAGATTCTGTTCCTTGTTTCCTTTCGTAAAATTTCATCACCGCCGACCTGTAGAAAGTATCCCTTGTTTCCCTTCGTAAAATTTCATCACCGCCCATCTGCAGATTCTGTCCCTTGTTTCCATTCGTAAAATTTCATCACCGCCCATCTGTAGATTCTGCATCTTGTTTCCCTTCGTAAAATTTCATCACTGCCCATCTGTAGATTCTATCCCTTGTTTCCCTTCGTAAAATTTCATCACTGCCCATCTGTAGATTCTGTCCTTTGTGTCCCTTCGTAAAATTTCACCACCGCTCATCTGTAGATTCTGTCCCTTGTTTCCCTTCGTCAAATTACATCACCGCCCATCTGCAGATTCTGTTCCTTGTTTCCCTTCGTAAAATTTCATCACCGCTCATCTGTAGATTCTATCCCTTGTTTCCCTTCGTAAAATTTCATCACCGCCCATCTGCAGATTCTGTCCCTTGTTTCCCTGCGTCAAATTTCATCACCGCCCATCTGCAGATTCTGTTCCTTGTTTCCCTTCGTAAAATTTCGTCACCGCCCATCTGCAGATTCTGTACATTGTTTCCCTTCGTAAAATTTCATCACCGCCCATCTGCAGATTCTGTACCTTGTTTCCCTTCGTGAAATTTCATCACCGCCCATCTGCAGATTCTGTACCTTGTTTCCCTTCGTAAAATTTCATCACCGCCCATCTGTAGATTCTGTTCCTTATTTCCCTTCGTAAAATTTCATCACCGCCCAACCGTAGATTCTGTCCGTGTTTTACCTTCGTAAAATTTCATCACCGCCCATCTGCAGATTCTGTACCTTGTTTCCCTTCGTGAAATTTCATCACCGCCCATCTGCAGATTCTGTTCCTTGTTTCCCTTCGTAAAATTTCATCACCGCTCATCTGTAGATTCTGTTCCTTGTTTCCCTTCGTAAAATTTCATCACCGCTCATCTGTAGATTCTGTCCCTTGTTTCCCTTCGTAAAATTTCATCACCGCCCATGTGTAGATTCTGTTCCTTGTTTCCCTTCGTAAAATTTCATCACCGCCCATCTGTAGATTCTGTTCCTTGTTTCCCTTCGTAAAATTTCATCACCGCCCATCTGTAGATTCTGTTCAATGTTTCCCTTTGTAAAATTTCATCTTCGCCCATCTGCAGATTCTGCCCCTTGCTTCCCTTCGTAAAATATCATCACCGCCCATCTGCAGATTCTGTTCCTTGTTTCCCTTCGTAAAATTTCATCACCGCTCATCTGTAGATTCTGTCCCTTGTTTCCCTTCGTAAAATTTCATCACCGCCCATCTGCAGATTTTGTTCCTTGTTACCCTTCGTAAAATTTCATCACCCCCCATCTGCAGATTCTGTTCCTTGTTTCCCTTCGTAAAATTTCATCACCGCCCATCTGCAGATTCTGTACATTGTTTCCCTTCGTAAAATTTCATCACCGCCCATCTGCAGATTCTGCCCCTTGTTTCCATTCGTAAAATTTCATCACCGCCCATCTGTAGATTCTGCCCCTTGTTTCCCTTCGTAAAATTTCATCACTGCCCATCTGTAGATTCTGTTCCTTGTTTCCCTTCGTAAAATTTCATCACCGCTCATCTGTAGATTCTGTCCCTTGTTTCCCTTCGTAAAATTTCATCACCGTCCATCTGCAGATTTTGTTCCTTGTTACCCTTCGTAAAATTTCATCACCCCCCATCTGCAGATTCTGTTCCTTGTTTCCCTTCGTAAAATTTCATCACCGCCCATCTGCAGATTCTGTACATTGTTTCCCTTCGTAAAATTTCATCACCGCCCATCTGCAGATTCTGCCCCTTGTTTCCATTCGTAAAATTTCATCACCGCCCATCTGTAGATTCTGCCCCTTGTTTCCCTTCGTAAAATTTCATCACTGCCCATCTGTAGATTCTGTTCCTTGTTTCCCTTCGTAAAATTTCATCACCGCTCATCTGTAGATTCTGTCCCTTGTTTCCCTTCGTAAAATTTCATCACCGCCCATCTGTAGATTCTGTTCCTTGTTTCCCTTCGTAAAATTTCATCTTCGCCCATCTGTAGATTCTGTTCCATGTTTCCCTTCGTAAAATTTCATCTTCGCCCATCTGCAGATTCTGCCCCTTGCTTCCCTTAGTAAAATTTCATCACCGCTCATCTGTAGATTCTGTCCCTTGTTTCCCTTCGTAAAATTTCATCACCGCCCATCTGCAGATTCTGTACCTTGTTTCCCTTCGTAAAATTTCATCCCCGCCCATCTGTCTATTCTTTACCTTGTTTCCCTTCATAAAATTTCATCACCGCCCATCTGTCTATTCTGTACCTTGTTTCCCTTCGTAAAATTTCATCCCCGCCCATCTGTCTATTCTGTACCTTGTTTCCCTTCGTAAAATTTCATCACCGCCCATCTGTAGATTCTGTTCCTTGTTTCCCTTCGTCAAATTTCATTACCGCTCATCTGTAGATTCTGTCCCTTGTTTCCATTCGTGAAATTTCATCACCGCCCATGTGTAGATTCTGTCCCTTGTTTCCCTTCGTAAAATTTCATCACCGCCCATCTGTAGATTCTGTTCCTTGTTTCCCTTCGTAAAATTTCATCACCGCTCATCTGTAGATTCTGTCCCTTGTTTCCCTTCGTAAAATTTCATCACCGCCCATCTGTAGATTCTGTCCCTTGTTTCCCTTCGTGAAATTTCATCACCGCCCATCTGTAGATTCTGCCCCTTGTTTCCCTTCGTAAAATTTCATCACCGCCCATCTGCAGATTCTGTTCCTTGTTTCCCTTCGTAAAATTTCATCACCGCTCATCTGTAGATTCTGTCCCTTGTTTCCCTTCGTAAAATTTCATCACCGCCTATCTGCAGATTCTGTACATTGTTTCCCTTCGTAAAATTTCATCACCGCCCATCTGCAGATTCTGCCCCTTGTTTCCATTCGTAAAATTTCATCACCGCCCATCTGTAGATTCTATCCCTTGTTTCCCTTCGTAAAATTTCATCACCGCCCATCTGTAGATTCTGTCCCTTGTTTCCTTTTGTAAAATTTCATCGCCGCCCATCTGCAGATTCTATCCCTTGTTTCCCTTCGTAAAATTTCATCACCGCCCATCTGTAGATTCTGTTCCTTGTATCCTTTCGTAAAATTTCATCACCGCCCATCTGTAAATTCTATCCCTTGTTTCCCTTCGTAGAATTTTTTCTCCGCCCATCTGTAGATTCTGTCCCATGTTACTCTTCGAAAATTTTAATCATCGCCCATCTGCAGATTCTGTCCCTTGTTTCCCTTTGTAAAATTTCATCACCACTCATCTGTAGATTCTGTCCGTTCTTTCCCTTCGGAAAATTTCATCACCGCCCATCTGTAGATTCTGCCCCTTGTTTCCCTTCGTAAATTTTCCATCACCACCCATCTGCAGATTCTGTCTCTTGTTTCCCTTCGTAAAATTTCATCACCACCCATCTGTAGATTCTGTTCCTTGTTTCCCTCCGTAAAATTTCATCACCGCCCATCTGCAGATTCTGTCCCTTGTTTCCCTTCGTAAAATTTCATCACCGCCCATCTGCAGAATCTGTCTCTTGTTTCCCTTCGTAAAATTTCATCACCGCCCATCTGCAGATTCTGTTCCTTGTTTCCTTTCGTAAAATTTCATCACCGCCGACCTGTAGAAAGTATCCCTTGTCTCCCTCCGTAAAATTTCAACACCGCCCATCTGCAGATTCTGTTCCTTGTTTCCTTTCGTAAAATTTCATCACCGCCGATCTGTAGAAAGTATCCCTTGTTTCCCTTCGTAAAATTTCATCACCACCCATCTGCAGAATCTGTACCTTGTTTCCCTTCGTAAAATTTCATCCCCGCCCATCTGTCGATTCTGTACCTTGTTCCCTTCGTAAAATTTCATCACCGCCCATCTGCAGATTCTGTCCCTTGTTTCCCTTCGTAAAATTTCATCACCGCCCATCTGCAGATTCTGTTCCTTGTTTCCCTTCGTAAAATTTCATCACCGCTCATCTGCAGATTCTGTCCCTTGTTTCCCTTCGTAAAATTTCATCACCGCCCATCTGCAGATTCTGTGCCTTGTTTCCCTTCGTAAAACTTAATCACCACCCATCTGTAGATTCTGTGCCTTGTTTCCCTTCCTAAAATTTCATCACCGCCCATCTGTAGATTCTGTCCCTCGTTTCGCTTCGTAAAATTTCATCACCGCCCATCTGTAGATGCTGTTCCTTGTTACCCTTTGTACAATTTCATCACCGCCCATCTGTAGATTCTGTTCCTTGTATCCCTTCGTAAAATTTCATCACCGCCCATCTGTAGATTCTGTACCATGTTTCCCTTCGTAAAATTTCATCACCACCCATCTGTAGATTCTGTCCCTTGTTTTCCTTTGTAAAATTTCATCACCACCCATCTGCATATTCTGTCCCTTTTTTCAATTCGTAAAATTTCATCACTACCCATCTGTAGATTCTGTCCCTTGTTTCCCTTCCTAAAATTTCATCACAGCCCATCTGCAGATTCTGTCCCTTGTTTCCCTTCGTAAAATTTCATCACCGCCCATCTGTAGATCCTGTCCCTTGTTTCCCTTCGTAAAATTTCATCACCGCCCATCTGTAGATTCTCTCCCTTGTTTCCTTTCGTAAAATTTCATCACCGCCCATCTGTAGATTCTGCCCCTTGTTTCCCTTTGTAAAATTTCATCACCTCCCATCTGCAGATTCCGTCCCTTGTTTCCCTTCGTAAAATTTCATCACCGCCAATCTGTAGAATGTATCCCTTGTTTCCCTTCGTAAAATTTCATTACCGCCCATCTGTAGATTCTGCCCCTTGTTTCCCTTTGTAAAATTTTATCACCTCCCATCTGCAGATTCCGTCCCTTGTTTCCCTTCGTAAAATTTCATCACCGCCAATCTGTAGAATGTATCCCTTGTTTCCCTTCGTAAAATTTCATTACCGCCCATCTGTAGATTCTGTCCCTTGTTTCCCTTCGTAAAATTTCATCACCGCCCATCTGCAGATTCTGTACCTTGTTTCCCTTCGTAAAATTTCATCTCCGCCCATCTGTAGATTCTATCCCTTGTTTCCCTTTGTAAAATTTCATCACCCCCCATCTGCAGATTCTGTCCCTTGTTTCCCTTCGTAAACTTTCATCCCTTCCCTTCTGAGAATGCCGTCCCTTGTTTCTCAGTGTAAAATATCATCCCAGTCAATCTTTGGATCCTATGCATTGATGCAGAGGAAAACGTCCTTCTCTTCCTGTTCGCCACTCTCCATCCTCTGAGACTGAATGATGCAGATCACGTTCCTAGGAGACAGAGGACGTTCAGCAGCAGAGTGTGATGCGGAATACAAATCAGGAGGGAGACAATGTCGTTATAGTAGCTGTCTGCTTTCAGTCCATCTCTTTCCTTGGCAGGCAGAGTCAAAGGCAATCCAGTTCCTACTTTAAAGAGCATATATTCACTCTATCAGTTATTTCCATCCTCTCCCTGTCATCATTGGGGCGGGGGTGGCTCAGTCGGTAGCGCGCCAGGCTCGTAATCTGTAGTTCTTAGGTTCGAGTCCCAGCTATGTCAGCGTTAAGATTTATCTCCGCAAAATTCCCCGCCCTGCCCACGGTCAGTAGGGGACACCGATGGGCTTGGAAAGGCCGCCGTCCGTCGGATGGGACGTTAATCCGTGGCACCGTGTGCGGGAGAGACATACCCTGTGCACGTTAAAGAACACGCTGGATGGCCTTGACGAGAGGCTACCATCTGTCTCCCAACAGCTGTTCCAATGGGTCCCCTCCCCCAACCTTCTCTGAGTCTTCGGGGTCCATGTGACCTGGTCATTTAGCCCATGGTGTGCAAAAAAGTGCCACTCAGAGGTGAAACAACCCAACCCAACTCTCTGTCATCTGTAGGGATGATGATGACTGCATCATCTGTAGGGATCTGTGTCATCTGTAGGGATGATGACGACTGCATCATCGAAAACATGCATCTCGCACTCTATGATAATGATTGCATCTTTAATGACACAAATTCTACCTTTGAGGTATTAAATGGAGAGATGAAAGCTGGTCAGTGTCGATGTTTGCCAAAACCTCGTGTATTATACCATATAAAATAAATAAAATAAATACCCTTTCAAGCAGCTGCTTGCCACAGAGGTCTGACAGGAGCCTGTCAGTTTATATGCCAGAGTAGAAGGTCTGAGAGGATGGCAGGACCTGAGCAGAAAAACGACACACACATCCATGCCTTACCTGGGGTTCGAACCCTGGTCCGTTGGATGAGTAGCCACGCATGCTAACCACTAGGTCATATATACAGTCGCTCAAAAGAAATATCCGAACACTATGGTTGATTAGAGAATTCAGAAAATACATCTGCAACGATTTTTTTTAGAAATCAGTGATCTAGCAACCTTCGTGTCACGTGACACAAAGGTTGCGAGATCACTAATTTCTAAAAAAATTGTTGCCAGATATTTTTCTGAATTCTGTAATCAACCATAGTGTTCCGATTTTTTTGAGCGACTGTACATTACTAAAAGATTTGCAGGAATAAATTGATGATCACTAATTGATTAGTGATCTGACAAACTTCGTGCCACGCGACACGAAGTTTGCCAGATCACTAATTTCTAAAAAAAAAAACCGTTGCCAGATATTTTTTCTGAATTCTCTAGGCAACCGCAGTTTTCGGATATTTTTTTTAGCAACTGTACTTTTTTTGCACACAATGGGCTAAAATGGTGACGTCACAATATCCTCAAGTGCTCAGAGAAGAAAGAGGAACACTGGAGTGCTGTTGAGTGTGTGACACCTTCCACAACCATCTCTGAACCGTTTTGGGGACCTAGTGACCTGTCCTGACCTTGTTGGTTGGTTGATTGATTGTTTTACCTCTGAGCGGCACTTTTTTGCACACCATGGGCTAAATAGCCAGCTCACATGGACCCCGAAGGCTCAGAGAAGGTTGGGGGAGGGGACCCACTGGAACAGCTGTTGGGAGACAGATGGTAGCCTCCCGTCAAGGCCATCCAGCGTGTTCTTTAAAGTGCACAGGGTATGGCTCTCCCGCACACGGGGCCACGGCTTAACGTCCCATCCGACGGACGGCGGCCTTTCCAAGCCCATCAGTGTCCCCTACTGACCGTGGACAGGGCGGGGAATTTTGCGGAGATAAATCTCAACGCTCACCCAGCTGGGATTCGAACCTGGGAACTACAGATTACGAGCCTGATGTGCTACCGACTATGCCACCCCGCCCCCCTGACCTTGTGACCTGTCCATTTAGTCCCCTGTATGCCAAAGAAGTGCCGACCGGAGGTCAAATAATCAATTCAACATCTGCCAAATCCAAGAGGTGCACTTCAAATAAACACTGCTGAAACTTTTTGGTCCGGGGCGGGGGTGGCTCAGTCGGTAGCGCGCCAGGTTCGTAATCTGTACTTCCCAGGTTCGAGTCCCAGCTGGGTAAGCGTTGAGATTTATCTCCGCAAAATTCCCCGCCCTACCCAGGGTCAGTAGGGGACACCGATGGGCTTGGAAAGGCCGCCGTCCGTCGGATGGGACGTTAAGCCGTAGCCCCGTGTGCGGGAGAGCCATACCCTGTGCACGTTAAAGAACACCCTGGATGGCCTTGACGGGAGGCTACATCTGTCTCCCAACAGCTGTTCCAGTGGGTTTCCTCTCCCAACCTTCTCTGAGCCTTCGGGGTCCTTGTGACCTGGCCATTTAACCCAAGGTGTGCATTGCAGTCATACCCTGTGCACATTAAAGAACACGCTGAATGGCCTTGACGGGAGGCTAGCATCTGTCTCCCAACAGCTGTTCCAGTGGGTTCCCTCCCCCAACCTTCTTTGAGCCTTCGGGGTCCTTGTGACCTGGCCATTTAACCCATGGTGTGCAAAAAAGTGCAGGTTAGAGGTAAAACAACCCAACGTTAAGAACACGCTGGATGACCTTGACGGGAGGCTACCATCTGTCTCCCAACAGCTGTTCCAGTGGGTCCCCTCTCCCAACCTTCTCTGAGCCTTCGGGGTCCTTGTGAACTGGCCATTTAGCCCATGGTGTGCAAAAAAGTGCAGCTCAGAGGTAAAACAACCCAACGTTAAAGAACACACTGGATGGCCTTGACGGGAGGCTACCATCTATCTCCCGACAGCTGTTCTAGTGGGTCCCCTCCCCCAACCTTCTCTGAATCCCTCGGGGTTCTTGTGACCTGGCCATTTAGCCCACTGTGTGCAGGAGAGCTATACTCTGTGCACGTTAAAGAACACACTAGATGGCTAGACAGGAAGTTTCCATCTGTCCCCCAACTGCTGTTCCAGTGGGTCTTCACCCCCAAAACTTCTCTGAGCCTTCGGGGTCCTTGTGACCTGGACATTTAGCCCATGGTGTGCCAAAAATTGCAGCTCAGAGATAAAACAACCCAACGTTAAAGAACACACTGGATGGCCTTGACGGGAGGCTACCATCTGTCTCCAAACAACAGTTCCAGTGGGTCCCCTCCCCCAACTTTCTCTGAGCCTTCGGGGTCCTTGTGACCTGGCCATTTAGTCCATGGTGTGCCAAAAAATGCTGTTCAGAGGAAAAACAACACACCAACCAACCAATCAACCTCGTGACGTAGTCATTTAGCCCACTGTGCGCAAAAATTGCCATTCAGAGGTAAAACAATCCAATTCAACATCTCTTCAATAGGTCCACTTCCGCGAACTTTCTCCGAATCCATGGGGTTCTTGTAACCTGTCATTTAGCCCATTGCGAGAACAAAAAAAATATATAAACTTTACTAGAATTAAAATAACACAACGTAAATCCAGTCGTGGTTCCAATACTTTTGGGAATATAGTGTATCCTATCACTATCGATCTTTTCTCGTTTCCTCCCCTTCACAAAGCACTGAAGATACGATCACACAAGAGCACTCTCCGCAAACACTCGCAACAATCACACCCGAAACGCACACGAACCCGTACAAAAACGAGCTCTCACAATGATAGGGTGTAGTATGTCCTCCACGACATATATCTTTTCTAGTATACATATATATTTCCGACTTCCGACCCCCCCCCCCCCCTACAAACCTGAAGACCCCAACATCCTGTTAAGCGAACGACGGAGAACTAGTCCGCATCCCCATCACAAAAGAAACATCTCTCTGCCTTGTCAACCATTGTCGAGGGCATGTCACCGTGGAAGCTTTCGTCTCCCTCCCGGCCAGAGGGTCAGATTTAGCCGCAGAAACCTCGTCGCTGCCTCGGTGCGGTTCTACGCCGATCAGCCTGCCGCAGCTCACCTCTCCCTAATTAATCACGGCGGTTATCTCACGGCTTGCATCTGACCCTGTCACGTGCCGCGCCCGGCTGAGGAAGACGGATGATTCCTCGTGCAGCTGACGTCAGCAGGTGGCGCGTGCGACAGAGACACCATTGTGTGGTTTCAGTTGACCCTTTTTGACCTGTGGAGCCACCTCCCCTTCACTCGTGACGGACTGACGGATGGCGAAAGGTCCTGCCCTTCGACTTTGCCACCAGAGGCGTTAAGGATGGGGATGATGTTTTCTCATTCCCCCACCTCTCCCGGCGGCGGAGGAGGAAGAGGCTGGGGATGAATTCGGCGGAGGTGGGTGTACATTGCTCGTGATCTGAAGAGGGCATCTCGACTCTCAAGGTAGGTGTGAAATCGGAACAGGGGTCACGTGATAGCCATGCATGAGGTTTGTTTTATTTTATATTTTGTTCTGATCCAGTCGTAGTCTCTCAAAAAAAAAGTATCCGAACGCTATGGTTTATTACAAAATTCAGAAAAAATACCTGGCAACGATTTTTTTTTAGAAATTAGTGATCTGGAAACTTCGTGTCACGCGACACTAAGGTTGCCAGTTGACACGTTACACGAAGGTTGCCTGTTGACACGTTACACGAAGGTTGCCAGTTGACACGTTACACGAAGGTTGCCAGTTGACACGTGACACGAAGGTTTGTCGCGTGACACGAAGGTTGCCAGTTGACACGTGACACGAAGGTTGCCAGCTGTCACGTGACACGAAGGTTGACTGTTGACACGTGACACAAAGGTTGTCAGTTGATACGTGACACGAAAGTTTCCAGTTGTCACGTGACACGAAGGTTAAAAAAAAAAAAAAAAAAAAAAAATACCCTCTCAAGCAGCTGCTTGCCACAGAGGTCTGACAGGAGCCTGTCAGTTTATATGCCACAGTATATCTGAGAGGATGGCAGGACCTCAGCAGAAAAACGACACACACATCCATGCCTAAATCCGGGACTCGAACCCAGGTCCCTTAGATCAGTAGCCAAGCGTGCTAACCACTCGGCCACGGGACGGCGACACGAAGGTTGCTAGATCATTAATTTCTAAAAATATCGTTGCCAGATATTTTTCTGAATTCTGTAATCAGCCATAACGTTCGGATACTTTTTTCAGCGACTGTACCGTGGATGAGTGGTTAGCGCGATTGACTACTAATCAGAGTGATCCGAGTTCGAACCCCGGGTAAGGCATGGATGTTTGTCTATCTGCTGAGGTCCCGCCATCTTAACAGACTATCGAGACTATCTACTATGACGTAGAGACTGTCAGAGTTCTATGGCAAGCAGCTGCTTGAGGGGGCATTCATTAATTTGGTTAATAAAGGACTGAGGGATTATTTACCACTGAACAAAGACAAAGAATTGCAACAGTAGTTTGGATATGCAATGATACGTTTAATTTTAATGCTATTAAATTTTGGACGTTAATTATTTTTTCTAAAAATCGCAACCATGCATTTGATTATTTGAACTTCAAGACGAAGGAAGCGCCAGGAATTCTGTTATCTAAATGTGTTGGGTGATATCACAATGCCACGCATTTAAACATTCTGGGTGAAATCCTTACAAGAATTATTCTATAAAAATTTTCTTAGTCAAATCAGTGCCATGAAATCTTTAATCTAAATATTCATAGTGAAATCAGTACCATGCATTCTTTAACCTAAACATTCATAGTGAAATTAGTGACATGCATTCTTTTATCTAAATATTCATAGTGAAATCAGTGTCATGCATTCTTTTATCTAAATATTCATAGTGAAATCAATGTCATGCATTCTTTTATCTAAACATTCAGAGTGAAATCAGTGCCATGCATTCTTTTATCTAAACATTCATAGTGAAATCAGTGCCATGCAATCTTTTATCTAAACATTCATAGTAAAATCAGTGCCATCCATTCTTTTATCTAAACATTCATAGTGAATTCAGTGCCATGCATTCTTTTATCTAAATATTCATACTGAAATCAGTGCCATGCATTCTTTTATCTAAACATTCATAGTGAAATCAGTGCCATGCATTCTTTTATCTAAACATTCATAGTGAAATCAGTGCCATGCGTTCTTTTACCTAAACCTTCGTAGTGAAATCAGTGTCATGCATTCTTTTTCTAAATATTCAGAGTGAAATTAGTGCCATGCATTCTTTTATCTAAACATTCAGAGTGAAATCAGTGCCATGCATTCTTTTATCTAAACATTCATAGTGAAATCAATG
Source organism: Ryuthela nishihirai (assembly GCA_038380435.1). NCBI lineage: Eukaryota > Metazoa > Arthropoda > Arachnida > Araneae > Heptathelidae > Ryuthela > Ryuthela nishihirai. The sequence goes on along the minus strand of JAWZYU010000188.1, from coordinate 374,616 downwards.
CCATGCAATCTTTTATCTAAACATTCATAGTAAAATCAGTGCCATGCATTCTTTTTCTAAATATTCAGAGTGAAATTAGTGCCATGCATTCTTTTATCTAAACATTCAGAGTGAAATCAGTGCCATGCATTCTTTTATCTAAACATTCATAGTGAAATCAATGCCATGCAATCTTTTATCTAAACATTCATAGTAAAATCAGTGCCATGCATTCTTTTATCTAAACATTCATAGTGAATTCAGTGCCATGCATTCTTTTATCTAAATATTCATACTGAAATCAGTGCCATGCATTCTTTTATCTAAACATTCATAGTGAAATCAGTGCCATGCATTCTTTTATTTAACATTCATAGTGAAATCAGTGCCATGCGTTCTTTTACCTAAACCTTCGTAGTGAAATCACTGCCATGCATTCTTTTATCTAAACATTCATAGTGAAATCAGTGCCATGTATTCTTTTATCTAAACATTCATAGTGAAATCAATATCATGCATTCTTTTATCTAAACATTCATAGTGAAATCAGTGTCATGCATTCTTTTTCTAAATATTCAGAGTGAAATTAGTGCCATGCATTCTTTTATCTAAACATTCAGAGTGAAATCACCGCCATGAATTCTTTTATCTAAACATTTATAGTGAAATCAGTGCCATGCGTTCTTTTATTTAAATATTCATAGTGAAATCAGTGCCATGAATTCTTTTATTTAAATATTCATACTGAAATCACTGCCATGAATTGTTTTATCTAAACATTCATAGTGAAATCAGTGCCATGCGTTCTTTTATTTAAATATTCATACTGAAATAACTGCCATAAATTCTTTTATTTAAATATTCATAGTGAAATCACTGCCATGAATTCTTTTATCTAAACATTCATAGTGAAATCAGTGCCATGCATTCTTTTATCTAAACATTCATAGTGAAATCAGTGCCATGCATTCTTTTATCTAAATATTCATAGTGAAAACAGTGCCATGAATTATTTTATCTAAATATTCATAGTGAAATCAGTGCCATGTATTCTTTTATCTAAACATTCATACTGAAATCAATGATATGAATTCTTTTATCGAAACATTCATAGTGAAATCAGTGCCATGCACTCTTTTATTTAAATATTCATAGTGAAACCACTGCCATGAACTCTTTTATTTAAACATTCATAGTGAAATCATTCCATGAATTCTTTTATTTAAACATTCATAGTGAAATCACTGCCAGGCATTCTTTTATCTAAACATTCATAGAGAAATCAGTGCCATCCATTGTTTTATCTAAACATTCATAGTGAAATCACTGCCATGAATTCTTTTATCTAAACATTCATAGTGAAATCAGTGCCATGCATTCTTTTATCAAAACATTCATAGTGAAATCAGTGCCATGCATTCTTTAATCTAAACATTCATAGTGAAACCAGTGCGATGCATTCTTTTATCTAAACATTCCTAGTGAAATCAGTGTCATGCATTCTTTTATCTAAACATTCAGAGTGAAATTAGTGCAATGCATTTTTTATCTAAACATATATAGTGAAATCAGTGCCATGCATTCTTTTGTCTAAACATTCATAGTGAATCAGTGCCATGCAATCTTTTATCTAAACATTCATAGTGAAATCACTGCCATGCATTCTTTTATCTAAACATTCAGAGTGAAATCAGTGCCATGCATTCTTTTATCTAAACATTTATAGTGAAATCAGTGCAATGCATTTTTTATCTAAACATTCATAGTGAAATCAGTGCCATGCATTCTTTTATCTAAACATTCATAGTGAAATCAGTGCCATCCATTCTTTTATCTAAACATTCATAGTGAAATCAGTGCCATGCATTCTTTTATCTAAACATTCATAGTGAAATCACTGCCATGCATTCTTTTATCTAAACATTCATAGTGAAATCAGTATCATGCATTCTTTTATCTAAACATTCATAGTGAAATCAGTGTCATGCATTCTTTTATCTAAACATTCATAATGAAATCAGTGCCAGGCATTCTTTTATCTAAACATTCATAGTGAAATCAGTGACATGCATTATTTTATCTAAACATTCAGAGTGAAATCACTGCCATGAATTCTTTTATCTAAACATTCATAGTGAAATAAGTGCCATGAATTCTTTTATCTAAACGTTCATAGTGAAATCAGTGCCATGCATTCTTTATCTAAATATTCATAGTGAAATCACTGCCATGCATTCTTTTATTTAAATATTCATAGTGAAATCACTGCCATGAATTCTTTTATCTAAACATTCATAGTGAAATCAGTGCCATGCATTCTTTTATCTAAACATTCATAGTGAAATCAGTGCCATGCATTCTTTTATCAAAAGATTCATAGTGAAATCAGTGCCATGAACACTTTTATCTAAACATTTATAGTGAAATCACTGCCATGAATTCTTTTATCTAAACATTCATACTGAAATCATTGCCATGCATTCTTTTATTTAAATATTCATAGTGAAATCACTGCCATGAATTCTTTTATCTAAACATTCATAGTGAAATCAGTGCCATGCATTCTTTTATCTAAACATTCATCGTGAAATCTGTGCCATGCATTGTTTTATCAAAACATTCATACTGAAATCAGTGCCATGAACACTTTTATCTAAACATTTATAGTGAAATCACTTCCATGAATTCTTTTATCTAGACATTCATAGTGAAATCAGCGCCATGCGTTCTTTTATTTAAATATTCATAGTGAAATCAGTGCCATGAATTCATTTATTTAAATATTCTTAGTGAAATCACTGCCATGAATTCTTTTATCTAAACATTCATAGTGAAATCAGTGCCATGCATTCTTTTATCTAAACATTCATAGTGAAATCAGTGCCATGCATTCTTTTATCTAAACATTCATAGTGAAATCGCTGCCATGAATTCATTTATCTAAATATTCATAGTGAAATCAGTGCCATGCATTCTTTATCTAAGCATTCATAGTGAAATCAGTGCCATGCGTTCTTTTATTTAAATATTCATAGTGAAAGCAGTGCCATGCATTCTTTTATTTAAATATTCATAGTGAAATCAGTACCATGCATTCTTTTATCAAAACATTCATAGTGAAATAAGTGCCATGCATTCTTTTATCTAAACATTCATAGTGAAATCACTGCCATGAATTCATTTATCTAAATATTCATAGTGAAATCAGTGCCATGCATTTTTTATCTAAACATTCATAGTGAAATAAGTGCCATGCGTTCTTTTATTTAAATATTCATAGTGAAAGCAGTGCCATGCATTCTTTTATTTAAATATTCATAGTGAAATCAGTACCATGCATTCTTTTATCAAAACATTCATAGTGAAATCAGTGTCATGCATTCTTTTATCTAATCATTCATAGCGAAATCAGTGCCATGCATTATTTTATCTAAACATTCATAGTGAAATCAGTATCATGCATTCTTTTATATAAACATTCATAGTGAAATCAGTGTCATGCATTCTTTTATCTAAACATTCAGAGTGAAATTAGTGCCATGCATTATTTTATCTAAACATTCATAGTGAAATCAGTGCCATGCATTCTTTTATCTAAACATTCATAGTGAAATCAGTGCCATGCGTTCTTTTACCTAAACCTTCGTAGTGAAATCACTGCCATGCATTCTTTTATCTAAACATTCATAGTGAAATCAGTGCCATGTATTCTTTTATCTAAACATTCATAGTGAAATCAATATCATGCATTCTTTTATCTAAACATTCATAGTGAAATCAGTGTCATGCATTCTTTTTCTAAATATTCAGAGTGAAATTAGTGCCATGCATTCTTTTATCTAAACATTCAGAGTGAAATCAGTGACATGCATTCTTTTATCTAAACATTCATAGTGAAATCAATGCCATGCAATCTTTTATCTAAACATTCATAGTAAAATCAGTGCCATGCATTCTTTTATCTAAACATTCATAGTGAATTCAGTGCCATGCATTCTTTTATCTAAATATTCATACTGAAATCAGTGCCATGCATTCTTTTATCTAAACATTCATAGTGAAATCAGTGCCATGCATTCTTTTATCTAAACATTCATAGTGAAATCAGTGCCATGCGTTCTTTTACCTAAACCTTCGTAGTGAAATCACTGCCATGCATTCTTTTATCTAAACATTCATAGTGAAATCAGTGCCATGTATTCTTTTATCTAAACATTCATAGTGAAATCAATATCATGCATTCTTTTATCTAAACATTCATAGTGAAATCAGTGTCATGCATTCTTTTTCTAAATATTCAGAGTGAAATTAGTGCCATGCATTCTTTTATCTAAACATTCAGAGTGAAATCACCGCCATGAATTCTTTTATCTAAACATTTATAGTGAAATCAGTGCCATGCGTTCTTTTATTTAAATATTCATAGTGAAATCAGTGCCATGAATTCTTTTATTTAAATATTCATAGTGAAATCACTGCCATGAATTGTTTTATCTAAACATTCATAGTGAAATCAGTGCCATGCGTTCTTTTATTTAAATATTCATACTGAAATAAGTGCCATAAATTCTTTTATTTAAATATTCATAGTGAAATCACTGCCATGAATTCTTTTATCTAAACATTCATAGTGAAATCAGTGCCATGCATTCTTTTATCTAAACATTCATAGTGAAATCAGTGCCATGCATTCTTTTATCTAAATATTCATAGTGAAATCACTACCATGAATACTTTTATCTAAATATTCATAGGAAAATCAGGGCCATGCAGTCTTTTATCTAAACATTCATAATGAAATCAATGCCATGCATTCTTTTATCTAAACATACAGAGTGAAATCAGTGCCATGCATTCTTTTATCTAAACATTCAGAGTGAAAACAGTGCCATGAATTATTTTATCTAAATATTCATAGTGAAATCAGTGCCATGTATTCTTTTATCTAAACATTCATACTGAAATCAATGATATGAATTCTTTTATCGAAACATTCATAGTGAAATCAGTGCCATGCACTCTTTTATTTAAATATTCATAGTGAAACCACTGCCATGAACTCTTTTATTTAAACATTCATAGTGAAATCCCTGCCATGAATTCTTTTATTTAAACATTCATAGTGAAATCACTGCCAGGCATTCTTTTATCTAAACATTCATAGCGAAATCAGTGCCATCCATTGTTTTATCTAAACATTCATAGTGAAATCACTGCCATGAATTCTTTTATCTAAACATTCATAGTGAAATCAGTGCCGTGAATTCTTTTATCTAAACATTCATAGTGAAATCAGTGCCATGCATTCTTTTATCAAAACATTCATAGTGAAATCAGTGCCATGCATTCTTTAATCTAAACATTCATAGTGAAACCAGTGCGATGCATTCTTTTATCTAAACATTCCTAGTGAAATCAGTGTCATGCATTCTTTTATCTAAACATTCAGAGTGAAATTAGTGCAATGCATTTTTTATCTAAACATATATAGTGAAATCAGTGCCATGCATTCTTTTGTCTAAACATTCATAGTGAATCAGTGCCATGCAATCTTTTATCTAAACATTCATAGTGAAATCACTGCCATGCATTCTTTTATCTAAACATTCAGAGTGAAATCAGTGCCATGCATTCTTTTATCTAAACATTTATAGTGAAATCAGTGCAATGCATTTTTTATCTAAACATTCATAGTGAAATCAGTGCCATGCATTCTTTTATCTAAACATTCATAGTGAAATCAGTGCCATCCATTCTTTTATCTAAACATTCATAGTGAAATCAGTGCCATGCATTCTTTTATCTAAACATTCATAGTGAAATCACTGCCATGCATTCTTTTATCTAAACATTCATAGTGAAATCAGTATCATGCATTCTTTTATCTAAACATTCATAGTGAAATCAGTGTCATGCATTCTTTTATCTAAACATTCATAATGAAATCAGTGCCAGGCATTCTTTTATCTAAACATTCATAGTGAAATCAGTGACATGCATTATTTTATCTAAACATTCAGAGTGAAATCACTGCCATGCATTCTTTTATCTAAACATTCATAGTGAAATCAGTGCCATGTATTCTTTTATCTAAACATTCATAGTGAAATCAATATCATGCATTCTTTTATCTAAACATTCATAGTGAAATCAGTGTCATGCATTCTTTTTCTAAATATTCAGAGTGAAATTAGTGCCATGCATTCTTTTATCTAAACATTCAGAGTGAAATCACCGCCATGAATTCTTTTATCTAAACATTTATAGTGAAATCAGTGCCATGCGTTCTTTTATTTAAATATTCATAGTGAAATCACTGCCATGAATTCTTTTATCTAAACATTCATAGTGAAATCAGTGCCATGCATTCTTTTATCTAAACATTCATAGTGAAATCAGTGCCATGCATTCTTTTATCAAAAGATTCATAGTGAAATCAGTGCCATGAACACTTTTATCTAAACATTTATAGTGAAATCACTGTCATGAATTCTTTTATCTAAACATTCATACTGAAATCATTGCCATGCATTCTTTTATTTAAATATTCATAGTGAAATCACTGCCATGAATTCTTTTATCTAAACATTCATAGTGAAATCAGTGCCATGCATTCTTTTATCTAAACATTCATCGTGAAATCTGTGCCATGCATTGTTTTATCAAAATATTCATACTGAAATCAGTGCCATGAACACTTTTATCTAAACATTTATAGTGAAATCACTTCCATGAATTCTTTTATCTAGACATTCATAGTGAAATCAGCGCCATGCGTTCTTTTATTTAAATATTCATAGTGAAATCAGTGCCATGAATTCATTTATTTAAATATTCTTAGTGAAATCACTGCCATGAATTCTTTTATCTAAACATTCATAGTGAAATCAGTGCCATGCATTCTTTTATCTAAACATTCATAGTGAAATCAGTGCCATGCATTCTTTTATCTAAACATTCATAGTGAAATCACTGCCATGAATTCATTTATCTAAATATTCATAGTGAAATCAGTGCCATGCATTCTTTATCTAAGCATTCATAGTGAAATCAGTGCCATGCGTTCTTTTATTTAAATATTCATAGTGAAAGCAGTGCCATGCATTCTTTTATTTAAATATTCATAGTGAAATCAGTACCATGCATTCTTTTATCAAAACATTCATAGTGAAATAAGTGCCATGCATTCTTTTATCTAAACATTCATAGTGAAATCACTGCCATGAATTCATTTATCTAAATATTCATAGTGAAATCAGTGCCATGCATTTTTTATCTAAACATTCATAGTGAAATAAGTGCCATGCGTTCTTTTATTTAAATATTCATAGTGAAAGCAGTGCCATGCATTCTTTTATTTAAATATTCATAGTGAAATCAGTACCATGCATTCTTTTATCAAAACATTCATAGTGAAATCAGTGTCATGCATTCTTTTATCTAATCATTCATAGCGAAATCAGTGCCATGCATTATTTTATCTAAACATTCATAGTGAAATCAGTATCATGCATTCTTTTATATAAACATTCATAGTGAAATCAGTGTCATGCATTCTTTTATCTAAACATTCAGAGTGAAATTAGTGCCATGCATTATTTTATCTAAACATTCATAGTGAAATCAGTGCCATGCATTCTTTTATCTAAACATTCATAGTGAAATCAGTGCCATGCGTTCTTTTACCTAAACCTTCGTAGTGAAATCACTGCCATGCATTCTTTTATCTAAACATTCATAGTGAAATCAGTGCCATGTATTCTTTTATCTAAACATTCATAGTGAAATCAATATCATGCATTCTTTTATCTAAACATTCATAGTGAAATCAGTGTCATGCATTCTTTTTCTAAATATTCAGAGTGAAATTAGTGCCATGCATTCTTTTATCTAAACATTCAGAGTGAAATCAGTGACATGCATTCTTTTATCTAAACATTCATAGTGAAATCAATGCCATGCAATCTTTTATCTAAACATTCATAGTAAAATCAGTGCCATGCATTCTTTTATCTAAACATTCATAGTGAATTCAGTGCCATGCATTCTTTTATCTAAATATTCATACTGAAATCAGTGCCATGCATTCTTTTATCTAAACATTCATAGTGAAATCAGTGCCATGCATTCTTTTATCTAAACATTCATAGTGAAATCAGTGCCATGCGTTCTTTTACCTAAACCTTCGTAGTGAAATCACTGCCATGCATTCTTTTATCTAAACATTCATAGTGAAATCAGTGCCATGTATTCTTTTATCTAAACATTCATAGTGAAATCAATATCATGCATTCTTTTATCTAAACATTCATAGTGAAATCAGTGTCATGCATTCTTTTTCTAAATATTCAGAGTGAAATTAGTGCCATGCATTCTTTTATCTAAACATTCAGAGTGAAATCACCGCCATGAATTCTTTTATCTAAACATTTATAGTGAAATCAGTGCCATGCGTTCTTTTATTTAAATATTCATAGTGAAATCAGTGCCATGAATTCTTTTATTTAAATATTCATAGTGAAATCACTGCCATGAATTGTTTTATCTAAACATTCATAGTGAAATCAGTGCCATGCGTTCTTTTATTTAAATATTCATACTGAAATAAGTGCCATAAATTCTTTTATTTAAATATTCATAGTGAAATCACTGCCATGAATTCTTTTATCTAAACATTCATAGTGAAATCAGTGCCATGCATTCTTTTATCTAAACATTCATAGTGAAATCAGTGCCATGCATTCTTTTATCTAAATATTCATAGTGAAATCACTACCATGAATACTTTTATCTAAATATTCATAGGAAAATCAGGGCCATGCATTCTTTTATCTAAACATTCATAATGAAATCAATGCCATGCATTCTTTTATCTAAACATACAGAGTGAAATCAGTGCCATGCATTCTTTTATCTAAACATTCAGAGTGAAAACAGTGCCATGAATTATTTTATCTAAATATTCATAGTGAAATCAGTGCCATGTATTCTTTTATCTAAACATTCATACTGAAATCAATGATATGAATTCTTTTATCGAAACATTCATAGTGAAATCAGTGCCATGCACTCTTTTATTTAAATATTCATAGTGAAACCACTGCCATGAACTCTTTTATTTAAACATTCATAGTGAAATCACTGCCATGAATTCTTTTATTTAAACATTCATAGTGAAATCACTGCCAGGCATTCTTTTATCTAAACATTCATAGCGAAATCAGTGCCATCCATTGTTTTATCTAAACATTCATAGTGAAATCACTGCCATGAATTCTTTTATCTAAACATTCATAGTGAAATCAGTGCCGTGAATTCTTTTATCTAAACATTCATAGTGAAATCAGTGCCATGCATTCTTTTATCAAAACATTCATAGTGAAATCAGTGCCATGCATTCTTTAATCTAAACATTCATAGTGAAACCAGTGCGATGCATTCTTTTATCTAAACATTCCTAGTGAAATCAGTGTCATGCATTCTTTTATCTAAACATTCAGAGTGAAATTAGTGCAATGCATTTTTTATCTAAACATATATAGTGAAATCAGTGCCATGCATTCTTTTGTCTAAACATTCATAGTGAATCAGTGCCATGCAATCTTTTATCTAAACATTCATAGTGAAATCACTGCCATGCATTCTTTTATCTAAACGTTCAGAGTGAAATCAGTGCCATGCATTCTTTTATCTAAACATTTATAGTGAAATCAGTGCAATGCATTTTTTATCTAAACATTCATAGTGAAATCAGTGCCATGCATTCTTTTATCTAAACATTCATAGTGAAATCAGTGCCATCCATTCTTTTATCTAAACATTCATAGTGAAATCAGTGCCATGCATTCTTTTATCTAAACATTCATAGTGAAATCACTGCCATGCATTCTTTTATCTAAACATTCATAGTGAAATCAGTATCATGCATTCTTTTATCTAAACATTCATAGTGAAATCAGTGTCATGCATTCTTTTATCTAAACATTCATAATGAAATCAGTGCCAGGCATTCTTTTATCTAAACATTCATAGTGAAATCAGTGACATGCATTATTTTATCTAAACATTCAGAGTGAAATCACTGCCATGCATTCTTTTATCTAAACATTCATAGTGAAATCAGTGCCATGTATTCTTTTATCTAAACATTCATAGTGAAATCAATATCATGCATTCTTTTATCTAAACATTCATAGTGAAATCAGTGTCATGCATTCTTTTTCTAAATATTCAGAGTGAAATTAGTGCCATGCATTCTTTTATCTAAACATTCAGAGTGAAATCACCGCCATGAATTCTTTTATCTAAACATTTATAGTGAAATCAGTGCCATGCGTTCTTTTATTTAAATATTCATAGTGAAATCACTGCCATGAATTCTTTTATCTAAACATTCATAGTGAAATCAGTGCCATGCATTCTTTTATCTAAACATTCATAGTGAAATCAGTGCCATGCATTCTTTTATCAAAAGATTCATAGTGAAATCAGTGCCATGAACACTTTTATCTAAACATTTATAGTGAAATCACTGTCATGAATTCTTTTATCTAAACATTCATACTGAAATCATTGCCATGCATTCTTTTATTTAAATATTCATAGTGAAATCACTGCCATGAATTCTTTTATCTAAACATTCATAGTGAAATCAGTGCCATGCATTCTTTTATCTAAACATTCATCGTGAAATCTGTGCCATGTATTGTTTTATCAAAACATTCATACTGAAATCAGTGCCATGAACACTTTTATCTAAACATTTATAGTGAAATCACTTCCATGAATTCTTTTATCTAGACATTCATAGTGAAATCAGCGCCATGCGTTCTTTTATTTAAATATTCATAGTGAAATCAGTGCCATGAATTCATTTATTTAAATATTCTTAGTGAAATCACTGCCATGAATTCTTTTATCTAAACATTCATAGTGAAATCAGTGCCATGCATTCTTTTATCTAAACATTCATAGTGAAATCAGTGCCATGCATTCTTTTATCTAAACATTCATAGTGAAATCACTGCCATGAATTCATTTATCTAAATATTCATAGTGAAATCAGTGCCATGCATTCTTTATCTAAGCATTCATAGTGAAATCAGTGCCATGCGTTCTTTTATTTAAATATTCATAGTGAAAGCAGTGCCATGCATTCTTTTATTTAAATATTCATAGTGAAATCAGTACCATGCATTCTTTTATCAAAACATTCATAGTGAAATAAGTGCCATGCATTCTTTTATCTAAACATTCATAGTGAAATCACTGCCATGAATTCATTTATCTAAATATTCATAGTGAAATCAGTGCCATGCATTTTTTATCTAAACATTCATAGTGAAATAAGTGCCATGCGTTCTTTTATTTAAATATTCATAGTGAAAGCAGTGCCATGCATTCTTTTATTTAAATATTCATAGTGAAATCAGTACCATGCATTCTTTTATCAAAACATTCATAGTGAAATCAGTGTCATGCATTCTTTTATCTAATCATTCATAGCGAAATCAGTGCCATGCATTATTTTATCTAAACATTCATAGTGAAATCAGTATCATGCATTCTTTTATCTAAACATTCATAGTGAAATCAGTGTCATGCATTCTTTTATCTAAACATTCAGAGTGAAATTAGTGCCATGCATTATTTTATCTAAACATTCAGAGTGAAATCAGTGCCATGCATTCTTTTATCTAAACATTCAGAGTGAAATTACTGCCATGAATTCTTTTATCAAAACATTCATAGTGAAATCACTGCCATGAATTCTTTTATCTAAACTTTCATAGTGAAATCAGTGCCATGCGTTCTTTTATTTAAATATTCATAGTGAAAGCAGTGCCATGCATTCTTTTATTTAAATATTCATCGTGAAATCAGTACCATGCATTCTTTTATCTAATCATTCATAGTGAAATCAGTGCCATGCATTCTTTTATCTAAACATTCATAGTGAAATCACTGCCATGAATTCTTTTATCTAAATATTCATAGTGAAATCAGTGCCATGCATTCTTTTATCTAAACATTCATAGTGAAATCAGTGCCATGCATTCTTTTATCTAAACATTCATAGTGAAATCACTGCCATGAATTCATTTATCTAAATATTCATAGTGAAATCAGTGCCATGCATTCTTTATCTAAGCATTCATAGTGAAATCAGTGCCATGCGTTCTTTTATTTAAATATTCTTAGTGAAATCACTGCCATGAATTCTTTTATCTAAACATTCATAGTGAAATCAGTGCCATGCATTCTTTTATCTAAACATTCATAGTGAAATCAGTGCCATGCATTCTTTTATCTAAACATTCATAGTGAAATCACTGCCATGAATTCATTTATCTAAATATTCATAGTGAAATCACTGCCATGAATTCTTTTATCTAAACTTTCATAGTGAAATCAGTGCCATGCGTTCTTTTATTTAAATATTCATAGTGAAAGCAGTGCCATGCATTCTTTTATCTAAACATTCATAGTGAAATCAGTGCCATGCATTCTTTTATCTAAACATTCATAGTGAAATCACTGCCATGAATTCATTTATCTAAATATTCATAGTGAAATCAGTGCCATGCATTCTTTATCTAAGCATTCATAGTGAAATCAGTGCCATGCGTTCTTTTATTTAAATATTCATAGTGAAAGCAGTGCCATGCATTCTTTTATTTAAATATTCATAGTGAAATCAGTACCATGCATTCTTTTATCAAAACATTCATAGTGAAATAAGTGCCATGCATTCTTTTATCTAAACATTCATAGTGAAATCACTGCCATGAATTCATTTATCTAAATATTCATAGTGAAATCAGTGCCATGCATTTTTTATCTAAACATTCATAGTGAAAAAAGTGCCATGCGTTCTTTTATTTAAATATTCATAGTGAAAGCAGTGCCATGCATTCTTTTATTTAAATATTCATAGTGAAATCAGTACCATGCATTCTTTCATCAAAACATTCATAGTGAAATCAGTGTCATGCATTCTTTTATCTAATCATTCATAGCGAAATCAGTGCCATGCATTATTTTATCTAAACATTCATAGTGAATTCAGTATCATGCATTCTTTTATCTAAACATTCATAGTGAAATCAGTGTCATGCATTCTTTTATCTAAACATTCAGAGTGAAATTAGTGCCATGCATTATTTTATCTAAACATTCAGAGTGAAATCAGTGCCATGCATTCTTTTATCTAAACATTCAGAGTGAAATTACTGCCATGAATTCTTTTATCAAAACATTCATAGTGAAATCACTGCCATGAATTCTTTTATCTAAACTTTCATAGTGAAATCAGTGCCATGCGTTCTTTTATTTAAATATTCATAGTGAAAGCAGTGCCATGCATTCTTTTATTTAAATATTCATCGTGAAATCAGTACCATGCATTCTTTTATCTAATCATTCATAGTGAAATCAGTGCCATGCATTCTTTTATCTAAACATTCATAGTGAAATCACTGCCATGAATTCTTTTATCTAAATATTCATAGTGAAATCAGTGCCATACATTCTTTTATCTCCACATTCATAGTGAAATCAGGGCCATGCATTCTTTTATCTAAACATTCGTAGTGAAATCAGTGTCATGCATTCTTTTATAAGAATATTCATAGTGAAATCAATGCCATGCATTCTTTTATCTAAACTTTCTTAGTGAAATCAGTGCCACATGCACTCTATAATCTAAACATTCATAGTGAAATCAGTGCCATGAATACTTTTATCTAAATATTCATAGTGAAATCAGTGCAATGCATTCTTTTATCTAAACATTCATAGTGAAATCAGTGCCATGCATTCTTTTATCTAAACATTCATAGTGAAATCAGTGCCATGCGTTCTTTTATCTAAACATTCATAGTGAAATCACTGCCATGAATTCTTTTATCTAAATATTCATAGTGAAATCAGTGCCATGAATACATTTATTTAAATATTCATAATGAAATCACTGCCATGAATTCTTTTATCTAAACATCCATAGTGAAATCAGTGCCATGCATTCTTTTATCTAAACATTCATAGTGAAATCACTGCCATGAATTCTTTTATCTAAATATTCATAGTGAAATCAGGGCCATGCATTCTTTTACCTAAACATTCATAATGAAATCAGTGCCAGGCATTCATTTATCTAAACATTCAGAGTGAAATCAGTGCCATGCATTGTTTTATTTAAATATTCATAGTGAAATCACTGCCATGAATTCTATTATCTAAACAATCATAGTGAAATCAGTGGCAAGCATTCTTTTATCTAAACAATCATAGTGAAATCAGTGCCATGCATTGTTTTATCTAAACATTCATAGTGAAATCACTGCCATGAATTCTTTTATCTAAACATTCATAGAGAAATCACTGCCATGAATTCTTTTATCTAAACATTCATAGTGAAATCATTGCCATGCATTCTTTTATTTAAATATTCATAGTGAAATCACTGCCAAGAATTCTTTTATCTAAACATTCATAGTGAAATCAGTGCCATGCATTCTTTTATCTAAACATTCATCGTGAAATCAGTGCCATGTATTGTTTTATCAAAACATTCATACTGAAATCAGTGTCATGCATTCTTTTATCTAAACATTCATAGTGAAATCAGTGTCATGCATTCTTTTATCTAAACATTCAGAGTGAAATGACTGCCATGCATTCTTTTAACTAAACATTCATAGTGAAATCAGTGCCATGCATTCTTTTATCTAAACATTCATAGTGAATCAGTGCCATGCATTCTTTTATCTAAACATTCATAGTGAAATCAGTGTCATGCATTCTTTTATCTAAACATTCATTGTGAAATCACTGCCATGCATTGTATTATCTAAACATTCAGAGTGAGATCAGTTCCATGCATTTTTTTATCTAAACATTCACAGTGAGATCAGTGCTACATGCATTCCTTAATCTAAACATTCATAGTGAAATCAGTGCCATCCATTCTTTTATCTAAATATTCATAGCGAAATCACTGTCATGCATACCTTTATCTAAACATTCATAGTGAAATCAGTGCCATGCGTTCTTTTATCTAAATGTTCATAGTGAAATCACTGCCATGAATTCTATTATCTAAACATTCATAGTGAAATCAGTGCCAGGCATTCTTTTATCTAAACATTCAGAGTGAAATCACTGCCATGAATTCTTTTATCTAAACATTCATAGTGAAATCAGTGCCATGAATTCTTTTATCTAAACGTTCATAGTGAAATCAGTGCCATGCATTCTTTATCTAAATATTCATAGTGAAATCACAGCCATGCATTATTTATTTAAATATTCATAGTGAAATCACTAATATGAATTCTTTTATCTAAACATTCATAGTGAAATCAGTGCCATGCATTCTTTTATCTAACGATTCATAGTGAAATCAGTGCCATGCATTCTTTTATCATAACATTCATAATGAACTCAGTGCCATGAACACTTTTATCTAAACATTTATAGTGAAATCACTGCCATGAATTCTTTTATCTAAACATTCATAGTGAAATCAGTGCCATGCATTCTTTTATCTAAACATTCCGAGTGAAATCAGTGCCATGCATTCTTTTATCTAAACATTCATAGTGAAATCAGTGCCACGAATTCTTTTATTTAATTATTCATAATGAAATCACTGCCATGAATTCTTTTATCTAAATATTCATAGTGAAATCAGTGCCATCCATTCTTTTATCTCCACATTCATAGTGAAATCAGGGCCATGCATTCTTTTATCTAAACATTCGTAGTGAAATCAGTGTCATGCATTCTTTTATAAGAATATTCATAGTGAAATCAATGCCATGCATTCTTTTATCTAAACATTCAGAGTGAAATCTTTGCCATGCATTCTTTAATCTAAACATTCATAGTGAAATCAGTGCCATGCATTCTTTTATCTAAATATTCATAGTGAAATTATTGCCATGCATTTTTTTATCTAAACATTCATAGTGAAATCAGTGCCATACATTCTTTTATCTAAACATTCATAGTGAAATCTTTGCCATGCATTCTTTAATCTAAACATTCATAGTGAAATCAGTGCCATGCATTCTTTTATCTAAACATTCATAGTGAAATCAGTGTCATGCATTCTTTTATCTAAACGTTCAGATTGAAATCACTGCCATGCATTCTTTTATCTAAAGATTCATAGTGAAATCAGTGCCATGTTATTCTGCGATCTAAACATTCATGGTGAAATCAGTGCCATGCATTCTTTTATCTAAACATTTATACTGAAATCAGTGTCAGGCATTCTTTTATTTAAACATTCATAGTGAAATCACTGCCATGCATTCTTTTATCTAAACATTCATAGTGAAATCAGTATCATGCATTCTTTTATCTAAACATTCAGAGTGAAGTTAGTGTCATGCATTCTTTTATCTAAACATTCAGAGTGAAATCAATGCCATGAATTCTTTTATCTAAATATTCATAGTGAAATCAGTGCCATGCATTCATTTATCTAAACATTCATAGTTAAATCAATGCCATGAATTCTTTTATCGAAACATTCATAGTGAAATCAGTGCCATGCATTCTTTTATTTAAATATTCATAGTGAAATCACTGCCATGAATACTATTATCTAAACATTCATAGTGAAATCAGTGCCAGGCATTCTTTTATCTAATCATTCAGAGTGAAATCAGTGCCATGCATTGTTTTATCTAAATATTCATAGTGAAATCACTGCCATGAATTCTTTTATCTAAACATTCATAGTGAAATCAGTGCCATGAATTCTTTTATCTAAACATTCATAGTGAAATCAGTGCCATGCATTGTTTTATCTAAATATTCATAATCAAATCACTGCCATGCATTCTTTTATTTAAATATTCATAGTGAAATCACTGCCATGAATTCTTTTATCTAAACATTCATAGTGAAATCAGTGCCATGCATTCTTTTATCTATACATTCATAGTGAAATCAGTGCCATGCATTCTTTTGTCAAAAGATTCATAGTGAAATCAGTGCCATGAACACTTTTATCTAAACATTTATAGTGAAATCACTGCCATGAATTCTTTTATCTAAACATTCATAGTGAAATCAGTGCCATGCATTATTTTATCTAATCATTCATAGTGAAATCAGTGCCATGCATTCTTTTATCTAAACATTCATAGTGAAATCACTGCCATGAATTCTTTTATTTAAATATTCATAGTGAAATCAGTGCCATGAATCCTTTTATTTAAATATTCATAGTGAAATCACTGCCATGAATTCTTTTATCTAAACATTCATAGTGAAATCAGTGCCATGCATTCTTTTATCTAAACATTCATAGTGAAATCAGTGCCATGCATTCTTTTATCTAAACATTCATAGTGAAATTAGTGTCATGCATTCTTTTATCTAAACGTTCAGATTGAAATCACTGATATGCATTCTTTTATCTAAACATTCATAGTGAAATCAATGCCATGTTATTCTGCGATCTAAACATTCATAGTGAAATCAGTGCCATGCATTCTTTTATCTAAACATTTATACTGAAATCAGTGTCATGCATTCTTTTATTTAAACATTCTTAGTGAAATCAGTGAATGCATTCTTTTATCTAAACATTCATAATGAAATCAGTATCATGCATTCTTTTATCTAAACATTCAGAGTGAAATTAGTGCCATGCATTCTTTTATCTAAACATTCAGAGTGAAATCAATGCCATGAATTCTTTTATCTAAATATTCATAGTGAAATCAGTGCCATGCATTCTTTTATCTAAACATTCATAGTTAAATGAATGCCATGAATTCTTTTATCGAAACATTCATAGTGAAATCAGTGCCATGCATTCTTTTATTTAAATATTCATAGTGAAATCACTGCCACGATTTCTATTATCTAAACATTCATAGTGAAATCAGTGCCAGGCATTCTTTTATCTAAACATTCAGAATGAAATCAGTGCCATGCATTGTTTTATCTAAATATTCATAGTGAAATCACCGCCATGAATTCTTTTATCTAAGCATTCATAGTGAAATCAGTGCCATGAATTCTTTTATCTAAATATTCATAGTGAAATCAGTGCCATGCATTCTTTATTTAAATATTCATAGTGAAATCACTGTCATGCATTCTTTTATCTAAACATTCATAGTGAAATCAGTGCCATGCATTCTTTTATCTATACATTCATAGTGAAATCAGTGCCATGCATTCTTTTATCAAAAGATTCATAGTGAAATCAGTGCCATGAACACTTTTATCTAAACATTCATAGTGAAATAACTGCCATGAATTCTTTTATTTAAATATTCATAGTGAAATCACTGCCATGAATTTTTTTATCTAAACATTCATAGTGAAATCAGTGCCAGGCATTCTTTTATCTAAACATTCATAGTGAAATCAGTGCCATGAATTCTTTTATCTAAATATTCATAGTGAAATCAGTGCCATGCATTCTTTATCTAAATATTCATAGTGAAATCACTGCCATGAATACTATTATCTAAACATTCATAGTGAAATCAGTGCCAGGCATTCTTTTATCTAATCATTCAGAGTGAAATCAGTGCCATGCATTGTTTTATCTAAATATTCATAGTGAAATCACTGCCATGAATTCTTTTATCTAAACATTCATAGTGAAATCAGTGCCATGAATTCTTTTATCTAAACATTCATAGTGAAATCAGTGCCATGCATTGTTTTATCTAAATATTCATAATCAAATCACTGCCATGCATTCTTTTATTTAAATATTCATAGTGAAATCACTGCCATGAATTCTTTTATCTAAACATTCATAGTGAAATCAGTGCCATGCATTCTTTTATCTATACATTCATAGTGAAATCAGTGCCATGCATTCTTTTGTCAAAAGATTCATAGTGAAATCAGTGCCATGAACACTTTTATCTAAACATTTATAGTGAAATCACTGCCATGAATTCTTTTATCTAAACATTCATAGTGAAATCAGTGCCATGCATTATTTTATCTAATCATTCATAGTGAAATCAGTGCCATGCATTCTTTTATCTAAACATTCATAGTGAAATCACTGCCATGAATTCTTTTATTTAAATATTCATAGTGAAATCAGTGCCATGAATCCTTTTATTTAAATATTCATAGTGAAATCACTGCCATGAATTCTTTTATCTAAACATTCATAGTGAAATCAGTGCCATGCATTCTTTTATCTAAACATTCATAGTGAAATCAGTGCCATGCATTCTTTTATCTAAACATTCATAGTGAAATTAGTGTCATGCATTCTTTTATCTAAACGTTCAGATTGAAATCACTGATATGCATTCTTTTATCTAAACATTCATAGTGAAATCAATGCCATGTTATTCTGCGATCTAAACATTCATAGTGAAATCAGTGCCATGCATTCTTTTATCTAAACATTTATACTGAAATCAGTGTCATGCATTCTTTTATTTAAACATTCTTAGTGAAATCAGTGAATGCATTCTTTTATTTAAACATTCATAATGAAATCAGTATCATGCATTCTTTTAACTAAACATTCAGAGTGAAATTAGTGCCATGCATTCTTTTATCTAAACATTCAGAGTGAAATCAATGCCATGAATTCTTTTATCTAAATATTCATAGTGAAATCAGTGCCATGCATTCTTTTATCTAAACATTCATAGTTAAATGAATGCCATGAATTCTTTTATCGAAACATTCATAGTGAAATCAGTGCCATGCATTCTTTTATTTAAATATTCATAGTGAAATCACTGCCACGATTTCTATTATCTAAACATTCATAGTGAAATCAGTGCCAGGCATTCTTTTATCTAAACATTCAGAGTGAAATCAGTGCCATGCATTGTTTTATCTAAATATTCATAGTGAAATCACCGCCATGAATTCTTTTATCTAAGCATTCATAGTGAAATCAGTGCCATGAATTCTTTTATCTAAATATTCATAGTGAAATCAGTGCCATGCATTCTTTATTTAAATATTCATAGTGAAATCACTGTCATGCATTCTTTTATCTAAACATTCATAGTGAAATCAGTGCCATGCATTCTTTTATCTATACATTCATAGTGAAATCAGTGCCATGCATTCTTTTATCAAAAGATTCATAGTGAAATCAGTGCCATGAACACTTTTATCTAAACATTCATAGTGAAATAACTGCCATGAATTCTTTTATTTAAATATTCATAGTGAAATCACTGCCATGAATTTTTTTATCTAAACATTCATAGTGAAATCAGTGCCAGGCATTCTTTTATCTAAACATTCATAGTGAAATCAGTGCCATGAATTCTTTTATCTAAATATTCATAGTGAAATCAGTGCCATGCATTCTTTATCTAAATATTCATAGTGAAATCACTGCCATGCATTCTTTTATTTAAATATTCATAGTGAAATCACTGCCATGAATTCTTTTATCTAAACATTAATAGTGAAATCAGTGCCATCCATTCTTTTATCTATACATTCATAGTGAAATCAGTGCCATGCATTCTTTTATCAAAAGATTCATAGTGAAATCAGTGCCATGAACTCTTTTATCTATACATTTATAGTGAAATAACTGCCATGAATTATTTTATCTAAACATTCATAGTGAAATCAGTGCCATGTATTATTTTATCTAATCATTCATAGTGAAATCAGTCCCGTGCATTCTTTTATCTAAACATTCATAGTGAAATCACTGCCATGAATTCTTTTATTTAAATATTCATAGTGAAATCAGTGCCATGAATCCTTTTATTTAAATATTCATAGTGAAATCACTGCCATGAATTCTTTTATCTAAACATTCTTAGTGAAATCACTGCCATGAATTCTTTTATTTAAATATTCATAGTGAAATCAGTGCCATGAATCCTTTTATTTAAATATTCATAGTGAAATCACTGCCATGAATTCTTTTATCTAAACATTCATAGTGAAATCAGTGCCATGCATTCTTTTATTTAAATATTCATAGTGAAATCACTGCCATGAATTCTTTTATTTAAACATTCATAGTGAAATCTGTGTCATGCATCCTTTTATCTAAACGTTCAGATTCAAATCACTGCCTTGCATTCTTTTATCTAAACATTCATAGTGAAATCAAAGCCATGTTATTCTGCGATCTAAACATTCATAGTGAAATCAGTGCCATGCATTCTTTTATCTAAACATTTATTCTGAAATCAGTGTAATGCATTGTTTTATTTAAACATTCATAGTGAAATCAGTGACATGCATTCTTTTATCTAAACATTCATAGTGAAATCAGTACCATGCATTCTTTTATCTAAACATTCAGAGTGAAATCAGTGGCATGCATTCTTTTATCTAAATATTCATAGTGAAACCAGTGCCATGCATTCTTTTATCTAAATATTCATAGTGAAATCACTGCCATGCATTCTTTTATCTAAACATTCATAGTGAAATCAATGCCATGCATTCTTTTATCTAAACATTCATAGCAAAATCAGTATCATGCATTCTTTTATCTAAACATTCAGAGTGAAGTTAGTGTCATGCATTCTTTTATCTAAACATTCAGAGTGAAATCAATGCCATGTATTCTTTTATCTAAACATTCAGAGTGAAATCAATGCCATGAATATTTTATCTAAATATTTATAGTGAAATCAGTGCCATGCATTCTTTTATCTAAACATTCATAGTGAAATCACTGCTATGAATTCTTTTATCTAAATATTCATAGTGTAATAAGTGCCATGCATTCTTTTATCTAAACATTCATAGTGAAATCAGTGCCATGCATTCTTTTATCTAAACGTTCACAGTGAAATCAGTGTCATGCATTCTTTTATATAAACATTCATAGTGAAATCAGTGTCATACATTCTTTTATCTAAACATTCATAGTGAAATCACTGCCATGCATTCTTTTATCTAAATATTCAGAGTGAGATCAGTTATATGCATTCTTTTATCTAAACATTCAGAGTGAAATCAATGCCATGAATTCTTTTATCTAAATATTCATAGTGAAATCAATGCCATGCATTCTTTTATCTAAACATTCAAAATGAAATCAGTGCCAGGCATTCTTTTATCTAAACATTCATAGTGAAATCAGTGACATGCATTATTTTATCTAAACATTCAGAGTGAAATCACTGCCATGAATTCTTTTATCTAAACATTCATAGTGAAATAAGTGCCATGAATTCTTTTATCTAAACGTTCATAGTGAAATCAGTGCCATGCATTCTTTATCTAAATATTCATAGTGAAATCACTGCCATGCATTCTTTTATTTAAATATTCATAGTGAAATCACTGCCATGAATTCTTTTATCTAAACATTCATAGTGAAATCAGTGCCATGCATTCTCTTATCTAAACATTCATAGTGAAATCACTGCCATGAATTTTTTTATCTAAATATTCATAGCGAAATCAGTGCCATGAATTCTTTTATTTAAATATTCATAATGAAATCACTGCTATGAATTCCTTTATCTAAACATTCATAGTGAAATCAGTGCCATGCATTCTTTTATCTAAACATTCATAGTGAAATCACTGCCATGAATTCTTTTATCTAAATATTCAGAGTGAAATCAGGGTCATGCATTCTTTTACCTAAACATTCATAATGAAATCAATGCCATGCATTCTTTTATCTAAACATTCAGAGTGAAATCAGTGCCATGCATTCTTTTATCTAAATATTCATAGTGAAATCAGTGTCATGCATTCTTTTATCTAAACATTCAGAGTGAAATGAGTGCCATGCATTCTTTTAACTAAACATTCATAGTGAAATCACTGCCATGCATTCTTTTATATAAACATTCATAGTGAATCAGTGCCATGCATTCATTTGTCTAAACATTCATAGTGAAATCAGTGTCATGCATTCTCTTATCTAAACATTCATAGTGAAATCACTGCCATGCATTCTTTTATCTAAACATTCAGAGTGAGATCAGTTCCATGCATTTTTTTATCTAAACATTCACAGTGAGATCAGTGCCACATGCATTCCTTAATCTAAACATTCATAGTGAAATCAGTGCCATGCATTCTTTTATCTAAATATTCATAGTAAAATCACTGTCATGCATTTTTTTTATCTAAACATTCATAGTGAAATCAGTATCATGCATTCTTTTATCTAAACATTCATAGTGAAATCAGTGTCATGCATTCTTTTATCTAAACATTCAGAGTGAAATCAATGCCATGAATTCTTTTATCTAAATATTTATAGTGAAATCAATGCCATGCATTCTTTTATCTAAATATTCATAGTGAAATCACTGCTATGAATTCTTTTATCTAAATATTCATAGTGAAATCAGTAACATGCATTATTTTATCTAAACATTCATAATGAAATCAATGCCATGCATTCTTTTATCTAAACATTCATAGTGAAATCAGTGCCATGCGTTCTTTTATTTAAATGTTCATAGTGAAATCACTGCCATGAATTCTGTTATCTAAACATTCATAGTGAAATCAGTGCCAGGCATTCTTTTATCTAAACATTCATAGTGAAATCGGTGCCATGCATTATTTTATCTAAACATTCAGAGTGAAATCACTGCCATGAATTCTTTTATCTAAACATTCATAGTGAAATCAGTGCCATGAATTCTTTTATCTAAACGTTCATAGTGAAATCAGTGCCATGCATTCTTCATCTAAATATTCATAGTGAAATCACTGCCATGCATTCTTTTTTCTAAATATTCATAGTGAAATTATTGCGATGCATTCTTTTATCTAAACATTCATAGTGAAATCAGTGCCATACAGTCTTTTACCTAAACATTCATAGTGAAATCTTTTCCATGCATTCTTTAATCTAAACATTCATAGTGAAATCAGTGTCATGCATTCTTTTATCTAAACATTCATAGTGAAATCAATGCCATGCATTCTTTTATCAAAACATTCGTAGTGAAATCAGTGCCATGAACCCTTTTATCTAAACATTTATAGTGAAATCACTGCCATGAATTCTTTTATCTAAACATTCATAGTGAAATCAGTGCCATGCATTCTTTTATCTAAACATTCCTAGTGAAATCAGTGCCATGCATTCTTTTATCTAAACATTCATAGTGAAATCACTGCCATGAATTCTTTTATATAAATATTCATAGTGAAATCAGTGCTACGAATTCTTTTATTTAATTATTCATAATGAAATCACTGCCCTGAATTCTTTTATCTAAACATTCATAGTGAAATCAATGCCATGCATTCTTTTATCTAAACATTCATAGTGAAATCACTGCCATGAATTCTTTCATCTAAATATTCAGAGTGAAATCAGGGCCATGCATTCTTTTACCTAAACATTCATAATGAAATCAATGCCATGCATTCTTTTATCTAAACATACAGAGTGAAATCAGTGCCATGCATTCTTTTTTCTAAATATTCATAGTGAAATTATTGCCATGCATTCTTTTATCTAAACATTCATAGTGAAATCAGTGCCATACATTCTTTTACCTAAACATTCATAGTGAAATCTTTTCCATGCATTCTTTAATCTAAACATTCAGAGTGAAATCAGTGCCATGCATTCTTTTATCTAAACATTCATAGTGAAATCAGTGTCATGCATTCTTTTATCTAAACGTTCAGATTGAAATCACTGCCATGCATTCATTTATCTAAACATTCATAGTGAAATCAGTGCCATGTTATTCTGCGATCTAAACATTCATAGTGAAATCAGTGCCATGCATTCTTTTATCTAAACATTTATACTGAAATCAGTGTCATGCATTCTTTTATTTAAACATTCATAGTGAAATCAGTGCCATGCATTCTTTTATCTAAACATTCATAGTGAAATCAGTATCATGCATTTTTTATCTAAACATTCAGAGTGAAATTAGTGCCATGCATTCTTTTATCTAAACATTCAGAGTGAAATCAATGCCATGAATTCTTTTATCTAAATATTCATAGTGAAATCAGTGCCATGCATTCTTTTATCTAAACATTCATAGTTAAATCAATGCCATGAATTCTTTTATCGAAACATTCATAGTGAAATCAGTGCCATGCATTCTTTTATTTAAATATTCATAGTGAAATCACTGCCATGAATTCTATTATCTAAACATTCATAGTGAAATCAGTGCCATGCATTCTTTTATCTAAACATTCATAGTGAAATCACTGCCATGAATTCTTTTATCTAAATATTCATAGTGAAATCAGTGCCACGAATTCTTTTATTTAAATATTCATAATGAAATCACTGCCATGAATTCTTTCATTATAAACATTCATAGTGAAATCAGTGCCATGAATTCTTTTATCTAAATATTCAGAGTGAAATCAGGGCCATTCATTTTTTACCTAAACATTCATAATGAAATCAATGCCATGCATTCTTTTATCTAAACATTCAGAGTGAAATCAATGCCATGCATTCTTTTATCTAAATATTCATAGTGAAATCAATGCCATGCATTCTTTTATCTAAATATTCATAGTGAAATTACTGCCATGCATTCTTTTATCTAAACATTCATAGGGAAATCAGTGCCATGAATTCTTTTATCTAAACATTCATAGTGAAATCAGTGCCATGCATACTTTTATCTAAACATTCATAGTGAATTCAGTGCCATGCATTCTTTTATCTAATCATTCATATTCAAATCAGTTCCATGCATTCTGTTATCTAATCATTCATAGTGAAATTAGTGCCATGTATTCTTTTATCTAAACATTCAGAGTGAAATCAATGCCATGAATATTTTATCTAAATATTCATAGGGAAATCAGTGCCATGAATTCTTTTATCTAAACATTCATAGTGAAATCAGTGCCATGCATTCTTTTATCTCAACATTCATAGTGAAATCAGTGCCATGCATTCTTTTATCTAAACATTCATAGTGAAATCAGTGTCATGCATTCTTTTATCTAAACATTCAGAGTGAAATCAATGCAATGCATTATTTTATCTAAATATTCATAGTGAAATCAGTGCCGTGCATTCTTTCATCAAAACATTCATAGTGAAATCAGTGTCATGCATTCTATAATCCAAACATTCATAGTGAAATCAGTGCCATGCATTTTTTTATCTAAACCTTCGTAGTGAAATCAGTGCCATGCATTATTTTATCAAAACGTTCATAGTGAAATCAGTGCCATTCATTCTTTAATCTAAACATTTATAGTGAAATCAGTGCGGTGCATTCTTTTATCTAAACATTCATAGTGAAATCAGTGCCATGCACTCTTTTATCTAAACATTCATAGTGAAATCAGTGCCATGCATTCTTTTATCTAAACATTCATAGTGAAATCGGTGCCATGTATTCTTTTATCTAAACATTCATTGGGAAATCAGTGCGATGAATTCTTTTATCTAAACATTCATAGTGAAATCAGTGCCATGAATTGTTTTATCTAAACATTCATAGTGAAATCAGTGCCATGCATTCTTTATCTAAATATTCATAGTGAAATCACTGCCATGCATTCTTTTATTTAAATATTCATAGTGAAATCACTGCCATGAATTCTTTTATCTAAACATTCATAGTGAAATCAGTGCCATGCATTATTTTATCTAATCATTCATAGTGAAATCAGTGCCATGCATTCTTTTATCTAAACATTCATAGTGAAATCACTGCCATGAATTCTTTTATCTGAATATTCATAGTGAAATCAGTGCCATGAATTCTTTTATTTAAATATTCATAGTGAAATCACTGCCATGAATTCTTTTATCTGAATATTCATAGTGAAATCAGTGCCATGCATTTTTTATCTAAACATTCATAGTTAAATCTATGCCATGAATTGTTTTATCTAAACATTCATAGTGAAATCAGGGCCATGCATTCTTTTACCTAAACATTTATAGTGAAATCAGTGCCATGCATTCTTTTATCTAAACATTCAGAGTGAAATCAGTGGCATGCATTCTTTTATCTCAATATTCATAGTGAAATCAGTGCCATGCATTCTTTTATCTAAATATTCATAGTGAAATCACTGCCATGCATTCTTTTATCTAAACATTCATAGCGAAATCAATGCCATGCATTCTTTTATCTGAGCATTCATAGGAAAATCAGTGCCATGAATTCTTTTTTCTAATCATTCATATTCAAATCAGTGCCATGCATTCTGTTATCTAATCATTCATAGTGAAATTAGTGCCATGCATTCTTTTATCTAAACATTCAGAGTGAAATCAATGCCATGAATATTTTATCTAAATATTCATAGTGAAATCAGTGCCATGCATTCTTTTATCTAAACATTCATAGTGAAATCACTGCTATGAATTCTTTTATCTAAATATTCATAGTGTAATAAGCGCCATGCATTCTTTTATCTAAACATTCATAGTGAAATCAGCGCCATGCATTCTTTTATCTAAACATTCATAGTGAAATCAGTGTCATGCATTCTTTTATATAAACATTCATAGTGAAATCAGTGTCATGCATTCTTTTATCTAAACATTCAGAGTGAAATGAGTGCCATGCAATCTTTTAACTAAACATTCATAGTGAAACAGTGCCATGCATTCTTTTATCTAAACATTTGTAGTGAATCAGTGCCATGCATTCTTTTATCTAAACATTCATAGTGAAATCAGTGTCATACATTCTTTTATCTAAACATTCATAGTGAAATCACTGCCATGCATTCTTTTATCTAAACATTCAGAGTGAGATCAGTTCCATGCATTCTTTTATCTAAACATCCAGAGTGAAATCAATGCCATGAATTCTTTTATCTAAATATTCATAGTGAAATCAATGCCATGCATTCTTTTATCTAAACATTCATAGTGAAATCACTGCTATGAATTCTTTTATCTAAATATTCATAATGAAATCCGTGACATGCATTCTTTTATCTAAATATTCATATTGAAATCAATGCCATGAATTCTTTTATAGAAACATTCATAGTGAAATCAGTGCCATGCGTTCTTTTATTTAAATATTCATAGTGAAATCACTGCCATGAATTCTATTATCTAAACATTCATAATGAAATCAGTGCCAGGCATTCTTTTATCTAAACATTCATAGTGAAATCAGTGACATGCATTATTTTATCTAAACATTCAGAGTGAAATAACTGCCATGAATTCTGTTATCTGAACATTCATAGTGAAATCACTGCCATGAATTCTTTTATCTAAACATTCATAGTGAAATCACTGCCATGAATTTTCTTTATCTAAATATTCATAGTGAAATCAGTGCCACGAATTCTTTTATTTAAATATTCATAATGAAATCACTGCCATGAATTCTTTTATCTAAACATTCATAGTGAAATCAGTGCCGTGCATTCTTTTATCTAAACTTCGTAGTGAAATCACTGCCATGAATTCTTTTATCTAAATATTCAGAGTGAAATCATGGCCATGCATTCTTTTACCTAAACATTCATAATGAAATCAATGCCATGCATTCTTTTATCTAAACGTTCAGAGTGAAATCAGTGCCATGCATTCTTTTATATAAATATTCATAGTGAAATTACTGCCATGCATTCTTTTATCTAAACATTCATAGTGAAATCAGTGCCATGCATTCTTTTATCTAAACATTCATAGGGAAATCAGTGCCATGAATTCTTTTATCTAAACATTCATAGTGAAATCAGTGCCATGCATACTTTTATCTAAACATTCAGAGTGAAATCAGTGCCATGCATTCTTTTATCTAAACTTTGATAGTGAAATCAGTGCCATGCATAATTTTATCTAAACATTCATAGTGAAATCAGTGCCATGCGTTCTTTTATCTGAACATTCGTAGTGAAATCAGTGCCATGCATCCTTTTTTCTGAATATTCATAGTGTAATCAGTGCCATGCATTCTTTTATTTAAATATTCATAGTTAAATCACTGCAATGCATTCTTTTATCTAAATATTCATAGTGAAATCAGTGCCATGCATTGTTTTATCTAAACAATCATAATGAAATCAGTGCCATGGATTCTTTTATCTAAAGATTCATAGTGAAATCAGTGCCATGCATTCTTTTATCTAAACATTCATAGTGAAATCAGTGTCTTGCATTCTTTTATTTAAACATTCATAGTGAAATCAGTGTCATGCATTTTTTATCTAAACATTCAGAGTGAGATCAGTGCCATGCATTCTTTTATCTAAACATTCACAGTGAGATCAGTGACACATGCATTCTTTAATCTAAACATTCATAGTGAATTCAGTGCCATGCATTCTTTTATCTAAATATTCATAGTGAAATCAGTGCCATGCATTCTTTTATCTAAACATTCATAGCGAAATCAGTATCATGCATTCTTTTATCTAAACATTCATAGCGAAATCAGTGTCATGCATTCTTTTATCTAAACATTCAGAGTGAAATCAATGCCATGAATTCTTTTATCTAAATATTCATAGTGAAATCAATGCCATGCATTCTTTTATCTAATCATTCATAGTGAAATCACTGCTATGAATTCTTTTATCTAAATATTCATAGTGAAATCAGTGACATGCATTCTTTTATCTAAACATTCATAGTGAAATCAATGCCATGAATTTTTTATGGAAACATTCATAGTGAAATCAGTGCCATGCATTCTTTTATTTAAATATTCATAGTGAAATCACTGCCATGAATTCTATTATCTAAACATTCATAGTGAAATCAGTGCCAGGCATTCTTTTATCTAAACATTCATAGTGAAATCAGTGCCATGCATTCTTTTATCTAAATATTCATAGTGAAATCAGTGCCATGCATTCTTTTATCTAAACATTCAGAGTGAAATCAGTGCCATGCATTCTTTTATCTAAACAATCATAGTAAAATCGATGCCATGCATTCTTTTATCTAAACATTCATAGTGAAATCTTTGCCATGCATTCTTTAATCTAAACATTCACAGTGAAATCAGTGCCATGCATTCTTTTATCTAAACATTCATAGTGAAATCAGTGTCATGCATTCTTTTATCTAAACGTTCAGATTGAAATCACTGCCATGCATTCTTTTATCTAAACATTCATAGTGAAATCAGTGCCATGTTATTCTGCGATCTAAAAGATTTCCGGGAAATCAGTTCTGCGCATTCTCTTAACAAGATGTTTTGCATTAAATCAATGCTAAGCATTCAATTATTTAAATTTTGGGTGAAATCAGTGTCATGCATTTTCTTATCTAGATATTCTTGGGGAAATAAGTTCTATGTATTTTCCAATCTAAAAGTTGTGATTCTCTTAATTAAATCTCTTAGAACTACTATGGTGTAGAGTCAGGTTCTATTTATGAATATTTATTTCTGCAAATCTTTTAGTAATGTATAGTCACTCAAAAAAATATCCGAACACTATAGCTGATTGCAGAATTCAGAAAAAATGTCTGGCAAACGATTTTTTTTAGAAATTAGTGACCTGGCAACCTTCGTCTACAGTCGCTCAAAAAAAAAATATCCGAACACTATGGTTGATTGCAGAATTCAGAAAAAATGTCTGGCGACGATTTTTTTTTTTTTAGAAATTAGTGATCTGGCAACCTTCGTGTACAGTCGCTGAAAAGGGTATCCGAACACTATGGTGGATTACAGAATTGAGAAAAAAATATCTGACAACGATTTTTTTAGAAATTTGTGATCTGGCAACCTTCGTGTCACGTGACACGAAGGTTGCCAGATTACAAATTTCTGAAAAAAATCGTTGCCAGATATTTTTTCTGAATTCACTAATCAACCATAGTGTTCGGATACTTTTTTCAGCGACTGACTCCAAAGGACTCAGAGAAGGTTGAGACGAGGGAAAACACTGCATAGCTATTAGGACACTGGTGGCAGTTTCTCGACAAGGACCCCAGCATGCTCTTTAACGTGCACAGAGTATGGCTCTGCCACACATAGAACCACGGCTTAACGTCCTATCCGAAGGACGATGGAATTTCTAAGCCCATCGGTTTCCCATATTCATCGAAGGCAGTGCGGGAATTTGCAGAGATGAATCTCAATGCAGGTCGAGTTGGAACTCTAACCTGGGATCTGCAGATAACGAGCCAGGCACGCTACCAAATCAGCAATCTCTGTCCCTTTCTCAAAGAGTATCTAAAGGATAAGTGCACTATCAAAGAGTGTCTAAGAGGAGAAGAGTTCTATCAAAGATTGTCTGAAGAGGGAGACGAGTATTATTAAAGTGTCTGAAAAGAAAAGTACTGTCTAAGAGTGTCTGAGGGAGAAGAGTAATATCTAAGAGTGTCTGAAGAGGGAGACGAGTACTGTCTAAGAGTGTCTGAGGGAGAAGAGTAGTATCTAAGAGTGTCTAAAGAGGGAGACGAGTACTATCAAAGAGTGTCTGAAGAGGGAGACGAGTACTATCAAAGAGTGTCTGAAGAGGGAGACGAGTACTATCAAAGAGTGTCTGAAGAGAGAGACGAGTACTATCAAAGAGTGTCTGAAGAGGGAGACGAGTACTATCAAAGAGTGTCTGAAGAGAGAGACGAGTACTATCAAAGAGTGTCTGAAGAGGGAGACGAGTACTGTCTAAGAGTGTCTGAGGGAGACGAGTACTATCAAAGAGTGTCTGAAGAGGGAGACGAGTACTATCAAAGAGTGTTTGAAGAGGGAGACGAGTACTATCAAAGAGTGTCTGAAGAGGGAGACGAGTACTATCAAAGAGTGTCTGAAGAGGGAGACGAGTACTATCAAAGAGTGTCTGAAGAGGGAGACGAGTACTATAAAAGTGTGTCTGAAGAGGGAGACGAGTACTATCAAAGAGTATCTGAAGAGAGACGAGTACTATCAAAGAGTGTCTGAAGAGGGAGACGAGTACTATCAAAGAGTGTCTGAAGAGAGAGACGAGTACTATCAAAGAGTGTCTGAAGAGGGAGACGAGTACTATCAAAGAGTGTCTGAAGAGAGAGACGAGTACTATCAAAGAGTGTCTGAAGAGGGAGACGAGTACTATCAAAGAGTGTCTGAAGAGGGAGACGAGTACTATCAAAGAGTGTCTGAAGAGGGAGACGAGTACTGTCAAAGAGTGTCTGAAGAGGGACAAAATCCTATTACAACTGCATGAATTCTAACAAGTTGCTGTATGCCCGACTGAAAGTAAATTTTGCAGTCAAAACGAAAATGGTACTAACGCCACATTCTCCAAACGCAACAAAATAACAGTTGAACGATAATTTTATTAGTCGCTGTTATCCGAAATATTGAAAGAGTATGCAATATATACCATATTAGACATCTTATGTACACCATATTGCAAAAAGTATCCGGATACTTCCAAGTTAAATGAACGAAGAGCCATATTCAAATCTACGTAACTTCGAAAATAGGTTTTTTGCGGAAAAAAATCACTAGACAAAAATTGAAGATCTCGGTCACAGCTCTCTAAATCTCTATTTCTATAATATTAGATAATATAATAAAAATATATAATAAATAATAAGCCTCGACGTAAAAAACTCAACCTAATACTTTTGTCAGCCTAGTGTACAATGATGGTGATGAATCGCCAGAAACAAAATCCTTTCAATTTTATTTTCCTCTTTTCATGTCTGTATTTGTCTCTTAGCATCCCTTGCTCCAAGGCATCTTCGGGATGAGAAATGACGAAGCGAGATGTTAGCATCCAATGACCACAGATGCCATCCCCCCCCCCACTTCCACAGGATGTTCTTTTTCTCCCGACATCATCCGTATTTCATGTCGACCAGCAACTCGATCTCTCCCCAGGTAGAGTCGGCGGCTATCACCTGGCCTGTCGCTCTGTCATTCATCAAATGTGGGGCTGACCTTTCACCCCTACTGGTATCAATTACTGCCACGGTTTGGTTGCATTGTCAGCTGGGTGACAGCCGCGTCTTGCGACACCCGCTGGGCGAATACTCGTGACTCAGGTCCCAGAGTCGGCAGGGGGCGTTGCGGTTGGGGAAGGAAAGGGGGAGGGGGCAGGCGGTTTTGGCCTCGGTTGATCTGGTCCGCTGGCTTCGTAACCGTAACCGCAACCATGGAAAAGCTAAGGTCTGTGTCAGTGGCTGTTTAGTGTCAGTAGTTAGTCGAGCTGCTTCCATCAACTGCATTGCATACTTGAAAGGAAAGTACATCTAGAAAAAAGTCGTGTGCCTACAGCCAACACCGCCTATAATAGAAGGCCAATGTACCAAATTTTGACGTCACTAAATAGTCCTACTTAGTAGCTTTTAACTTAGTACTTTTGAGCTGTGAGAGCTCAAAAGACGCTGGATCTTCCATTGTCCAATAAAGGAGAGTTGATTGCCAACACCCCCTATAATAGAAGGCTAATGTAGAGATTTCTGACGTCACTAAATACTCCTACTTAAAAAAAAAAATTATATTCGAACACCCCCTATAATAGAAGGCTAATGTACTGATTTCTGACGTCACTAAATAGTCCTACTTAAAAAAAAAATTATATTCCAACACCCCCTATAATAGAAGGCTAATGTACTGATTTCTGACGTCACTAAATAGTCCTACTTAAAAAAAAAATTATATTCCAACACCCCCTATAATAGAAGGCTAATGTAAAGATTTCTGACGTCACTAAATAGTCCTACTTAAAAAAAAAATTATATTCCAACACCCCCTATAATAGAAGGCTAATGTACTGATTTCTGATGTCACTAAATAGTCCTACTTAAAAAAAAATTATATTCCAACACCCCCTATAATAGAAGGCTAATGTAGAGATTTCTGACGTCACTAAATAGTCCTACTTAAAAAAAAAATTATATTCCAACACCCCCTATAATAGAAGGCTAATGTACTGATTTCTGACGTCACTAAATAGTCCTACTTAAAAAAAAAATTATATTCCAACACCCCCTATAATAGAAGGCTAATGTAGAGATTTCTGACGTCACTAAATAGTCCTACTTAAAAAAAAAAAAATTATATTCCAACACCCCCTATAATAGAAGGCTAATGTAGAGATTTCTGACGTCACTAAATAGTCCTACTTAAAAAAAAAAATTATATTCCAACACCCCCTATAATAGAAGGCTAATGTAGAGATTTCTGACGTCACTAAATAGTCCTACTTAAAAAAAAAAAATTATATTCCAACACCCCCTATAATAGAAGGCTAATGTACTGATTTCTGACGTCACTAAATAGTCCTACTTAAAAAAAAAATTATATTCCAACACCCCCTATAATAGAAGGCTAATGTAGAGATTTCTGACGTCACTAAATAGTCCTACTTAAAAAAAAATTATATTCCAACACCCCCTATAATAGAAGGCTAATGTAGAGATTTCTGACGTCACTAAATAGTCCTACTTAAAAAAAAAAATTATATTCCAACACCCCCTATAATAGAAGGCTAATGTAGAGATTTCTGACGTCACTAAATAGTCCTACTTAAAAAAAAAATTATATTCCAACACCCCCTATAATAGAAGGCTAATGTACAGATTTCTGACGTCACTAAAGAGTCCTACTTAAAAAAAAAATTATATTCCAACACCCCCTATAATAGAAGGCTAATGTAGAGATATCTGACGTCACTAAATAGTCCTACTTAAAAAAAAAATTATATTCCAACACCCCCTATAATAGAAGGCTAATGTACAGATTTCTGACGTCACTAAAGAGTCCTACTTAAAAAAAAAAATTATATTCCAACACCCCCTATAATAGAAGGCTAATGTAGAGATTTTTGACGTCACTAAATAGTCCTACTTAAAAAAAAATTATATTCCAACACCCCCTATAATAGAAGGCTAATGTACAGATTTCTGACGTCACTAAATAGTCCTACTTAAAAAAAAATTATATTCCAACACCCCTATAATAGAAGGCTAATGTAGAGATTTCTGACGTCACTAAATAGTCCTACTTAAAAAAAAAAAAAAAAAAAAAAAAATTATTTTTTTGATTCTAATGTTATTACCTGTGAACTCTTGTGCTAACCTTTACACAAATGGCTTATCTGTAAATATATTTTATTTAGATAGAAGATTATCAAATATAATAACGCTAATTAATACAAATGAATCTTCTCTAAAATATAATATGTTTATAGATAAACATTGGTGTAAAGATTAGCACAGAATCTACCAGTAATAATATTAAAATAAAAAATAAAAGAATTGTCTATATTAGGGGTTCTCAACGTGGGGCCCGCGGTAAAACTTTTTGGGGTATGCCGTGAGAGCTCACAAGACGTTAGATCTTCCATTCTCCAATAATGAAGAATTAATTGAGATATCTTGTGGTAACAGTTTAAAAAGCATTCATTCCAAAAAGCCATTGATGACTTTTTGGATTGGATTGGAGAAGGAATATTAGACGTTGTCAAGAATTGCAGTCAAATATTTGTTACCTTTAACAAAACAACTTATTTACGTGAAACTGGTTTTTCATTTTTAACTACTTTAAAAATAGGGGCGGGGGTGGCTCTGTGGGTAGCGCGCCAGGCTCGTAATCTGTAGTTCCCAGGTTCGAGTCCCAGCTGGGTCAGCGTTGAGATTTATCTCCGCAAAATTCGCCGCCCTGCACACGGTCAGTAGGGGACATCGATGGGCTTGGAAAGGCTGCCGTCCGTCGGATGGGACGTTAAGCCGTGGCCCCGTGTGCGGGAGAGCCATACCCTGTGCACGTTAAAGAACACGCTGGATGGCCTTGACGAGAGGCCACCATCTGTCTCCCAACAGCTGTTCCAGTGGGTCCCCACCCTCAACCTTCTCTGAGCCTTCGGGGTCCATGTGACCTGGCCATTTAGCCCATGGTGTGCACAAAAGTGCCGCCTAGAGATAAAACATTCCAACATTAAAGAACACACTGGATGGCCTTCACGGGAGGCTACCATCTGTCTCCCAACAGCTGTTCTAGTGGGTCCCCTCCCCCAACCTTCTCTGAGCCTTCGGGGTCCTTGTGACCTGGCCATTTAGCCCATGTTGTGCAAAAAAGTGCCGCTCAGAGGTAAAACAACCAACGTTAAAGAACACACTGGATGGCTGTCTCCCAACAGCTGTTCCACTGGGTCCCCACCCCTAACCTTCTCTGAGCCTTCAGGGTCCATGTGACCTGGCCATTTAGTCCATGGTGGGCAAAAAAGTGCCGCTCAGAGGTAAAACAACCCAACATTAAAGAATACGCTGGATGGCCTTGACGGGAGGCTACCATCTGTCTCCCAACAGCTCCTCCAGTGGGTCCCCTCCCCCAACCTTCTCTGAGCCTTTGGGGTCCTTGTGACCTGGCCATTTAGCCCATGATGTGCAAAAAAAGTGCCTCTCAGAGGTAAAACAACCCAACATTAAAGAACACGCTGGATGGCCTTGACGGGAGGCTACCATCTGTCTCCCAACAGCTGTTCCAGTGGGTCCCCTCCCCCAACCTTCTCTGAGCCTTCGGGGTCCTTGTGACCTGGCCATTTAGCCCATGTTGTGCAAAAAAGTGCCGCTCAGATGTAAAACAACCCAACGTTAAAGAACACACTGGATGGCCTTGACAGGAGGCTACCATCTGTCTCCCAACAGCTGTTCCAGTGGGTCCCCACCCCCAACATTCTCTGAGCCTTCAGGGTCCATGTGACCTGGTCATTTAGTCCATGGTGTGCAAAAAAGTGTCGCTCAGAGGTAAAACAACCCAACCCAGCTTTAAAAATAAATATAGGAACGGTCTGGATGTTGAAGATGACTTGTGATGGACTTTACCTTAGCAAGATAATCTCAACCATTGATGAACTGCGCAAGCGCAACCATTTCGTTGATTACCCAGTAAAATGTTTATAATTTTATAAGATTTGTTAAATTGTTTATGTAATTTTTTGTGTTTATCGTTATATGTAATATATGAATACGAAATTTAATGTGTATACATATATGTTTTATTTTATTCCCATTGTTATACTATAACTATAATTTTATCTGTTTATACAAGGGATACGTCAGTTACAGTCGCTCAGAAAAATATCCGAACACTATGGCTAATTACAGAATTGAGAAAAAATATCTGGCAAGGATTTTTTTAGAAATTAGTGATCTGGCAACCGCGTACGTACACGAAGGTTGCCAGAGATAGTCACTAATTTCTAAAAAAATCATTGCCAGATATTTTTTCTGAATTCTGTAATCAACCACAGTGTTTGGATACTTTTTTGAGCGACTGTGTATTTCATATGTTAATTAATAAAAGGTTTCATATGTGAAGAAATAAATAATGCTTTTCCGTAATAATAATTCGTGTACGTACACGAAGGTTGCCAGAGATCGTCACTAATTTCTAAAAAAATCGTTGTCAGGCATTTTTTCTGAATTCCCTAATCAACCATAGTATCCGGTAACTTTTTTGAGACTGTACCCCCTGGAAATCTGTATGTAACTGGCGTACCCTTGACGGGAGGCTACCATCTGTCTCCCAACAGCTATTCAGTGGGTCCTCTCCCTCAACTTTCTCTGAGCCTTCAGGGTCCTTGTGAATTGGCCATTTAGCCCATTGTGTGCAGGAGAGCCATACTCTCCTGCACACAATGGTAATACATTTTAGTTCATAGTGTGGAAGAGCCATATCCTGTGCACGTTTAAGAACACACTGGATGGCCTTGACGGGAGGCTACCATTTGTGTTCCAACAGTTGTTCCAGTGGGTCCCCTCCCCCAACCTTCTCTGAACCTTTGAGGTCCATGTGACCTGGCCATTTAATTCATTGTGTGCAGAAGAGCCATATCCTGTGCACGTTTAATAACACACTGGATGGCCTTGATGGGAGGCTACCATCTGTCTCCCAACAGCTATTCAGTGGCCTCCCCCAACCTTCTCTGAGCCTTCGGGATCCTTGTGAATTGGCCATTTAGTTCATTGTGTGCAGGAGAGCCATACTCTGTGCACATTAAGGAGCACTCTGGATGGTCTTGACGGGAGGCTACCATCTGTCTCCCAACAGCTATTCAGTGGGTCCTCTCCCCCAACCTTCTCTGAGCCTTCGGGATCCTTGTGAACTGGCCATTTAGTTCATTGTGTGTGGAAGAGCCATATCCTGTGCACGTTTAAGAACACACTGGATGTGCTTGATGGGAGGCTACCATCTGTCTCCCAACAGCTATTCAGTGGGTCCTCTCCCCCAACTTTCTCTGAGCCTTCGGGATCTTTGTGAACTGGCCATTTAGTCCATTGTGTGCATGAAAGCGCCTCTCAGAGGCAAAACAATCCAACCCAGAGAAATTATCGGAGCCAACCCATTGAGTTTTTTTTTATTTAGCCAAGGAAATAGTTTAATCAATTCGGTAAAATATTATTCCACGTAGCTAAGGCATACCTAACAAATGAATAAAATATTAAATGCATTATTTTACAGAAATAGCAGAATTTAAAGTAGTAAAACTTTTAGAAACTTATATATTTAACAATTTTTGCTTGAAATATTGTTATAAGTGATTGCTTTATTCATTTATTAGATGTATTCTAGAGCAACCGGCAGTAATATTATACTGGAAATTTCTAAATATTATCCTTATAATCACAATGTCATCGAAAGTTCTTTTTACGTAACATAGGTAGTTCTGGAAATCCAACTTCGAAAGTGGAAAAAATTTCCTTTTGGATATATTATAAAAGTGGATAAACTGACATTTTTGGATGAATTGCATAAATGGATAAATTAACATTTTGATAAATTCCAAAAGTCGATAAATTAACACATGGATAAATTCCAAAAGTCGATAAATTTCCAAAAAATGGATAAATTGACATTTGCATAAATTCCAAAAGTGTATAAACTTCCAAAAATGGATAAATTAACATTTGGATAAATTCCAAAAGTAGATAAATTGACATTTATATAAATTCCGAAAGCGGATAAACTTTCAAAAATGGATAAATTGACATTTGTATAAATTCCGAAAGCGGATAAACTTCCAAAAATGGATAAATTCCAAAAGTATATAAACTTCCAAAAATGGATAAATTAACATTTGGATAAATTCCAAAAGTGTATAAACTTCCAAAAATGGATAAATTAACATTTGGATAAATTCCAAAAGTGTATAAACTTCCAAAAGTGTATAAATTAACATTTGGATAAATTCCAAATGCGGATCAACTTCCAAAAATGGATAAATTTACATTTGGATAAATTTCGAAAGTGGATAAACTTCCAAAAATGGATAAATTGACATTTGGATAAATTCCGAAAGTGGATAAACTTCCAAAAATGGATAAATTCCAAAAGTATGTAAACTTCCAAAAATGGATAAATTAACATTTGGATAAATTCCAAAAGTGTATAAACCTCCAAAAATGGATAAATTAACATTTGGATAAATTCCGAAAGCGGATAAACTTCCAAATATGGATAAATTGACATTTGGATAAATTCCGAAAGCGGATAAACTTCCAAAAATGGATAAATTGACATTTGTATAAACTCCGAAAGTGGATAAACTTCCAAAAATGGATAAATTGACATTTGGATAAATTCCGAAAGTGGATAAACTTCCAAAAATAGATAAATTCCAAAAGTGTATAAACTTCCAAAAATGGATAAATTAACATTTGGATAAATTCCAAAAGTGGATAAATTGACATTTATATAAATTCTGAAAGCGGATAAACTTCCAAAAATGGATAAATTAACATTTGTATAAATTCCGAAAGCGGATAAACTTCCAAAAATGGATAAATTGACATTTGGATAAATTCTGAAAGCGGATAAACTTCCAAAAATGGATAAATTAACATTTGTATCCATTCCGAAAGCGGATAAACTTCCAAAAATGGATAAATTGACATTTGGATAAATTCCGAAAGTGGATAAACTTCCAAAAATGGATAAATTCCAAAAGTGTATAAACTTCGAAAAATCTATAAATTAACATTTGGATAAATTCCAAAAGTGTATAAACTTCCAAAAATGTATAAATTAACATTTGGGTAAATTCCAAATGCGGATAAACTTCCAAAAATGGATAAATTGACATTTGTATAAATTCCGAAAGTGGATAAACATCCAAAAATGGATAAATTGACATTTGTATAAACTCCGAAATTGGATAAACTTCCAAAAATGGATAAATTGACATTTGGATAAATTCCGAATGTGGATAAACTTCCAAAAATGGATAAATTGACATTTGGATAAATTCCGAAAGTGGATAAACTTCCAAAAATGGATAAATTCCAAAGTGTATAAACTTCCAAAAATGGATAAATTCCAAAAGTAGATAAATTGACATTTATATAAATTCCGAAAGCGGATAACTTCCAAAAATGGATAAATTAACATTTGTATAAATTCCGAAAGCGGATAAACTTCCAAAAATGGATAAATTGACATTTGTATAAATTCCGAAAGCGGATAAACTTCCAAAAATGGATAAATTAACATTTGTATAAATTCCGAAAGCGGATAAATTTCCAAAAATGGATAAATTGACATTTGTATAAATTCCGAAAGCGGATAAACTTCCAAAAATGGATAAATTAACATTTGTATAAATTCCGAAAGCGGATAAACTTCCAAAAATGGATAAATTAACATTTGTATAAATTCCGAAAGCGGATAAACTTCCAAAAATGGATAAATTGACATTTGGATAAATTCCGAAAGTGGATAAACTTCCAAAAATGGATAAATTAACATTTGGATAAATTCCAAAAGTGTATAAACTTCCAAAAATGTATAAATTAACATTTGGATAAATTCCAAATGCGGATAACTTCCAAAAATGTATAAATTGACATTTGTATAAATTCCGAAAGTGGATAAACTTCCAAAAATGGACAAATTGACATTTGGATAAATTCCGAAAGTGGATAAACTTCCAAAAATGGATAAATTGACATTTGGATAAATTCCAAAAGTGGATAAACTTCCAAAAATGGATAAATTCCAAAAGTGTATAAACTTCCAAACATGGATAAATTAACATTTGGATAAATTCCAAAAGTTGATAAATTGACATTTGTATAAATTCCGAAAGCGGATAAACTTCCAAAAATGGACAAATTAACATTTGTATAAATTCCGAAAGTGGATAAACTTCCAAAAATGGACAAATTGACATTTGGATAAATTCCGAAAGTGATAAACTTCCAAAAATGGATAAATTGACATTTGGATAAATTCCAAAAGTGGATAAACTTCCAAAAATGGATAAATTCCAAAAGTGTATAAACTTCCAAACATGGATAAATTAACATTTGGATAAGTTCCAAAAGTTGATAAATTGACATTTGTATAAATTCCGAAAGCGGATAAACTTCCAAAAATGGACAAATTGACATTTGGATAAATTCCGAAAGTGGATAAACTTCCAAAAATGGATAAATTCCAAAAGTGTATAAACTTCCAAAAATGGATAATTAACATTTGGATAAATTCCAAAAGTGTATAAACTTCCAAAAATGTATAAATTAACATTTGGATAAATTCCGAAAGTGTATAAACTTCCAAAAATGGATAAATTAACATTTGGATAAATTCCAAATGCGGATAAACTTCCAAAAATGGATAAATTGACATTTTGATAAATTCCAAAAGTGTATAAACTTCCAAAAATGGACAAATTAACATTTGGATAAATTCCGAAAGTGGATAAACTTCCAAAAATGGATAAAGTAACATTTGGATAAATTCCGAAATTGGATAAACTTCCAAAAATGGATAAATTCCAAAAGTGTATAAACTTCCAAAAATGGATAAATTAACATTTGGATAAATTCCAAAAGCGGATAAATTTCCAAAAATGGATAAATTGACATTTGTATAAATTCCGAAAGCGGATAAACTTCCAAAAATGGATAAATTAACATTTGTATAAATTCCGAAAGCGGATAAACTTCCAAAAATGGATAAATTAACATTTGTATAAATTCCGAAAGCGGATAAACTTCCAAAAATGGATAAATTGACATTTGGATAAATTCCGAAAGTGGATAAACTTCCAAAAATGGATAAATTATCATTTGGATAAATTCCAAAAGTGTATAAACTTCCAAAAATGTATAAATTAACATTTGGATAAATTCCAAATGCGGATAACTTCCAAAAATGTATAAATTGACATTTGTATAAATTCCGAAAGTGGATAAACTTCCAAAAATGGACAAATTGACATTTGGATAAATTCCGAAAGTGGATAAACTTCCAAAAATGGATAAATTGACATTTGGATAAATTCCAAAAGTGGATAAACTTCCAAAAATGGATAAATTCCAAAAGTGTATAAACTTCCAAACATGGATAAATTAACATTTGGATAAATTCCAAAAGTTGATAAATTGACATTTGTATAAATTCCGAAAGCGGATAAACTTCCAAAAATGGACAAATTAACATTTGTATAAATTCCGAAAGTGGATAAACTTCCAAAAATGGACAAATTGACATTTGGATAAATTCCGAAAGTGATAAACTTCCAAAAATGGATAAATTGACATTTGGATAAATTCCAAAAGTGGATAAACTTCCAAAAATGGATAAATTCCAAAAGTGTATAAACTTCCAAACATGGATAAATTAACATTTGGATAAGTTCCAAAAGTTGATAAATTGACATTTGTATAAATTCCGAAAGCGGATAAACTTCCAAAAATGGACAAATTGACATTTGGATAAATTCCGAAAGTGGATAAACTTCCAAAAATGGATAAATTCCAAAAGTGTATAAACTTCCAAAAATGGATAATTAACATTTGGATAAATTCCAAAAGTGTATAAACTTCCAAAAATGTATAAATTAACATTTGGATAAATTCCGAAAGTGTATAAACTTCCAAAAATGGATAAATTAACATTTGGATAAATTCCAAATGCGGATAAACTTCCAAAAATGGATAAATTGACATTTTGATAAATTCCAAAAGTGTATAAACTTCCAAAAATGGACAAATTAACATTTGGATAAATTCCGAAAGTGGATAAACTTCCAAAAATGGATAAAGTAACATTTGGATAAATTCCGAAATTGGATAAACTTCCAAAAATGGATAAATTCCAAAAGTGTATAAACTTCCAAAAATGGATAAATTAACATTTGGATAAATTCCAAAAGTGCATAAACTTCCAAAAATGGATAAATTAACATTTGGATAAATTCCAAAAGCGGATAAACTTCCAAAAATGGATAAATTAACATTTGGATAAATTCCAAAAGTGTATAAACTTCCAAAAATGTATAAATTAACATTTGGATAAATTCCAAATGCGGATAACTTCCAAAAATGTATAAATTGACATTTGTATAAATTCCGAAAGTGGATAAACTTCCAAAAATGGACAAATTGACATTTGGATAAATTCCGAAAGTGGATAAACTTCCAAAAATGGATAAATTGACATTTGGATAAATTCCAAAAGTGGATAAACTTCCAAAAATGGATAAATTCCAAAAGTGTATAAACTTCCAAACATGGATAAATTAACATTTGGATAAATTCCAAAAGTTGATAAATTGACATTTGTATAAATTCCGAAAGCGGATAAACTTCCAAAAATGGACAAATTAACATTTGTATAAATTCCGAAAGTGGATAAACTTCCAAAAATGGACAAATTGACATTTGGATAAATTCCGAAAGTGATAAACTTCCAAAAATGGATAAATTGACATTTGGATAAATTCCAAAAGTGGATAAACTTCCAAAAATGGATAAATTCCAAAAGTGTATAAACTTCCAAACATGGATAAATTAACATTTGGATAAGTTCCAAAAGTT
The DNA here is from genome assembly GCA_038380435.1 of Ryuthela nishihirai. Classification (NCBI taxonomy): domain Eukaryota; kingdom Metazoa; phylum Arthropoda; class Arachnida; order Araneae; family Heptathelidae; genus Ryuthela; species Ryuthela nishihirai. The sequence goes on along the minus strand of JAWZYU010000188.1, from coordinate 330,974 downwards.
GATAAATTGACATTTGTATAAATTCCGAAAGCGGATAAACTTCCAAAAATGGACAAATTGACATTTGGATAAATTCCGAAAGTGGATAAACTTCCAAAAATGGATAAATTCCAAAAGTGTATAAACTTCCAAAAATGGATAATTAACATTTGGATAAATTCCAAAAGTGTATAAACTTCCAAAAATGTATAAATTAACATTTGGATAAATTCCGAAAGTGTATAAACTTCCAAAAATGGATAAATTAACATTTGGATAAATTCCAAATGCGGATAAACTTCCAAAAATGGATAAATTGACATTTTGATAAATTCCAAAAGTGTATAAACTTCCAAAAATGGACAAATTAACATTTGGATAAATTCCGAAAGTGGATAAACTTCCAAAAATGGATAAAGTAACATTTGGATAAATTCCGAAATTGGATAAACTTCCAAAAATGGATAAATTCCAAAAGTGTATAAACTTCCAAAAATGGATAAATTAACATTTGGATAAATTCCAAAAGTGCATAAACTTCCAAAAATGGATAAATTAACATTTGGATAAATTCCAAAAGCGGATAAACTTCCAAAAATGGATAAATTAACATTTGGATAAATTCCAAAAGTGTATAAACTTCCAAAAATGTATAAATTAACATTTGGATAAATTCCGAAAGTGTATAAACTTCCAAAAATGGATAAATTAACATTTGGATAAATTCCAAATGCGGATAAACTTCCAAAAATGGATAAATTGACATTTTGATAAATTCCAAAAGTGTATAAACTTCCAAAAATGGACAAATTAACATTTGGATAAATTCCGAAAGTGGATAAACTTCCAAAAATGGATAAAGTAACATTTGGATAAATTCCGAAATTGGATAAACTTCCAAAAATGGATAAATTCCAAAAGTGTATAAACTTCCAAAAATGGATAAATTAACATTTGGATAAATTCCAAAAGTGCATAAACTTCCAAAAATGGATAAATTAACATTTGGATAAATTCCAAAAGCGGATAAACTTCCAAAAATGGATAAATTAACATTTGGATAAATTCCAAAAGTGGAGAAATTCACATTTTTATCTCGTTTTCTTTGAAAATGAGATAATAGTTTCGCTTTATCGTCTGTGTGTCCGTTTGTATATTATAAAGTGTGATAAAAGTGTGATGTAAGAATATATCACACTTTTTTGTTTACAGAGACAAATCAAAATTCTTTTTGTGTTGGACAGGTATTGAAGAAATATCATGAAATGCACTCTCCTAATCCCTCTAAAGCTATAATTGCGCCCTCTAGCGGTGGAAAAAAATGTTAAAATTCCAAAATTTCAAAACGAATATTGCAAATGATATAATTTACAATAGAAATCTGTAATTTTAATGGTAGGATGCGAAGGTCACGAAGAACCCATTGCCAACAATGAGTTGACCCCTTGGACCCAGAGGGGGTGAGAAAACGCACCCTTTTAGTTTTAGCAGATAATTGTTTGCTTTTAGAGATAAATGAAAATTTCCTCTTGGGTTGGATAGGAATTGAATAAATATTATGATTCACATCTTTTAAATCTTCCGATAGCTGTAACTGCGCCCTCTAACGGTGGAAAAATTTGCAAATTCGAAAATTTCAAAAATATATTGCAAACGACGTATTTAATCTAGAAATTTCAAATTTTAGTAATGGAATGTGAACGCCACGATTTTTTCATTGGCAACAATGAATTGACCTCTTAGGCCCAGGGGGTGGGAAAACACATTTTTTTTGCTTTAGCAGATAATTGTTTGCATTTAGAGATAAATGAAAAAATCTTTTTTATGGTGAGGAAGGAATTGATAAAATTTTATGATTCACATTTTTTAAATCTTTCGAAAACTACCATTGCGTCCTCTAACGGTGAAAAAGTTTGAAAATTCCGAAAATTCAAACGAATATTGCAACAATGTATTATTAATGATAGAAATATTAAATTTTGGTGGTGGATTGTGAACGTCATGAAGTTTTGATCGGAATCAAACGAAAATGATAATTAGAAAATTCTTTTTCAGTTGGATTGGTACTACTAACGAAATATAATTCGCATTTTTCAAATAATCAATAGTTTTAATATATATAACTTTACAGCTCACTGAAATGATGAAACGGAACACCTGTTATCGTGATGTGATATGATGTGATAAAATGTGATGGGAAGGTTAGAAACCCTTCAAAAACGGGCTTCCTGCTATCCCAAACAAAGAATCGGATGTGTAAATCACAATCTAGATCCTGTTATCGTGTTTTACAAATAAAATTTTTAGAATAGAAACATGAAAAATTAGTGGTAGTTTTTAAGAGATATTCCACTGACGGCAATAATCTACCCATTTCTCTTGGTGAGGTGTGGGAAATGCAACTTTTTAGATTTAAGAATTAAAACACGAATACTTTTGAAATTACTAATGAAATACTGCCCTGTAAATGGTAGCTAGGCGTAAACTGGAAGGAGAGCTGTGCACCAATCCCTAGTGATGATGCACAGAACCGGCCAGGTCTAGCACTTAATGTCCGACCCCGCCTTCTCGTGGTGCAGGCCGTTAGTATCTTTCAAAAGAGATATTCTCTTTTGGAAGGGAACGGAAGGGGAAGGCTGCCAGTTCAGTATGGCCTACTGATCTGGTCATCTATGGCCACTTTTTTCTTTTTTTTAAATCCTGCTGAGGAGTGGTCAACTTCACAGGGTCCTGGTGCTGACCATTTATACCTACTAGACTGGACTTGTTTATGGATTTGAGCTTGATTATTGATCCTGGACTTGCTGCACTGGTGGGCCTCTGTTGAGGGAGAGTCTGCCGCTGTGTTTTCTGTTTGCTTCTTGGTTGCCAGCTCTAAGTGAACAGAGGCATGGGATACCTTATATCAGCTGGTGGATAATCCTAATCAGAGACCATCGCAGGTACCTGAACCTTACTTAGCTAGTTGGGCATCATCAAGACTAAACTGGAGTAATGTGTCTCAGGCAGGCCATGTGGCTCTTGAAAAAGTCCACTTGAAAAGGTGGTGCCTGAAGTTCCTACCAGCATCGGTGACTTCAGCCTTTAGCAGAGGAGGAACTGGTCTTTGCCCCATGCCTCCGATCAGGGGGCTGTTTGATATTGTTGGCCCTACCAATCTCCATAAACCTAATTTCTTTAAAAATCCTACTAATCATTTTCTCTCTGCAGGAACGTGGAACGTGAGGACATTACATAGAGATTATTCTCTTGATGTCCTCATGCAGGAAGTCCAGCGCTATAACCTAGATATTCTAGGCTTGCAAGAGACCAGATGGACAGGTAAAGGTGAGATATTAAAAATAACTTTAAATTTGTCTTTACAGGGAGGGAGGATGGAAAGCATCACCAAGGCGTGGGTCTGCTGCTCAGCAGACACGCTAGTGATGCTCTTCTAGGATATGATTGCATTAATGAAAGGTTTCTTACAGCAAAATTTCAGACAAGCATTAAAGACTTGAATGTTATCTGCTGTTATGCCCCCACTGAGGATGTGGATGAGGATGAGAAGGATAGGTTTGACGGACAACTTCAGGATATTTTGAATTCTGTCAAGAAAGGAGATATTACCCTTGTTCTTGGTGACTTCAATGCCAAAGTTGGTACTGACTCTGACCTTTGGGAAGGAGTAATAGGCCCTTTTGGTATTGGTAGCTGCAATGGCAATGGGCAACGTTTCCTACAGGTAAGTAAACTCAATGGTTTCAGAATAACTAACACATATTACAAACACCACGACATACATAAATACACATGGGTTTCACCTGATGGGCTGCACAGGAATATGATTGATTACATATTAATTAACAGCAAATGGGCTAGTTCTGTTAGGAATACCAGGTCATATAGGGGAGCTGAAATTGGATCTGACCATTACCTTGTTAAAAGTGTGTTGCAACTTAAACTTAAAAAGTGTTGTGCTAGGGTTAAAAAATTTACCTTTAATACCGAAGCTCTGAAAGACCCAGTTATAGCTGAAGCTTACCATGATAGGTTACTTAGTCATTATGACAGTCATGGTTTGCTTAATACTGAAGTTGAGGAAGAATGGGGCCATTTTAAACAGGCTTTTTTGGAAAAAAGGAGCAGAGGAGAAAAGGAGCAGAGGAGACAGAATTATTTAAGTGATAAGGCACTTGAGCTTATTTCAGAAAGAAGGAACTGCAGGAATGTCCTTAATCAATACCCTACTAGTCCTAATAGAAAGGATTACAGAGAGCTTAATAAACGTGTAAAGGATCAGTTAGCTACTGATAAGAATCTTTGGCTTGATGGTTTGGCTGACAAAGCCGAGGAAGCAGTTAGACAGCACAACAGCAGAGAGCTATACCAGATAGTTAATGTATTGTGTGGTAGAAAACGGACAGGTATATAAGGATTGAAGGATAAAAAAGGTAAGGTTATAGAAGGGGAGGATTCTGTCATGACTAGGTGGGCTGAGCATTTCAGTGATGTTCTAAACAATGTGGTTAGTTCTACTCCCATTGTTTGAAATGATGATAGATGCATTGTCAGCTTTAATGTTGGACCTATAACACAATCTGAAGTTATTTTGGCTATCTCTAAACTTAAACTTCATAAATCCCCAGGGGTAGATGAAATTACTACAGAAATGCTCAGAGCTGGGAATGTTTCAGTTACCACTTGGATGACTGAAATTTTGAATAACTTTTATGATAAAGGCATGGTTCCTAAGGATTTTACCAGAGCTATTATTATCCCTATTTTCAAAAAAGGTGATCGCAGTTCTTGTGATAACTATAGGGGTATCAACCTACTCTCTGTTCCAGGTAAAGTTCTTTGCATGATTGTGCTTAATAGAATTAAGAATCTGGTTGACAGGCAATTGCGTGATGAGCAATGTGGATTCAGAAGTGGTAGGGGATGTGTAGATCAGATATTTTCACTTAGGCAGATTCTTGAGAAATGTTTAGAGTTTCAGAAACCTTTAGTTGCTAGCTTTGTTGATTTCAAAAAGGCTTTCGACTCTGTTGATCGTCATAATTTGTGGTTGATTGTGAGATCATATGGTATACCAGACAAGTTAGTTAACATAATGAAAGCTCTCTACAATAACACTGAGTCATGTGTGAGAGTTGGTAAGGCTTGTAGCAATTGGTTTAGCATTACTTCTGGTGTTCGACAAGGGTGCATTTTGTCTCCTTTTCTCTTTAGCTTGGTTATTGATTATGTTATGCGAAATTCACTTCAAGGGAAAGATTTTGGCCTTAAATGGACTGGAGATAAGAAAATTTCTGATTTAGATTATGCTGATGATTTAGCCCTTTTGGCAAATGATGTTGATGAGATGAACTCTTTCATTCGAGCTGTTGATGAGACTGGTAGTAGAGTAGGTTTGGTTATAAACAGAGAGAAAACTAAAGTGATGAAAATTGGTCAGGCAGGTTGTTCAGTTCAGTTAATCTGAATTCAGTTAATCTGAATTTAATCAAATTCAGTTAATCTGAATGGTTGCAGTCTTGAGCAGGTGTCACAGTTTAATTACCTTTGGAGCTATGTAACAGATACTGGTGATGTGCGGCATGAGATTAACAGACGAATAGGTATTGCTGCCGGGACTTTTAAGAATCTATGGAGAATGTGGAGAAATAGGCGTATACACCTAAAGACTAAAATTAGGCTGTATAATAGTTTGGTTCTTTCTAGGGTTAGTTATGGTAGTAAAACATGGACGCTGTGTAAACAAGATAACAGGAAACTAGATGCTTTTGATTCTAGATGCTTACATAGTATCTTGGGTATTAGGTGGTTTAACTTTGTAACTAATGATGAGGTTAGGCAAAGGAGTTTGCAACCTCCTTTAAGCAGTATATTGTGCAGAGAGAGACTCCGTTGGTTTGGCCATGTTGCCCGTATGGATAATTATAGATTGGCGAATAAGGTTATGAACAGTGTGCCTAGAGGCCTCAGAAGGAGGGGGAGTCCTAGGATGCGGTGGGCAGACAATGTCAAACAGGACCTTGTTAGAATTGGTGTGCAGTGGCCGGATGCAGCAGATGTAGCTCAGGACAGATATGCTTGGATTATTAAATTGCACGGTCTGGTTGGACCTCCGTAGCCCATGGCTGCTTGAGGATGAGGATGATGATGAATGAAATACTATTTGCATTTTCTCCATCATCTATGGCTCAAATTAAATCTTTTAAGGAATGAAACAGAAGGAAAAGGAAAAACTTCTTTCTCTTTGAAAATGAGATTCTCATATGCAGGAGAGGCGATATGCGTCCTTTCAGTTTGGATAAATTCTAATAGTAGATAAATTCACATTTTTCGATAAATTCCAAAAGTGACATTTTTAGATAAATTCTAAAAGTGGATAAATTGACATTTCTGAATAAATTCCAAAAGTGGATAAATTCCACTTTTTTTGGATAAATTCCAAAAGTGGATAAATTCACATTTTTGGATAAATTCCAAAAGTGGATAAATTGGCATATTTGGATAAATTCCAAAAGTGGATAAATTCACATTTCTGGATAAATTCCAAAAGTGGATAAATTGGCATTTTTGGATAAATTCCAAAAGTGGATAAATTCATATTTTTGGATAAATTCCAAAAGTGGATAAATTGGCATATTTGGATAAATTGATATTTTTGGATAAATTCCAAAAGTGGATAAATTGACATTTTTGGATAAATTCCAAAAGTGGATAAATTGATATTTTTGGATTCAAAAAGTGGATAAATTGGCACTTTTGGATAAAATCCAAAAGTCGATAATGATGAGGTTAGGCAAAGGAGTTTGCAACCTCCTTTAAGCAGCATATTGTGCAGAGAGAGACTCCGTTGGTTTGGCCATGTTGCCCGTATGAATAATTATAGATTGGCGAATAGGGTTATGAACAGTGTGCCTAAAGGCCTCAGAAAGAAGGGGAGACCTAGGATGCGGTTTGCAAACAATGTCAAACAGGACCTTGTTAGAATTGGTGTGCAGTGGCCAGATGCAGTAGATGTAGCTCAGGATAGACTTGCTTGGAGAACTAAATTGCACGGTCTGGTTGGACCTCCGTAGCCCAGGGCTGCTTGATGATGATGATGGTGGTGGTGGTGGTGGTGGTGGTGGTGGTGGTGGTGGTGGTGGTGATGATGATGATGATGATGATGATGAAGAAGAAGAAAAGGGTTATGAACAGTGTGCCTAAAGGCCTCAGAAAGAAGGGGAGACCTAGAGTGCGGTGGGCAGACAATGTCAAACAAGACCTTTCAGAATTGGTCTAAAGGCCTCAGAAAGAAGGGGAGACCTAGGATGCGGTGTGCTGACAATATCAAACAGGACCTTGTTAGAATTGGTCTAAAGGCCTCAGAAAGAAGGGGAGACCTAGGATGCGGTGGGCAGACAATGTCAAACAGGACCTTGTTAGAATTGGTGTGCAGTGCCCAGATGCAGTAGATGTAGCTCAGGATAGACTTGCTTGGAGAACTAAATTGCAAGGTCTGGTTGGACCTCCGTAGCCCATGGCTGCTTGAGGATGATGATGATGACTTTTTGCCGTAAAAAGCCTATTTTCATAGTTAGATAGATTTCAATGTGGCTATTCGCTCACTTAACATGAAAGTGTCCGGACACATTTTGTAATATAGTGTAATCTGACATGAACTGGTGTCAGATTACATTATATTGCAAAAACGACGATTTTTAAGGTGTTATAGCGCTACAGCGTATATAGTGTAGTATAGTGCAGTGTATGTATCACTTTTATTTCAATAAGAAAAGCTAATATATAAAAAAAAATCTCTGAATCAGCTGCTGGCCACAGAGGTTGGATTGGATTGGATTGTTTTACCTCTGAGCGGCACTTTTTTTGCACACCATGGGCTAAATGGCCAGGTCACAAGGACCCCGAAGGTTGAGAGAAGGTTGGGGGAAGGGACCCGCTGGAACAGCTGTTGGGAGATAGATGGTAGCCTCCCGTCAAGGCCATCCAGCGTGTTCTTTAACGTGCACAGGGTATGGCTCTCCAACACACGGGACCACGGCTTAACGTCCCATCCGACGGACGGCGGTCTTTTCAAGCCCATCGGTGTCCCCCTACTGACCGTGGGCAGTGTGGGGAAATTTTGCGGAGATAAATCTCAACGCTGACCCAGCTGGGACTCGAACCTGGGAACTACAGATTACGAGCCTGGCGCGCTACCGACTGAGCCACCCCCGCCCCGGGGCCACAGAGGTCTGACAGGAGCCATCAGTTTATGCATCATAGTAGAAGGTCTGTGAAGATGGCGGGTCCTGAGCAGAAAGCCAACACGTCTTTTTTGCAAGAAAACTGTTTACAAATGTAAATAGATGAGTACAAGAAATATGAAAAGGCTAAGAAATTATGTAAATGTAACTTTCTAGCCCATGGATAAAATTTAGTTTTGCAGGTAGCTGACGCATCTAAATGTGTATCTGTACTGTGAATAGAGTATGTGGAAAAACAAGTAGATCCCGTTAAGCCATAACTTTAACGGGATCTGTCTCCCAGCAGCTGTTCCAGTTGGTCCCCTCCACCCCCCAACCTTCTCTGAGCACTCGGGGTCCTTGTGATCTGGTCATTTAGCCCATTGTGTGCGGGAGAGCCATACCCTGTGCGCGTTAAAGAACACGCTGGATGGCCTTGACGGGAGGCTACCATCTGTCTCCCAACAGCTGTTCCAGTGGGTCCCCTCCCCCAACCATCTCTGAACCCTTTGGGATCCTTGTGACCTGGTCATTTAGCCCATTGTGTGCGGGAGAGCCATACCCTGTGCGCGTTAAAGAACACGCTGGATGGCCTTGACGGGAGGCTACCATCTGTCTCCCAACAGCTGTTCCAGTGGGTCCCCTCCCCCAACCATCTCTGAACCCTTTGGGATCCTTGTGACCTGGTCATTTAGCCCATTGTGTGCGGGAGAGCCATACCCTGTGCGCGTTAAAGAACACGCTGGATGGCCTTGACGGGAGGCTACCATCTGTCTCCCAACAGCTGTTTCATTGGGTCCCCTCCCCCAACCATCTCTGAACCCTTTGGGATCATTGTGACCTTGTCATTTAGCCCATTGTGTGCGGGAGAGCCATACCCTGTGCGCGTTAAAGAACACGCTGAATGGCCTTGACGGGAGGCTACCATCTGTCTCCCAACAGCTGTTTCATTGGGTCCCCTCCCCCAACCATCTCTGAACCCTTTGGTGTTATTGTGACCTGGCCATTTAGCCCATTGTGTGCAAAAAAGTGCTGCTCAGAGGTAAAACAACCCAACCGAAGTCTGTTGAATTCATTATGCAGCGGAAGGATGAGTTTTACAGCGATCATGAGACACAGAGCCAAAACAATCCATGGGATGCTAAAATTTGTGTATGCTCTCTTCTCACAAAGTTATTCAAAGCACACTTGCTGGAATTGCAACAGAGGATGGAGAGCATCCTGTAGCATACTTATTCGTCGAATTCCGAAAGAAGATGCGGATCTCGGATGCTGATGTGATCATCTGCAGATGCGAAAGAGCGAAGAAAAGCACGAATCGTAAAAAAAAATGTCTCTCCCTCGAATACAGAAATCCCCATTTTCGTCCAACTCACGAAAATCCCCCCGAGTCTGGGGGAAGCAGTGAAGGGGGGGGGGGGGAGACGAGTCTTAACCCACTTATACGAACGTCGTCAGATTTGTGACGGTCCGTTCCCGCCGTTGCCGCCGGGGTCCTCGGCGAGCACGTGCTCGGCGTACCGATGCGCATCTTCGGCTTGCAAACCGAGAGACAAAAGGCCGCGCGCAAGAAGGATGCGGAGCGAGCTCCGCGGCGCGCGGCGGGGCGTGAGAAGTTGCTCGTCACGTGACCCGGCCGGCAAATAGCCGCTAATGAACGCGTGCAGACAAGGGCGTCACTGTTGACAGAGAGGACGCGGCTTCTGGATGCGGCGGATGCGAAAGAGCTGCAGTTAGAGGCAGGAGACGGCAATTTCGGACCTGCGCGTTGTGTAGGCGCGGTGGTGACGTCACTCATCGGTGATGTGAGAGGAGGGTGGAAGAGGAGGGATGAAAGGTTGGTTGGTGGACAGGGTGTGTTTGAATTCCGATAGAAAGCAGTGACTTTTAATTAGGTTTAGATAAGTCAGAGTGACTTGATGATGGAATGACAATTGGGTCCAAGTTGTTGGAATCTTGCCATGGATCATGAGGCTGATTGGGATCACTTTCATCTCCTGTTGAATTTTCTTTTATCTTTTTAGCGGAAGTTAGTCTATATACGATGTGTTTTCTTCATTATAAAAAAAAAAAAAAAAAATTTTTGTCGACATTATTATGGTGGCGAGTGATTTTAGAAATTAAAGATGATGTCTGCTTTAATTAATCCAAGATTATTTCGGACGTGCGATTTCAGATATACACCCAATTCTGTTTTTCCACGGTAGATAGGTTCCCGAAAAAACCGTGCAAAAAAAGAGAAAAAAATACAGTGCATATGAAAAAATAGAAGATTGGTTCCAGACGTGAAAATCCAGTAGAGTCAGTCAAAAACAATATCCGAACCCTATGGTTGATTACAAAATTAAAAAAAAAACTGGCAACCATTTTTTTTTAGAAATTGGTGATCTGGCAACCTTCGTGTGCGTACACGAAGATTGCCAGATCACTAATTTCTATTAAAGAAAAATCGTTGCCAGATATTTTTTCCTGAATTCTGTAACCAACCAGAGTGTTCGGATTTTTTATTTATTTTTTTTGAGAGACCGTACATGAAGGTTGCCAGATCACTAATTTCTAAAAAAAAAAAAAAACGTTGCCAGATATTTTTTCTGAATTCTGTAATCAACCATAGTGTTCGGATTTTTTTTGAGCGACTGTACACGAAGGTTGCCAGATGACTAATTTCTAAAAAAAAATCGTTGCCAGATATTTTTTCTGAATTATGTAACCAACCATAGTGTTGGGATATATTTTTGAGCGACTGTACATTTTCTTAGTTCTTCTTTTTCCTTTCAGACGGAGCAGGAGATGTGCTATGCCTGTGGTCAACTAATCGCCGATCGCTATCTGCTTCGGGTCAACGGGAGGTCATGGCATGCCCACTGCCTTCGCTGCTCCGTGTGCCAAGCAGTCCTCGACCGTCAGCCATCTTGCTTCATCCGGGAGGACAGCGTCTACTGCCGGACAGACTATGTAAGGTGGGCCCAGGCCAGCCATTCCCTCTTTCTGTCAATTATGATATTTCTGTGTTTCGGGGAGGTCACAATTCATTAGAAGAGTTCGGTTGTTGGGGTGTTTTTACCTCTGAACGGCACTTTATTGCACACCATGGGCTAAATGGCCAGGTCACAAGGACCCTGAAGGCTCAGAGAAAGTTGGGGGAAGGGACCCACTGGAATAGCTGTTGGGAGACAGATGGTAGACTCTCATTAAGGGTTGGGTTGTTTTACCTTTGAGCGGCACTTTTTTGCACACCATGGGCTAAATGGCCAGGTCACATGGACCCCGAAGGCTCAGAGAAGGTTGGGGGAGGGGACCCACTGGAACAGCTGTTGGGAGACAGATGGTAGCCTCCCGTTAAGGCCATCCAGCGAGTTCTTTAACGTACACAGTGTATGGCTCTCCCGCACACGGGGCCACGGCTTAACGTCCCATCCAACGGACGGCGGCCTTTCCAAGCCCATCGGTGTCCCCTACTGACCGTGGGCAGGGCGGGGAAATTTTGCGGAGATAAATCTCAACGCTGACCCAGCTGGGACTCGAACCTGGGAACTACAGATTACGAGCCTGGCGCACTACCGACTGAGCCACCCCCGGCCCTTCATTAGAAGAAGCTGTACAGTAGAGGTTCAGGGAAAAGTCTTTTGGGAAATCGCGAGCCGATCATCCGGGGTTAGTTACACTGTAGGAGCTAAAAGGAGCAACAGGGGCGTAACTGCCGAGGGAACTCAAGGTACAGTAGCTCAAAAAACTATCCGAACACCATGGTCGATTGAAGAATTCAGAAAAAATATCTGGCAACGATTGTTTTAGAAATCAGTGATCTGGCAACCTTCGTGTCACGTGACACAAAGGTTGTCAGATCACTGATTCCTAAAAAAATCGTTGCCAGATATTTTTTCTGAATTCTGTAATTAACCGTGGTGTTCGGATATTTTTTAATATATATAATGCGTATGAATATATAATGCAATGAATATATAATGCGTGTGCAGTTACCGTTCGCAGCAAACTGGAGCGTGTGCAGTAACTGCACACGCTCCAGTTTGCTGCGAACGGTAACTCCAACGCAGCAAACTGGAGCGTGTGCAGTAACTGCACACGCTCCAGTTTGCTGTGAACGGTAACTGGAACATGTACAGTTGCTGTACACGCTCCAGATATTTTTCCTGAATTCTGTAATCACGTGACACGAAGGTTGCCAGATCACTAATTTCTAAAAAAAGCGTTGCCAGATATTTTTTCTGAATTCTGTAATCAACCATAGTGTTTGGATACTTTTTTGAGCGACTGTACATCCCTTGGATGTACCAGTAAAGACTGTGGAAGTGTCTGCCAAGAGACCTCTGAGTACATCCCTTGGCAACCCAGACATGCCCCTTTGAAACACAAGCAGACACGATGAACATCCCTTGACAGGGACTGACATGCACCTTGGAAACACAAGCAGACACTGGAAACATTCCTTGACGGGGACTGACATGCCCCTTGGAAACACAAGCAGACAATGGGAGCATCCCTTGACAGGGACTGACATGCCCCTTGGAAACACAAGCAGACAATGGGAACATCCCTTGACAGGGACTGACATGCCCCTTGGAAACACAAACAGACGCTGGGAACATCCCTTGAAGGGACTGACATGCCCCTTTGAAACACAAGCAGACACTGGAAACATTCCTTGACAGGGACTGACATGCCCCTTGGAAACACAAGCAGACAATGGGAGCATCCCTTGACAGGGACTGACATGCCCCTTGGAAACACAAGCAGACAATGGGAACATCCCTTGACAGGGACTGACATGCCCCTTGGAAACACAAACAGACGCTGGGAACATCCCTTGAAAGGACTGACATGCCCCTTTGAAACACAAGCAGACACTGGAAACATTCCTTGACAGGGACTGACATGCCCCTTGGAAACACAAGCAGACAATGGGAACATCCCTTGACAGGGACTGACATGCCACTTGGAAACACAAGCAGACACTGGAAACATCCCTTGACAGGGACTGACATGCGCCTTGGAAACACAAGCAGACACTGGAAACATTCCTTGACAGGGACTGACATGCCATTTGGAAACACAAGCAGACAATGGGAGCATCCCTTGACAGGGACTGACATGCCCCTTGGAAACACAAGCAGACACTGGAAACATTCCTTGACAGGGACTGACATGCCCCTTGGAAACACAAAGAGACACTGGGAACATCCCTTGACAGGGACTGACATGCCTCTTGGAAACACAAGCAGAAACTGGGAACATCCCTTGAAGGGAGTGATATGTGCCTTGGAAACACAAGCAGACACTGGAAACATTCCTTGACAGGGACTGACATGCCCCTTGGAAACACAAGCAGACAATGGGAACATCCCTTGACAGGGACTGACATGCCACTTGGAAACACAAGCAGACACTGGAAACATCCCTTGACAGGGACTGACATGCGCCTTGGAAACACAAGCAGACATTGGAAACATTCCTTGACAGGGACTGACATGCCATTTGGAAACACAAGCAGACAATGGGAGCATCCCTTGACAGGGACTGACATGCCCCTTGGAAACACAAGCACACACTGGAAACATTCCTTGACAGGGACTGACATGCCCCTTGGAAACACAAAGAGACACTGGGAACATCCCTTGAAGGGACTGACATGCCCCTTGGAAACACAAGCAGACACTGGGAACATCCCTTGAAGGGAGTGACATGTGCCTTGGAAACACAAGCAGACACTGGAAACATTCCTTGACAGAGACTGACATGCCCCTTGGAAACACAAGCAGACAATGGGAGCATCCCTTGACAGGGACTGACATGCCCCTTGGAAACACAAGCAGACAATGGGAACATCCCTTGACAGGGACTGACATGCCCCTTGGAAACACAAACAGACGCTGGGAACATCCCTTGAAAGGACTGACATGCCCCTTTGAAACACAAGCAGACACTGGAAACATTCCTTGACAGGGACTGACATGCCCCTTGGAAACACAAGCAGACAATGGGAACATCCCTTGACAGGGACTGACATGCCCCTTGGAAACACAAGCAGACACTGGGAACATCCCTTGAAGGGACTGACATGCGCCTTGGAAACACAAGCAGACACTGGAAACATTCCTTGACAGGGACTGACATGTGCCTTGGAAACACAAGCAGACACTGGAAACATTCCTTGACAGGGACTGACATGCCATTTGGAAACACAAGCAGACAATGGGAGCATCCCTTGACAGGGACTGACATGCCCCTTGGAAACACAAGAAGACACTGGAAACATTCCTTGACAGGGACTGACATGCCCCTTGGAAACACAAAGAGACACTGGGAACATCCCTTGACAGGGACTGACATGCCTCTTGGAAACACAAGCAGAAACTGGTAACATCCCTTGAAGGGACTGACATGCCGCTTGGAAACACAAGCAGACACTGGGAACATCCCTTGAAGGGAGTGACATGTGCCTTGGAAACACAAGCAGACACTGGAAACATTCCTTGACAGGGACTGACATGCCCCTTGGAAACACAAGCAGACACTGGGAACATCCCTTGAAGGGACTGACATGCCCCTTGGAAACACAAGCAGACACTGGGAACATCCCTTGAAGGGAGTGACATGTGCCTTGGAAACACAAGCAGACACTGGAAACATTCCTTGACAGGGACTGACATGCCACTTGGAAACACAAAGAGACACTGGGAACATCCCTTGACAGGGACTGACATGCCTCTTGGAAACACAAGCAGAAACTGGTAACATCCCTTGAAGGGACTGACATGCCCCTTGGAAACACAAGCAGACACTGGGAACATCCCTTGAAGGGAGTGACATGTGCCTTGGAAACACAAGCAGACACTGGAAACATTCCTTGACAGGGACTGACATGCCCCTTGGAAACACAAGCAGACACTGGGAACATCCCTTGACAGGGACTGACATGCCCCTTGGAAACACAAGCAGACGCTGGAAACATTCCTTGACAGGGACTGACATGCCACTTGGAAACACAAGCAGACACTGGGAACATCCCTTGACAGGGACTGACATGCCCCTTGGAAACACAAGCAGACAATGGGAACATCCCTTGACAGGGACTGACATGCCACTTGGAAACACAAGCAGACACTGGAAACATTCCTTGACAGGGACTGACATGCCACTTGGGAACACAAGCAGACACTGGAAACATCCCTTGACAGGGACTGACATGCACCTTGGAAACACAAGCAGACACTGGAAACATTCCTTGACAGGGACTGACATGCCCCTTGGAAACACAAGCAGACAATGGGAGCATCCCTTGACAGGGACTGACATGCCCCTTGGAAACACAAGCAGACAATGGGAACATCCCTTGACAGGGACTGACATGCCCCTTGGAAACACAAACAGACGCTGGGAACATCCCTTGAAAGGACTGACATGCCCCTTTGAAACACAAGCAGACACTGGAAACATTCCTTGACAGGGACTGACATGCCCCTTGGAAACACAAGCAGACAATGGGAACATCCCTTGACAGGGACTGACATGCCCCTTGGAAACACAAGCAGACACTGGGAACATCCCTTGAAGGGACTGACATGCGCCTTGGAAACACAAGCAGACACTGGAAACATTCCTTGACAGGGACTGACATGCCCCTTGGAAACACAAAGAGACACTGGGAACATCCCTTGAAGGGACTGACATGCCCCTTGGAAACACAAGCAGACACTAGGAACATCCCTTGAAGGGAGTGACATGTGCCTTGGAAACACAAGCAGACACTGGAAACATTCCTTGACAGGGACTGACATGCCCCTTGGAAACACAAGCAGACAATGGGAACATCCCTTGACAGGGACTGACATGCCACTTGGAAACACAAGCAGACACTGGGAACATCCCTTGACAGGGACTGACATGCCCCTTGGAAACACAAGCAGACACTGGAAACATTCCTTGACAGGGACTGACATGCCCCTTGGAAACACAAGCAGACAATGGGAACATCCTTTGACAGGGACAGAAATGCCACTTGGAAACACAAGCAGACACTGGGAACATCCCTTGACAGGGACTGACATGCCCCTTGGAAACACAAGCAGACACTGGAAACATTCCTTGACAGGGACTGACATGCCCCTTGGAAACACAAGCAGACAATGGGAACATCCCTTGACAGGGACTGACATGCCCCTTGGAAACACAAGCAGACACTGGAAACATTCCTTGACAGGGACTGACATGCTACTTATAAACACAAGCAGACACAGGGAACATCCCTTGACAGCGACTGACATGCCACTGGGAAACACAAGCAGACAATGGGAACATCCCTTGACAGGGACTGACATGCCCCTTGGAAACACAAGCAGACACTGGGAACATCCCTTGACAGGGACTGACATGCCACTTGGAAACACAAGCAGACACTGGGGACATCCCTTGACAGGGACTGACATGCCCCTTGGAAACACAAACAGACACTGGGAACATCCCTTGAAGGGACTGACATGCGCCTTGGAAACACAAGCAGACACTGGGAACATCCCTTGACAGGGACTGACATGCTCCTTGGAAACACAAGCAGACACTGGGAACATCCCTTGACAGGGACTCACATGCGCCTTGTGAACACAAGCAGACACAGGGAACATCCCTTGACAGCGACTGACATGCCCCTTGGAAACACAAGCAGACACTGGGAACACCCCTTGACAGGGACTGACATGCTCCTTGGAAACACAAGCAGACACTGGGAACATCCGTTGACAGGGACTCACATGCGCCTTGTGAACACAAGCAGACACAGGGAACATCCCTTGACAGCGACTGACATGCCCCTTGGAAACACAAGCAGACACTGG
Source organism: Ryuthela nishihirai (assembly GCA_038380435.1). Taxonomy (NCBI): domain Eukaryota; kingdom Metazoa; phylum Arthropoda; class Arachnida; order Araneae; family Heptathelidae; genus Ryuthela; species Ryuthela nishihirai. Next base: position 313,924 of record JAWZYU010000188.1, on the reverse strand, counting down.
GAACATCCCTTGACAGGGACTGACATGCCCCTTGGAAGCACAAGCAGACACTGGGAACATCCCTTGACAGGAACTGACATGCCTCTTGGAAACACAAGCAGAAACTGGTAACATCCCTTGAAGGGACTGACATGCCCCTTGGAAACACAAGCAGACACTTTGGACATCCCTTGACAGGGATTGACATGCCCCTTGGAAACACAAGCAGACACTGGAAACATCCCTTGACAGGGACTGACATGCCACTTGGAAACACAAGCAGACACTGGGAACATTCCTTGACAGGGACTGACATGCTACTTATAAACACAAGCAGACACAGGGAACATCCCTTGACAGCGACTGACATGCCACTGGGAAACACAAGCAGACACTGGGAACATCCCTTGACAGGGACTGACATGCACCTTGGAAACACAAGCAGACACTGCAAACATCCCTTGACAGGGACTGACATGCCCCTTGGAAACACAAGCAGACACTGAGGACATCCGTTGACAGGGACTGACATGCCCCTTGGAAACACAAGCAGACACTGGGGACATCCGTTGACAGGGACTGACATGCCCCTTGGAAACACAAACAGACACTGGGAACATCCCTTGACAGGGACTGACATTCCCATTGGAAATACAAGCAGACACTGGGAACATCCCTTGCCAGGGACTGACATGTCCCTTGGAACACAAGCAGACATTTGGTACGTCTCTTGGCAGAGACTGACATTCCCGTTGGAAACACAAGCAGACACTGGTTACGTCCCTTGGCAGAGGGTATATCTCTGCAAAGGGGCATATCGAGAGTCCAGGACTCCTCATCCCGAAAATCCTGTCGTTCTATATTCAATCTCAAACGTGTCCACTTGTTTTGAAATCAAAATAGTTATCTTAGCATAATTATATTTTATCCCCATATTTCATGTCCGACACTAAAAATAGATTAAATATATATATAAGATTTCATTCCATATAAAATATCATTTCAACCTATCTTGTCACGTGGAATATTTTAGTAACTGGGAAACCTTATTCGAGTCTCACTCTCCAAAGCTAAATTCTGCCTCCTGCGATTTACATATCTCTAATTCCACTCCGCCATCCGTGGCCGAGTGGTTAGCACGCTGGGCTACTGATCAAAGCGACCTGGGTTCGAGCTACGGGTAAGGCATGGCTGTTTGCGCTTTTCTGCTGAGGTCCCGCCATCCTCACAGACTCTATACTTTGGCGTATTAAAGTGACAGACTCCTGTCACACCTCTGTGGCAAGCAGCTGCTTGAGGAGTTATTTATTTATAATTCCATTCCTTCTTCGTGTTCCGATTTCCACTTTTAGTAGTATTTGTGTCAGACAGATTTTGGTACTCTGTGGTTCCCGTAATAATCGACCGAATGGTCCTGAATTTCGTAGGTGGGTTCCCCCTGCATGACACAGCGTTGGGTTAAAAAATCATGTTCCTAGCTACAGTGGAACGGGTTAAAATAATAATTCCTTTTTTCAAATATGAGGATCTGGCAACGATCGAAGAATTAAAAGTATGGAGGTAGGTAGACAGGCAGGCGCCATATCGCTTGAAAACTGTAACCGAGCGTCGCCATATTGTCGATACTTGTAATCTTGCTATCACTGCGTTAAAGAACGACAGATTGCATTGAAAAAATGTATTTGGGTAACGCGTTTGATTACAGTAATCAACTTTGGAAAAAGATCAAAAGGATAACATTTCATAGGTGAGAAGTAATGCTAAAGTTTTAGTTTATAAATTGAAAACCTTTTTGTCATTTCAAATAATTTATGACAGTAGTGTAGTTAGGCCTAGCGGAAGGCGATTGGAAGTGTTGCGAAATTTTCTCAGTGTTTTTGATGTAAACTGATGAAATAAAGTGTTCTTATAAATTCATAGAAAGAGAAAAAAAATAACAAACAGGGGAAAATGTGATATTGATATCATTCGTCATTTCCTATCTTTTTGATATACCTTACCGAAACGCTAGAGAATTTCCTGTTATGGACAACCTGTCCATAACATTCCTTGTGTTTCCATATCAGTATTTAATTAAAGGGGCATGTCAATTAATATTGTCACATATTAATGACAATATAATTTCGAAACTCTGTAATTTCTAAAATATGCATTTAATGGATAATTTTGACTAAAGATAAAAATCGAAATTAAATCTATTTAAATCTCGATTTTAACCAATATTTGTTAAGTATTTAAAGAGTTATGGACGCTAGAATATTTCATGATAAATTATGTTCAATGTCGATGATAATCTAACTGTGAAGTGCTATAACTATTAAAATATGCATTTAATGGAAAAATTAGAAACTTGATTAAACAACGATAGAACTTTGAAATATTATGCAGGGGAGAGAAATTCAGTCCCTATTTTATGAAAAAGATGGTGTAGATTTCATTTGATATGTAATTTGTTAGTATTAACTTTAAGTGTGAATAAACAACTGTGTTTAAAAACGTTGGGTTGCCCCTGAGCAGCACTTTTTTGCACACCGTGGGCTAAATGGCCAGGTCGCATGGACCCCGAAGGCTCAGAGAATGTTGGGAGAGGGGACCCACTGGAACAGCTGTTGGGAGACAGATGGTAGCCTCCCGTCAAGGCCATCCAGCGTGTTCTTTAACGTGCACAGGGTATGGCTCTCCCGCACACGGGGCCACGGCTTAACGTCCCATCCGACGGACGGCGGCCTTTCCAAGCCCATCGGTGTCCCCTACTGACCGTGGGCAGGGTGGGGAATTTTGCGGAGATAAATCTCAACGCTGACCCAGCTGGGACTCGAACCTGGGAACTACAGATTACGAGCCTGGCGCGCTACCGACTGAGCCACTCCCGCCCCGTTTAAAAACGTAAACAAACGGAAAACTAAAGCGAAAAAAGTATTTTTATATATATATATTAAACATCTCTTGACCTTCCAAGAAAAAAAAAATCGATTTAGCAATATTCGTCGAAATAATTCCTTTTTTGTACATGAAACAATTGCGATTTTATTGAGCAGTATTCGTATAAAGCATTTGGATACATTATAATTGGCGTGCTGCTTTCTGAGTAGCAACAACATGGCTACCGCCGTTTCTGCGCTGCTTCACTTGTGACCTATGTTAAGATATAGTAAGGGCGATTCGCCATCTTCCTACCTCCATGGTTAAAAGTTGTTATCAGACATGTTCACAGTTAGAGAGCAGATAATGGCAGCAATAAATTTGACAGCGATGATCGTTTCCCGTAGGAATAGCATGGTGAATATTTTTGCTTCTAGCTTCTCTGAGCCTTTGGTGCCCTTGTGACCTGGCCATTTAGCCCATTGTGTGCTAGAAAACCATACCTAGTGAACCTTAAAAAAACACAGGATGGCCTTGACGGGAGGCTACCATCTGTCTCCCAACAGCTGTTCCAGTGGATCCCCTCCCGCAACCTTCTGGGGCGGGGGTGGCTCAGTCGGTAGCGCGCCAGGCTCGTAATCTGTAGTTCCCAGGTTCGAGTCCCAGCTGGGTCAGCGTTGAGATTTATCTGCGCAAAATTCCCTGCCCTGACCACGGTCAGTAGGGGACACCGATGGGCTTGGAAAGGCCGCCGTCCGTCGGATGGGACGTTAAGCCGTGGCCCCGTGTGCGGGAGAGTCATACCCTGTGCACGTTAAAGAACACACTGGATGGCCTTGACGGGAGGCTACCATCTGTCTCCCAACAGCTGTTCCAGTGGGTCCCCTCTCACCAACCTTGTCCAAGCCCTTGACGGAAGAGGACCCTCGTGGTCCTTGTGACATGTCATATATCCAATCGTGTGGAAAATAAAGTGCCTCCCATAAGAAAACAAAAAAAAAAACACGTCCCAATGAATGAATTATGATTTCTTGAATGGACAAGAGTCCTGCTACTAATCCCGTCCAAATGAACGAACAAATTTCCTCGATTTCCTCAACACGATAAAGAAAAAAAAAATGTCGCATCGAGATTAGAGACACTGAGGGTGTCTCCACCATCGAGACCCATCTCGGCTGTGTCCAGTTCCCGGATGCACCGACAGGGGGTACCTAAGCCCCCCGCTGCGCTGGGAACCTGCGAACATCCGCGGGAACAACTTGTCACGCTGCCGAGTGCTAATTTATCAGTGGCGAAGACTCCGGTGGTGAGCCTTGTCCCCGGCGGCGAAGTGCCGCGTTGACCCCCGCCACCCCTGGCGGCGTTGGAATGTCTCGGTGGCCGGGGACACGACGATATACGGCTCGTAACTCAGGCGGCCGCGAGATGCGTCGATGCGACGGGAGACGGTGGAGCCGAAGTGCCCCGCATTGCATTGAGCCCACGCCGGCAAGTCATGATGACCGATGACTTCGAAAGGAGTAGGAGTTGTGACCTTTGGGTTTCGGAGAAAAGTGAAAGACGTTTTTGTTCAGGGCTGTAGGCGGGTCAAATTTAGGCCGAGGTTGGAAAATATTTTAATATATCTTCTTTTTTCATGTAACGGTAGTTTTTTTGGGTTGATTTTTGTGAATGTTATTGATGTAAACAATTTTAGGTTTGTTTGAATTTGAAGATTGATGATTAAGTATAATCATTTTGTGTTATTTATTATTATTTTTTTTTAGTCTTTCATTAAATTATTTTGTTAGGATAGAAATTATTGTTATTTTTACACAGAATATTTTTATGTTTGCTGTTACTAGCTTTTTCTTTCATTCAATGAGCTAAATAGCTAAGTCACAAGTACCCCGAAGGATCAGAGAAGATTGGGTGAGGAGACCCACTGGAACAACTTTTGGGTGACAGATGGTAGCCTTCCGTCAAGACCATCCAGAGTGTTCCTTAATGAGCACAGGGTACGGCTCTCCTGCACACAATGGGCTAAATGGCCAGTACACAAGGACCCCGAAGGTTCAGAGAAGGTTGGGGAGAGGACCCACTGGAATAGCTGTTGGGAGACAGATGATAGCCTCCCGTCTAGGCCATCCAGCGTGTTCTTTAACGTTAAGTTGTTTTACCTCTAAGCGGCACTTTTTTGCACACCATGGGCTAAATGGCCAGGTCACATGGACCCCGAGGGCTCAGAGAAGGTTAGAGGGAAGGGACCCACTGGAACAGCTGTTAGGAGACAGATGGTAGCCTCCCGTCAAGGCCATCCAGCGTGTTGAATGGCCTTGACGGATTTTAACGTTGGATTGTTTTACCTCTGAGCGACACTTTTTTGAACACCATGGGCTAAATGGCCAGGTCACATGGACCCCGAAGGCTCAGAGAAGGTTGGGGGAGGGGACCCACTGGAACAGCTGTTAGGAGACAGATGGTAGTCTCCCGTCAAGGCCATTCAGCGTGTTCTTTTACGTTGGGTTGTTTTACCTCTGAGCGACACTTTTTTTGTACACCATGGGCTAAATGGCCAGGTCACAAGGACCCCGAAGGCTGGGGGAGGAGACCCACTGGAACAGCTGTTGGGAGACAGATGGTAGCCTCCCGTGAAGGCTACCATCTGTCTCCCAACAGCTCAGCGTGTTCATTAATGTACAGAGGAGATGAATTGATTCATAGAGTCGGAGCTTCTCAGTTTATACGCCATAACAGGTCTGGGAGGGTGGTGAGACCTCAGCAGAAAAACAACACGAACATCCATCCCTTACATGGACATTTTAGCTAGAAATTAGTGATCTGGCAACCTTCGTGTCACGTGACACGAAGGTTGCCAAATATTTTTTCTGAATTCTGTAATCAACCGTAGTGTTCGGATACTTTTTTGAGCGACTGTACCTTGTGGATGGCATGATACCTGATAATCGGGTAACCCCTGTGTGACCCCGTCCTAGACTTTCCAAATCATGTTCCTCCTGCAATAGAACACATTAATATACCAATACTTTTGGGAATATGAGTGACCTGGCAACGGCAGCAGATTTAAACTTTGTTTCATTTCTTACTCTCAAAGTTAGGGATGTGTACATGGCAACAGTAAATCTGACAGCGATTATCGTTTCCCGTAGGAATCATCATCATCATCCTCATCCTCAAGCAGCCATGGGCTACGGAGGTCCAACCAGACCGTGCAATTTAGTTCTCCAAGCAAGTCTATCCTGAGCTACATCTACTGCATCTGGCCACTGCACACCAATTCTAACAAGGTCCTGTTTGACATTGTCTGCCCACCGCATCCTAGGTCTCCCCTTCTTTCTGAGGCCTTTAGGCACACTGTTCATAATCCTATTCGCCAATCTATAATTATTCATACGGACAACATGGCCAAACCAACGGAGTCTCTCTCTGCACAATATGCTGCTTAAAGGAGGTTGCAGACTCCTTTGCCTAATCTCATCATTAGTTACAAAGTTAAACCACCTAATGCCCAAGATACTGCGTAAGCATCTGGAATCAAAAGCATCTAGTTTCCTGTTATCATGTTTACAAAGTGTCCAAGTTTCACTACCATAACTAACCCTAGAAAGAACCAAACTATTATACAGCCTAATTTTAGTCTTTAGGTGTATACGTAGGAATGTGTCCCGTAGGAATAGTATGGTGAATATTTTTGTATCTAGCAAGCCCCCCTTTTGGAATTTCATTTTGAAATTTGGCACTATAAACCCGACCACAACCGGCAATATTTTCTGAAAATTTAAAGCGTCACCGTTAGGAAACAGCTTCTGCAGTGTTGGGACCATTTTCGCCTCCAGAACGCCTTATGTACATTTTGCTGTCCATCATTCCTTCAATGGGGTGAAGCGTCTGTGGCCCGGAGGCTGTGAAACATCCCCAAAGCATGACCTTGGGTGGGTGTTTGGGGGATTGCTGGATGTTCCAGGATCGAAGAGGTTCTCCAGGCTTCGCTTGTCACAACTAATTCGCACAGTACTATAGATGGCTGAAAATTGTAAAACCGCGTAGCACAGTGGAATATGAATACAACGTAATGGCAAGATATATCCGTAATCATTTGTTCTTAATCAGTAGAGGAAATTAGGGCACTAGCAAAAATACTTTAGTTTCTGTTATTTAATCTCCTATTTTATGTAAGAATTGGATAAAACTTTTCATGTATTCGTTAACCAGCTCAGATATATTAACTTTCCACGGTTCGTGTGTAGGGTTGGGTTGTTTTACCTCTGAGCGGCACTTTTTTTGCACACCATGGGCTAAATGGCCAGGTCACAAGGACCCCAAAGGCTCAGAGAAGGTTGTGGGTGGGGACCCACTGGAACAGCTGTTGGGAGACAGATGGTAGCCTTCCGTCAAGGCCATCCAGCGTGTTCTTTAACGTTGGGTTGTTTTACCTCTGAGCGACACTTTTTTGCACACCATGGGCTAAAGGGCAGGTCACAAGGACCCCGAAGGCTCGGAGAAGATTGTGGGTGGGGACCCATTGGAACAGCTGTTGGGAGACAGATGGTAGTCTCCCGTCAAGGCCATTCAGCGTGTTCTTTAACGTTGGGTTGTTTTACCTCTGAGCGACAGTTTTTTGCACACCATGGGCTAAAGGGCCAGGTCATAAGGACCCCGAAGGCTCAGAGAAGGTTGTGGGTGGAGACCCACTGGAACAGCTGTTGGAAGACAGATGGTAGCTTCCAGTCAAGGCCATCCAGCGTGTTCTTTAACATTGGGTTCTTTCACCTCTGAGCGGCACCTTTTTGCGCACAATGGGTTAAATGGCCAGGTCACAAGGACCCTGAAGACTCAGAGAAGGTTGGGGGAGGGGCCCCACTGGAGCAGCTGTTGGGAGACAGATGGTAGCCTCCCGTCAAAGCCATCCAGCGTGTTCTTTAACGTTGGGTTATTCTATCTCGGAGCGACACTTTTTTGCACACCATGGGCTAAATGGCCAGGTCACATGGACCCTGAAGGCTCAGATAAGGTTAGGGGAGGGGACCCACTGGAACAGATGGTAGCCTCCCGTCAAGGCCATTCAGCGTGTTCTTTAACGTGCATAGGGTATGGCTCTCCCGCACACGGCTTAACGTCCCATCAGACGGACAGCGGCTTTTCCAAGCCCATCGGTGTCCACTACTGACCGTGGGCAGGGCGGGGAATTTTGCGGAGATAAATCTCAACGCTGACCCAGCTGGGACTCGAACCTGGGAACTACAGATTACGAGCCTGGCCCGCTACCGACTGAGCCATTCCCGCCCCGGTTTTCTTAATGAAAACATTAACTGTAGTTTGAGTAAAGTTCAAGTTTTTCGACAGATTTTCGTACCCTGTGGATGACGTAATACCCGACCTCAATGGTCCCAAATTTCGTAATCGAGTGACCCCTGTGTGACCCCGTCCTAGATTTTTTGATGAACAGCGCCGCCTATTGACTTACGGTGACGTTTCCAGTTATGGTTTCCTATGCAATTCTCATTCCTTTAGATGTTATCTACCTACCCTAAAAGTTTGCACCTATATTTTTTGACACACCCTGTATAATGAAAAAAAAAACTTTATTTATAAAACTTTATTGAGACGATTTAAAAATAAAATAAAAAATCCTTCATGTAACAAAAACAATCCCTGTAACTGTGACTCCGTGCAGGTCCAGACCTATAAAAAAATACAAGGGGGTGTGTGGTGAAAGATAACGGATTTCTATTTCTATTCAAATATAACATTTCCTCCTTTAAAATGGGTGCGGGGGTGGCTCAGTCGGTAGCGCGCCAGGCTCGTAATCTGTAGTTCCCAGGTTCGAGTCCCAGCTGGGTCAACGTTGAGATTTATCTCCGCAAAATTTCCCGCCCTGCCCACGGTCAGTAGGGGACACCGATGGGCTTTCAAAGGCCGCCGTCCGTCGGTTGGGACGTTAAGACGTGGTACCTTGTGCGGGAGAGACATACCCTGTGCACGTTAAAGAACACGTTGAATGGCCTTGACGGGAGGCTACCATCTGTCTCCCAACAGCCGTTCCAGTGGGTCCCCTCCCCCAACCTTCTCTGAGCCTTCGGGGTCCATGTGACCTGGCCATTTAACCCATGGTGTGCAAAAAAGTGCCGCTCAGAGGTAAAACAACCCAACGCTAAAGAACACGCTGGATGGCCTTGACGGGAAGCTACCATCTGTCTACAAACAACTGTTCTAGTGGGTCCCCTCCCCCAACCTTCTCCGAGCCTTCGGGGTCCTTGTGACCTGACCATTCAGCCCATGATGTGCAAAAAATTATTGCTCAGAGGTAAAACAACACAACGTTAAAGAACACACTAGATGGACTTGACGGGAGGCTACCATCTGACTTCCAACAGCTGTTCCAGTGGGTCCCCTCCCCTAACCTTCCCTGAGCCTTCGGGGTCCTTGTGACTTGGCCATTTAGCCCATGGTGTGCAAAAAAGTGCCGCTCAGACGTAAAACAACCCAACGCTAAAGAACACACTGGATGGCCTTGACAGGAAGCTACCATCTGTCTCCCAACAGCTGTTCTAGTGGGTCCCCTCCCCCAACCTTCTCTGAGCCTTCAGGGTCCTTGTGGCCTGGCCATTTAGCCCATGGTGTGCAAAAAAGTGCCGCTCAGAGGTAAAACAACCCAACCTGGCCATTTAGCCCATGGTGTGCAAAACATTGTTGCTCAGAGGTAAACAACACAACGTTAAAGAACACGCTGGATGGCCTTGACGGGAGGCTACCATCTGTCTCCCAACAACTGTTCTAGTGGGTCCCCTCCCCCAACCTTCTCTGAGCCTTCGGGGTCGATGTGACCTGGCCATTTAGCCCATGGTGTGCAAAAAGTATTGGTCAAAGGTAAAACAACCCATCCCCAGAAATTTTGTTTTTCCATGTCTATAATAAAAATCGAAAGAAAATATTAAAAATATGCATGTCACGCGACGCGAAGGAAAAAAGATATTTAAGCTCCGAATTCCTTCTTAGGAAGCAAGAAACTTCTTCCTTTGATTTTCTCCAAAGAGACCCATTACTGTTGATTAAACTGATTTAAATTCATAGAAAAGCTGATACTTTTAATAAATGTGTGCGGAATTACGAGAGAGAGAAAATTATTTCTACAGGAATGTGTAACATCCAGAATCTAAATTTTAAAAGTGCAGAGGGATCCTAGCAACTAAAACTACTTTAGGGTTAACACTATAACAGTTGTTCAATACTATCATAGTGTGTTGGGTTGGGTTGTTTTACCTCTGAGCGGCACTTTTTTGCACACCATGGGCTAAATGGCCAAGTCACATGGACCCCGAAGGTTCAGAGAAGGTTGGGGGAGGGGTACCCACTGGAACAGCTGTTGGGAGACAGATGGTAGCCTCCCGTCAAGGCCATCCAGCGTGTTCTTTAACGTGCACAAGGTATGGTTCTCCCGCACACGGGGCCACGGCTTAACGTCCCATCCGACGGACGGCGGTCTTTCCAAGCCTATCGGTGTCCACTACTGACCGTGGGCAGGGCGGGGAATTTTGCGGAGATAAATCTCAACGCTGACCCAGCTGGGACTCGAACCTGGGAACTACAGATTACGAGCCTGGCGCGCTACCGACTGAGTCACCCCCGCCCCTATCATAGTGTGTAAAATTATTATTATTATAATTAAAGGTTAAACACCATAATAGTGGATCTGGCAAATTTCGTGTCACGTGACACGAAGGTTGCCAGACCACTAATTTCTAAAAAAAAAACCTTTGCCGGATATTTCTTCTGAATTCTGTAATCAACCATAGTGTTCGGATATTTTTTGAGAGACTGTACACGATGGTTGCCAGATCACTAATTTCTAAAAAAAAAAAAAAATCATTGCCAGATCACTAATTTCTAAAAAAAAAAATCATTGCCAGATCACTAATTTCAAAAAAAAAAATCATTGCCAGATCACAAATTTCTAAAAAAATGATTGCCAGATATTTTTTCTGAATTCGTGATCAACTATAGTGTTCGGATACTTTTTTGAGCGATTGTACACGAAGGTTGCCAGGTCACTAATTTCTAAAAAAAGTTGCCAGATATTTTTTCTGAATTCTGTAATCAACCATAGTGTTCGGATATTTTTTGAGCGATTGTACACGAAGGTTGCCAGGTCACTAATTTCTAACAAAAGTTGCCAGATATTTTTTCTGAATTCTGTAATCAACCATAGTGTTCGGATATTTTTTGAGCGATTGTACACGAAGGTTGCCAGGTCACTAATTTCTAAAAAAAGTTGCCAGATATTTTTTCTGAATTTTGTAATCAACCATAGTGTTCGGATATTTTTTTGAGCGATTGTACACGAAGGTTGCCAGATCACTAATTTCTAAAAAAAGTTGCCAGATATTTTTTCTGAATTCTGTAATCAACCATAGTGTTCGGATACTTTTTTGAGCGATTGTACACGAAGGTTGCCAGGTCACTAATTTCTAAAAAACGTTGCCAGATATATTTTCTGAATTCTGTAATCAACCATACTGTTCGGATATTTTTTTGAGCGATTGTACACGAAGGTTGCCAGGTCACTAATTTCTAAAGAAAGTTGCCAGATATTTTTTCTGAATTCTGTAATCAACCATAGTGTTCGGATATTTTTTGAGCGATTGTACACGAAGGTTGCCAGATCACTAATTTCTAAAAAAAGTTGCCAGATATTTTTTCTGAATTCTGTAATCAACCATAGTGTTCGGATGCTTTTTTGAGCGATTGTACACGAAGGTTGCCAGGTCACTAATTTCTAAAAAAAGTTGCCAGATATTTTTTCTGAATTCTGTAATCAACCATAGTGTTCGGATACTTTTTTGAGCGATTGTACACGAAGGTTCCCAGGTCACTAATTTCTAAAAAAAGTTGCCAGATATTTTTTCTGAATTCTGTAATCAACCATAGTGTTCGGATACTTTTTTGAGTGATTGTACACGAAGGTTGCCAGGTCACTAATTTCTAAAAAAAGTTGCCAGATATTTTTCCTGAATTCTGTAATCAACCATAGTGTTCGGATACTTTTTTGAGCAATTGTACACGAAGGTTGCCAGGTCACTAATTTCTAAAAAAAGTTGCCAGATATTTTTTCTGAATTCTGTAATCAACCATAGTGTTCGGATACTTTTTTGAGCGATTGTACAGGAAGGTTGCCAGGTCACTAATTTCTAAAAAAAGTTGCCAGATATTTTTTCTGAATTCTGTAATCAACCATAGTGTTCGGATACTTTTTTGAGTGATTGTACACGAAGGTTGCCAGGTCACTAATTTCTAAAAAAAGTTGCCAGATATTTTTTCTGAATTCTGTAATCAACCATAGTGTTCGGATACTTTTTTGAGTGATTGTACACGAAGGTTGCCAGGTCACTAATTTCTAAAAAGAGTTGCCAGATATTTTTTCTGAATTCTGTAATCAACCATAGTGTTCGGATATTTTTTGAGCGATTGTACACGAAGGTTGCCAGATCACTAATTTCTAAAAAAAGTTGCCAGATATTTTTTCTGAATTCTGTAATCAACCATAGTGTTCGGATACTTTTTTGAGCGATTGTACAGGAAGGTTGCCAGGTCACTAATTTCTAAAAAAAGTTGCCAGATATTTTTTCTGAATTCTGTAATCAACCATAGTGTTCGGATACTTTTTTGAGCGATTGTACACGAAGGTTGCCAGGTCACTAATTTCTAAAAAAAGTTGCCAGATATTTTTTCTGAATTCTGTAATCAACCATAGTGTTCGGATACTTTTTTGAGCGATTGTACACGAAGGTTGCCAGGTCACTAATTTCTAAAGAAAGTTGCCAGATACTTTTTCTGAATTCTGTAATCAACCATAGTGTTCGGATACTTTTTTGAGCGATTGTACACGAAGGTTGCCAGGTCACTAATTTCTAAAAAAAAAGTTGCCAGATATTTTTTCTGAATTCTGTAATCAACCATAGTGTTCGGATACTTTTTTGAGCGATTGTACAGGAAGGTTGCCAGGTCACTAATTTCTAAAAAAAGTTGCCAGATATTTTTTCTGAATTCTGTAATCAACCATAGTGTTCGGATACTTTTTTGAGCGATTGTACACGAAGGTTGCCAGGTCACTAATTTCTAAAGAAAGTTGCCAGATACTTTTTCTGAATTCTGTAATCAACCATAGTGTTCGGATACTTTTTTGAGCGATTGTACACGAAGGTTGCCAGGTCACTAATTTCTAAAAAAAAAGTTGCCAGATATTTTTTCTGAATTCTGTAATCAACCATAGTGTTCGGATACTTTTTTGAGCGATTGTACAGGAAGGTTGCCAGGTCACTAATTTCTAAAAAAAGTTGCCAGATATTTTTTCTGAATTCTGTAATCAACCATAGTGTTCGGATACTTTTTTGAGCGATTGTACACGAAGGTTGCCAGGTCACTAATTTCTAAAGAAAGTTGCCAGATACTTTTTCTGAATTCTGTAATCAACCATAGTGTTCGGATACTTTTTTGAGCGATTGTACACGAAGGTTGCCAGGTCACTAATTTCTAAAAAAAAAGTTGCCAGATATTTTTTCTGAATTCTGTAATCAACCATAGTGTTCGGATACTTTTTTGAGCGATTGTACACGAAGGTTGCCAGGTCACTAATTTCTAAAAAAAAAGTTGCCAGATATTTTTTCTGAATTCTGTAATCAACCATAGTGTTCGGATACTTTTTTGAGCGATTGTACAGGAAGGTTGCCAGGTCACTAATTTCTAAAAAAAGTTGCCAGATATTTTTTCTGAATTCTGTAATCAACCATAGTGTTCGGATACTTTTTTGAGCGATTGTACACGAAGGTTGCCAGGTCACTAATTTCTAAAGAAAGTTGCCAGATACTTTTTCTGAATTCTGTAATCAACCATAGTGTTCGGATACTTTTTTGAGCGATTGTACACGAAGGTTGCCAGGTCACTAATTTCTAAAAAAAAAGTTGCCAGATATTTTTTCTGAATTCTGTAATCAACCATAGTGTTCGGATACTTTTTTGAGCGATTGTACAGGAAGGTTGCCAGGTCACTAATTTCTAAAAAAAGTTGCCAGATATTTTTTCTGAATTCTGTAATCAACCATAGTGTTCGGATACTTTTTTGAGCGATTGTACACGAAGGTTGCCAGGTCACTAATTTCTAAAAAACGTTGCCAGATATATTTTCTGAATTCTGTAATCAACCATACTGTTCGGATATTTTTTTGAGCGATTGTACACGAAGGTTGCCTGGTCACTAATTTCTAAAGAAAGTTGCCAGATATTTTTTCTGAATTCTGTAATCAACCATAGTGTTCGGATACTTTTTTGAGCGATTGTACACGAAGGTTGCCAGGTCACTAATTTCTAAAAAAAAAGTTGCCAGATATTTTTTCTGAATTCTGTAATCAACCATAGTGTTCGGATACTTTTTTGAGCGATTGTACACGAAGGTTGCCAGGTCACTAATCTCTAAAAAAAGTTGCCAGATATTTTTTCTGAATTCTGTAATCAACCATAGTGTTCGGATACTTTTTTGAGTGATTGTACACGAAGGTTGCCAGGTCACTAATTTCTAAAAAAAGTTGCCAGATATTTTTTCTGAATTCTGTAATCAACCATAGTGTTCGGATACTTTTTTGAGCGATTGTACACGAAGGTTGCCAGGTCACTAATTTCTAAAAAACGTTGCCAGATATATTTTCTGAATTCTGTAATCAACCATACTGTTCGGATATTTTTTTGAGCGATTGTACACGAAGGTTGCCTGGTCACTAATTTCTAAAGAAAGTTGCCAGATATTTTTTCTGAATTCTGTAATCAACCATAGTGTTCGGATACTTTTTTGAGCGATTGTACACGAAGGTTGCCAGGTCACTAATTTCTAAAAAAAAAGTTGCCAGATATTTTTTCTGAATTCTGTAATCAACCATAGTGTTCGGATACTTTTTTGAGCGATTGTACACGAAGGTTGCCAGGTCAATAATTTCTAAAAAAAAAGTTGCCAGATATTTTTTCTGAATTCTGTAATCAACCATAGTGTTCGGATACTTTTTTGAGCGATTGTACACGAAGGTTGCCAGGTCACTAATTTCTAAAAAAAGTTGCCAGATATTTTTTCTGAATTCTGTAATCAACCATAGTGTTCGGATACTTTTTTGAGCGATTGTACACGAAGGTTGCCAGGTCAATAATTTCTAAAAAAAAAGTTGCCAGATATTTTTTCTGAATTCTGTAATCAACCATAGTGTTCGGATACTTTTTTGAGCGATTGTACACGAAGGTTGCCAGGTCAATAATTTCTAAAAAAAAAGTTGCCAGATATATTTTCTGAATTCTGTAATCAACCATAGTGTTCGGATACTTTTTTGAGCGATTGTACACGAAGGTTGCCAGGTCAATAATTTCTAAAAAAAAAGTTGCCAGATATTTTTTCTGAATTCTGTAATCAACCATAGTGTTCGGATACTTTTTTGAGCGATTGTACACGAAGGTTGCCAGGTCAATAATTTCTAAAAAAAAAGTTGCCAGATATTTTTTCTGAATTCTGTAATCAACCATAGTGTTCGGATACTTTTTTGAGCGATTGTACACGAAGGTTGCCAGGTCAATAATTTCTAAAAAAAAAGTTGCCAGATATTTTTTCTGAATTCTGTAATCAACCATAGTGTTCGGATACTTTTTTGAGCGATTGTACACGAAGGTTGCCAGGTCAATAATTTCTAAAAAAAAAGTTGCCAGATATTTTTTCTGAATTCTGTAATCAACCATAGTGTTCGGATACTTTTTTGAGCGATTGTACACGAAGGTTGCCAGGTCACTAATTTCTAAAAAAAGTTGCCAGATATTTTTTCTGAATTCTGTAATCAACCATAGTGTTCGGATACTTTTTTGAGCGATTGTACACGAAGGTTGCCAGGTCACTAATTTCTAAAAAACGTTGCCAGATATATTTTCTGAATTCTGTAATCAACCATACTGTTCGGATATTTTTTTGAGCGATTGTACACGAAGGTTGCCTGGTCACTAATTTCTAAAGAAAGTTGCCAGATATTTTTTCTGAATTCTGTAATCAACCATAGTGTTCGGATACTTTTTTGAGCGATTGTACACGAAGGTTGCCAGGTCACTAATTTCTAAAAAAAAAGTTGCCAGATATTTTTTCTGAATTCTGTAATCAACCATAGTGTTCGGATACTTTTTTGAGCGATTGTACACGAAGGTTGCCAGGTCACTAATCTCTAAAAAAAGTTGCCAGATATTTTTTCTGAATTCTGTAATCAACCATAGTGTTCGGATACTTTTTTGAGTGATTGTACACGAAGGTTGCCAGGTCACTAATTTCTAAAAAAAGTTGCCAGATATTTTTTCTGAATTCTGTAATCAACCATAGTGTTCGGATACTTTTTTGAGCGATTGTACACGAAGGTTGCCAGGTCACTAATTTCTAAAAAACGTTGCCAGATATATTTTCTGAATTCTGTAATCAACCATACTGTTCGGATATTTTTTTGAGCGATTGTACACGAAGGTTGCCTGGTCACTAATTTCTAAAGAAAGTTGCCAGATATTTTTTCTGAATTCTGTAATCAACCATAGTGTTCGGATACTTTTTTGAGCGATTGTACACGAAGGTTGCCAGGTCACTAATTTCTAAAAAAAAAGTTGCCAGATATTTTTTCTGAATTCTGTAATCAACCATAGTGTTCGGATACTTTTTTGAGCGATTGTACACGAAGGTTGCCAGGTCAATAATTTCTAAAAAAAAAGTTGCCAGATATTTTTTCTGAATTCTGTAATCAACCATAGTGTTCGGATACTTTTTTGAGCGATTGTACACGAAGGTTGCCAGGTCACTAATTTCTAAAAAAAGTTGCCAGATATTTTTTCTGAATTCTGTAATCAACCATAGTGTTCGGATACTTTTTTGAGCGATTGTACACGAAGGTTGCCAGGTCAATAATTTCTAAAAAAAAAGTTGCCAGATATTTTTTCTGAATTCTGTAATCAACCATAGTGTTCGGATACTTTTTTGAGCGATTGTACACGAAGGTTGCCAGGTCAATAATTTCTAAAAAAAAAGTTGCCAGATATTTTTTCTGAATTCTGTAATCAACCATAGTGTTCGGATACTTTTTTGAGCGATTGTACACGAAGGTTGCCAGGTCAATAATTTCTAAAAAAAAAGTTGCCAGATATTTTTTCTGAATTCTGTAATCAACCATAGTGTTCGGATACTTTTTTGAGCGATTGTACACGAAGGTTGCCAGGTCAATAATTTCTAAAAAAAAAGTTGCCAGATATTTTTTCTGAATTCTGTAATCAACCATAGTGTTCGGATACTTTTTTGAGCGATTGTACACGAAGGTTGCCAGGTCAATAATTTCTAAAAAAAAAGTTGCCAGATATTTTTTCTGAATTCTGTAATCAACCATAGTGTTCGGATACTTTTTTGAGCGATTGTACACGAAGGTTGCCAGGTCACTAATTTCTAAAAAAAAAGTTGCCAGATATTTTTTCTGAATTCTGTAATCAACCATAGTGTTCGGATACTTTTTTGAGCGATTGTACAGGAAGGTTGCCAGGTCACTAATTTCTAAAAAAAAAGTTGCCAGATATTTTTTCTGAATTCTGTAATCAACCATAGTGTTCGGATACTTTTTTGAGCGATTGTACAGGAAGGTTGCCAGGTCACTAATTTCTAAAAAAAAAGTTGCCAGATATTTTTTCTGAATTCTGTAATCAACCATAGTGTTCGGATACTTTTTTGAGCGATTGTACAGGAAGGTTGCCAGGTCACTAATTTCTAAAAAAAAAGTTGCCAGATATTTTTTCTGAATTCTGTAATCAACCATAGTGTTCGGATACTTTTTTGAGCGATTGTACAGGAAGGTTGCCAGGTCACTAATTTCTAAAAAAAAAGTTGCCAGATATTTTTTCTGAATTCTGTAATCAACCATAGTGTTCGGATACTTTTTTGAGCGATTGTACACGAAGGTTGCCAGGTCAATAATTTCTAAAAAAAAAGTTGCCAGATATTTTTTCTGAATTCTGTAATCAACCATAGTGTTCGGATACTTTTTTGAGCGATTGTACAGGAAGGTTGCCAGGTCACTAATTTCTAAAAAAAAAGTTGCCAGATATTTTTTCTGAATTCTGTAATCAACCATAGTGTTCGGATACTTTTTTGAGTGATTGTACACGAAGGTTGCCAGGTCACTAATTTCTAAAAAAAAAGTTGCCAGATATTTTTTCTGAATTCTGTAATCAACCATAGTGTTCGGATACTTTTTTGAGCGATTGTACACGAAGGTTGCCAGGTCACTAATTTCTAAAAAAAAAGTTGCCAGATATTTTTTCTGAATTCTGTAATCAACCATAGTGTTCGGATACTTTTTTGAGCGATTGTACACGAAGGTTGCCAGGTCAATAATTTCTAAAAAAAAAGTTGCCAGATATTTTTTCTGAATTCTGTAATCAACCATAGTGTTCGGATACTTTTTTGAGCGATTGTACAGGAAGGTTGCCAGGTCACTAATTTCTAAAAAAAAAGTTGCCAGATATTTTTTCTGAATTCTGTAATCAACCATAGTGTTCGGATACTTTTTTGAGCGATTGTACACGAAGGTTGCCAGGTCAATAATTTCTAAAAAAAAAGTTGCCAGATATTTTTTCTGAATTCTGTAATCAACCATAGTGTTCGGATACTTTTTTGAGCGATTGTACACGAAGGTTGCCAGGTCACTAATTTCTAAAAAAAAAGTTGCCAGATATTTTTTCTGAATTCTGTAATCAACCATAGTGTTCGGATACTTTTTTGAGCGATTGTACAGGAAGGTTGCCAGGTCACTAATTTCTAAAAAAAAAGTTGCCAGATATTTTTTCTGAATTCTGTAATCAACCATAGTGTTCGGATACTTTTTTGAGCGATTGTACAGGAAGGTTGCCAGGTCACTAATTTCTAAAAAAAAAGTTGCCAGATATTTTTTCTGAATTCTGTAATCAACCATAGTGTTCGGATACTTTTTTGAGCGATTGTACAGGAAGGTTGCCAGGTCACTAATTTCTAAAAAAAAAGTTGCCAGATATTTTTTCTGAATTCTGTAATCAACCATAGTGTTCGGATACTTTTTTGAGCGATTGTACACGAAGGTTGCCAGGTCAATAATTTCTAAAAAAAAAGTTGCCAGATATTTTTTCTGAATTCTGTAATCAACCATAGTGTTCGGATACTTTTTTGAGCGATTGTACAGGAAGGTTGCCAGGTCAATAATTTCTAAAAAAAAAGTTGCCAGATATTTTTTCTGAATTCTGTAATCAACCATAGTGTTCGGATACTTTTTTGAGCGATTGTACACGAAGGTTGCCAGGTCACTAATTTCTAAAAAAAAAGTTGCCAGATATTTTTTCTGAATTCTGTAATCAACCATAGTGTTCGGATACTTTTTTGAGCGATTGTACACGAAGGTTGCCAGGTCAATAATTTCTAAAAAAAAAGTTGCCAGATATTTTTTCTGAATTCTGTAATCAACCATAGTGTTCGGATACTTTTTTGAGCGATTGTACACGAAGGTTGCCAGGTCAATAATTTCTAAAAAAAAGTTGCCAGATATTTTTTCTGAATTCTGTAATCAACCATAGTGTTCGGATACTTTTTTTGAGCGATTGTACAGGAAGGTTGCCAGGTCACTAATTTCTAAAAAAAAAGTTGCCAGATATTTTTTCTGAATTCTGTAATCAACCATAGTGTTCGGATACTTTTTTGAGCGATTGTACACGAAGGTTGCCAGGTCAATAATTTCTAAAAAAAAAGTTGCCAGATATTTTTTCTGAATTCTGTAATCAACCATAGTGTTCGGATACTTTTTTGAGCGATTGTACACGAAGGTTGCCAGGTCAATAATTTCTAAAAAAAAAGTTGCCAGATATTTTTTCTGAATTCTGTAATCAACCATAGTGTTCGGATACTTTTTTGAGCGATTGTACACGAAGGTTGCCAGGTCAATAATTTCTAAAAAAAAAGTTGCCAGATATTTTTTCTGAATTCTGTAATCAACCATAGTGTTCGGATACTTTTTTGAGCGATTGTACACGAAGGTTGCCAGGTCAATAATTTCTAAAAAAAAAGTTGCCAGATATTTTTTCTGAATTCTGTAATCAACCATAGTGTTCGGATACTTTTTTGAGCGATTGTACACGAAGGTTGCCAGGTCAATAATTTCTAAAAAAAAAGTTGCCAGATATTTTTCTGAATTCTGTAATCAACCATAGTGTTCGGATACTTTTTTGAGCGATTGTACAGGAAGGTTGCCAGGTCACTAATTTCTAAAAAAAAAGTTGCCAGATATTTTTTCTGAATTCTGTAATCAACCATAGTGTTCGGATACTTTTTTTGAGCGATTGTACACGAAGGTTGCCAGGTCAATAATTTCTAAAAAAAAAGTTGCCAGATATTTTTTCTGAATTCTGTAATCAACCATAGTGTTCGGATACTTTTTTGAGCGATTGTACACGAAGGTTGCCAGGTCAATAATTTCTAAAAAAAAAGTTGCCAGATATTTTTTCTGAATTCTGTAATCAACCATAGTGTTCGGATACTTTTTTGAGCGATTGTACACGAAGGTTGCCAGGTCAATAATTTCTAAAAAAAAAGTTGCCAGATATTTTTTCTGAATTCTGTAATCAACCATAGTGTTCGGATACTTTTTTGAGCGATTGTACACGGAAGGTTGCCAGGTCAATAATTTCTAAAAAAAAAGTTGCCAGATATTTTTTCTGAATTCTGTAATCAACCATAGTGTTCGGATACTTTTTTGAGCGATTGTACAGGAAGGTTGCCAGGTCACTAATTTCTAAAAAAAAAAGTTGCCAGATATTTTTTCTGAATTCTGTAATCAACCATAGTGTTCGGATACTTTTTTGAGCGATTGTACACGAAGGTTGCCAGGTCAATAATTTCTAAAAAAAAAGTTGCCAGATATTTTTTCTGAATTCTGTAATCAACCATAGTGTTCGGATACTTTTTTGAGCGATTGTACACGAAGGTTGCCAGGTCAATAATTTCTAAAAAAAAAGTTGCCAGATATTTTTCTGAATTCTGTAATCAACCATAGTGTTCGGATACTTTTTTGAGCGATTGTACACGAAGGTTGCCAGGTCAATAATTTCTAAAAAAAAAGTTGCCAGATATTTTTTCTGAATTCTGTAATCAACCATAGTGTTCGGATACTTTTTTGAGCGATTGTACAGGAAGGTTGCCAGGTCAATAATTTCTAAAAAAAAAGTTGCCAGATATTTTTCTGAATTCTGTAATCAACCATAGTGTTCGGATACTTTTTTGAGCGATTGTACACGAAGGTTGCAGGTCAATAATTTCTAAAAAAAAGTTGCCAGATATTTTTTCTGAATTCTGTAATCAACCATAGTGTTCGGATACTTTTTTGAGCGATTGTACACGAAGGTTGCCAGGTCAATAATTTCTAAAAAAAAAGTTGCCAGATATTTTTTCTGAATTCTGTAATCAACCATAGTGTTCGGATACTTTTTTGAGCGATTGTACACGAAGGTTGCCAGGTCAATAATTTCTAAAAAAAAAGTTGCCAGATATTTTTTCTGAATTCTGTAATCAACCATAGTGTTCGGATACTTTTTTGAGCGATTGTACACGAAGGTTGCCAGGTCAATAATTTCTAAAAAAAAAGTTGCCAGATATTTTTTCTGAATTCTGTAATCAACCATAGTGTTCGGATACTTTTTTGAGCGATTGTACACGAAGGTTGCCAGGTCAATAATTTCTAAAAAAAAAGTTGCCAGATATTTTTTCTGAATTCTGTAATCAACCATAGTGTTCGGATACTTTTTTGAGCGATTGTACAGGAAGGTTGCCAGGTCACTAATTTCTAAAAAAAAAGTTGCCAGATATTTTTTCTGAATTCTGTAATCAACCATAGTGTTCGGATACTTTTTTGAGCGATTGTACACGAAGGTTGCCAGGTCAATAATTTCTAAAAAAAAAGTTGCCAGATATTTTTTCTGAATTCTGTAATCAACCATAGTGTTCGGATACTTTTTTGAGCGATTGTACACGAAGGTTGCCAGGTCAATAATTTCTAAAAAAAAAGTTGCCAGATATTTTTCTGAATTCTGTAATCAACCATAGTGTTCGGATACTTTTTTGAGCGATTGTACACGAAGGTTGCCAGGTCAATAATTTCTAAAAAAAAAGTTGCCAGATATTTTTTCTGAATTCTGTAATCAACCATAGTGTTCGGATACTTTTTTGAGCGATTGTACACGAAGGTTGCCAGGTCAATAATTTCTAAAAAAAAAGTTGCCAGATATTTTTTCTGAATTCTGTAATCAACCATAGTGTTCGGATACTTTTTTGAGCGATTGTACACGAAGGTTGCCAGGTCAATAATTTCTAAAAAAAAAGTTGCCAGATATTTTTTCTGAATTCTGTAATCAACCATAGTGTTCGGATACTTTTTTGAGCGATTGTACACGAAGGTTGCCAGGTCAATAATTTCTAAAAAAAAAGTTGCCAGATATTTTTTCTGAATTCTGTAATCAACCATAGTGTTCGGATACTTTTTTGAGCGATTGTACACGAAGGTTGCCAGGTCAATAATTTCTAAAAAAAAAGTTGCCAGATATTTTTTCTGAATTCTGTAATCAACCATAGTGTTCGGATACTTTTTTGAGCGATTGTACACGAAGGTTGCCAGGTCAATAATTTCTAAAAAAAAGTTGCCAGATATTTTTTCTGAATTCTGTAATCAACCATAGTGTTCGGATACTTTTTTGAGCGATTGTACACGAAGGTTGCCAGGTCAATAATTTCTAAAAAAAAAGTTGCCAGATATTTTTTCTGAATTCTGTAATCAACCATAGTGTTCGGATACTTTTTTGAGCGATTGTACACGAAGGTTGCCAGGTCAATAATTTCTAAAAAAAAAGTTGCCAGATATTTTTTCTGAATTCTGTAATCAACCATAGTGTTCGGATACTTTTTTGAGCGATTGTACACGAAGGTTGCCAGGTCAATAATTTCTAAAAAAAAGTTGCCAGATATTTTTTCTGAATTCTGTAATCAACCATAGTGTTCGGATACTTTTTTGAGCGATTGTACACGAAGGTTGCCAGGTCAATAATTTCTAAAAAAAAAGTTGCCAGATATTTTTTCTGAATTCTGTAATCAACCATAGTGTTCGGATACTTTTTTGAGCGATTGTACACGAAGGTTGCCAGGTCAATAATTTCTAAAAAAAAAGTTGCCAGATATTTTTTCTGAATTCTGTAATCAACCATAGTGTTCGGATACTTTTTGAGCGATTGTACACGAAGGTTGCCAGGTCAATAATTTCTAAAAAAAAAGTTGCCAGATATTTTTTCTGAATTCTGTAATCAACCATAGTGTTCGGATACTTTTTTGAGCGATTGTACACGAAGGTTGCCAGGTCACTAATTTCTAAAAAAAAGTTGCCAGATATTTTTTCTGAATTCTGTAATCAACCATAGTGTTCGGATACTTTTTGAGCGATTGTACACGAAGGTTGCCAGGTCAATAATTTCTAAAAAAAAAGTTGCCAGATATTTTTTCTGAATTCTGTAATCAACCATAGTGTTCGGATACTTTTTTGAGCGATTGTACACGAAGGTTGCCAGGTCACTAATTTCTGAAAAAAAAGTTGCCAGATATTTTTTCTGAATTCTGTAATCAACCATAGTGTTCGGATACTTTTTTGAGCGATTGTACACGAAGGTTGCCAGGTCACTAATTTCTGAAAAAAAAAGTTGCCAGATATTTTTTCTGAATTCTGTAATCAACCATAGTGTTCGGATACTTTTTTGAGCGATTGTACACGAAGGTTGCCAGGTCAATAATTTCTAAAAAAAAAGTTGCCAGATATTTTTTCTGAATTCTGTAATCAACCATAGTGTTCGGATACTTTTTTGAGCGATTGTACACGAAGGTTGCCAGGTCACTAATTTCTAAAAAAAAAGTTGCCAGATATTTTTTCTGAATTCTGTAATCAACCATAGTGTTCGGATACTTTTTTGAGCGATTGTACACGAAGGTTGCCAGGTCACTAATTTCTAAAAAAAAAGTTGCCAGATATTTTTTCTGAATTCTGTAATCAACCATAGTGTTCGGATACTTTTTTGAGCGATTGTACACGAAGGTTGCCAGGTCACTAATTTCTAAAAAAAGTTGCCAGATATTTTTTCTGAATTCTGTAATCAACCATAGTGTTCGGATACTTTTTTGAGCGATTGTACACGAAGGTTGCCAGGTCAATAATTTCTAAAAAAAAAGTTGCCAGATATTTTTTCTGAATTCTGTAATCAACCATAGTGTTCGGATACTTTTTTGAGCGATTGTACACGAAGGTTGCCAGGTCACTAATTTCTAAAAAAAAAGTTGCCAGATATTTTTTCTGAATTCTGTAATCAACCATAGTGTTCGGATACTTTTTTGAGCGATTGTACACGAAGGTTGCCAGGTCACTAATTTCTAAAAAAAGTTGCCAGATATTTTTTCTGAATTCTGTAATCAACCATAGTGTTCGGATACTTTTTTGAGCGATTGTACACGAAGGTTGCCAGGTCAATAATTTCTAAAAAAAAAGTTGCCAGATATTTTTTCTGAATTCTGTAATCAACCATAGTGTTCGGATACTTTTTTGAGCGATTGTACACGAAGGTTGCCAGGTCAATAATTTCTAAAAAAAAAGTTGCCAGATATTTTTTCTGAATTCTGTAATCAACCATAGTGTTCGGATACTTTTTTGAGCGATTGTACACGAAGGTTGCCAGGTCAATAATTTCTAAAAAAAAAGTTGCCAGATATTTTTTCTGAATTCTGTAATCAACCATACTGTTCGGATATTTTTTTGAGAGACTACGAAAATCTGTCGGGAAAAAATGAACTTTACTCAACTGTGCGAATTAGTTGGGACAAGCAAAGCCTGGAGAACCTCATCGATCCGGGAACATCCAGCAATCCCCCAAACACACACCGAAAGTCATGCTTTGGGGATCTCTCACAGCCTCCGGACCACAGATGCTTCACCCCATTGAAGGAATGATGGACAGCAAAAAGTGCATAGGCGTTCTGGAAGCGAAATGGTGCCAACACTGCAGAAGCTGTTTCCTAACGGCGATGGGGTATTTCAACAGGATCTGGCTCCATGGCAACAATTCTAAGCTTGCTAAGAGTTTGTTTACCCAGCAACATTTGAAGGTATTGGAGTGGCCAGGAAATTCACCCGATCTAAACCCCATTGAAAATTTGTGGGGCCATTATTAAAGCACGACGAAAACCAAAATGATAGAAAGTGTCATGAAAGTGTGGTACAGTCGCTCAAAAAAAGTATCCGAACACTATGGTTGATTACAGAATTCAGGAAAAATATCTGGAGCGTGTACAGCAACTGTACAAGCTCCAGTTACCGTTCACAGCAAACTGGAGCGTGTGCAGTTACTGCACACGCTCCAGTTTGTTGTGAACGGTAACTGCACATGCTCAATATTTCCGTGAGTGAGCCCACACGATCCAGGTCTTTGTGAGCTCACACTATCCAATGTGCTGTGAACATTAACCGCAACCGCTCCAGTTTGTTGTGAACGGTAACTGCACATGCTCAATATTTCCGTGAGTGAGCCCACACGATCCAGGTCTTTGTGAGCTCACACGATCCACTGTGCTGTGAACATTAACCGCAACCGCTCCAGTTTGCTGTGAACGGTAACTGCACATGCTCAATATTTCCGTGAGTGAGCCCACACGATCCAGGTCTTTGTGAGCTCACACGATCCAATGTGCTGTGAACATTAACCGCAACCGCTCCAGTTTGCTGTGAACGGTAACTGCACATGCTCAATATTTTCGTGAGTGAGCCCACACGATCCAGGTCTTTGTGAGCTCACACGATCCAATGTGCTGTGAACATTAACCGCAACCGCTCCAGTTTGCTGTGAACGGTAACTGCACATGCTCAATATTTCCGTGAGTGAGCCCACACGATCCAGGTCTTTGTGAGCTCACACGATCCAATGTGCTGTGAACGATAACTGCACACGCTCAATATTTCCGTGAGTGTGCCCACACGATCCAGGTCTTTGGAGCTCACACGATCCAATGTGCTGTGAACATTAACCGCAACCGCTCCAGTTTGCTGTGAACGGTAACTGCACACGCTCAATATTTCCGTGAGTGAGCCCACACGATCCAGGTCTTTGTGAGCTCACACGATCCAATGTGCTGTGAACATTAACCGCAACCGCTCCAGTTTGCTGTGAACGGTAACTGCACATGCTCAATATTTTCGTGAGTGAGCCCACACGATCCAGGTCTTTGTGAGCTCACACGATCCAATGTGCTGTGAACATTAACCGCAACCGCTCCAGTTTGCTGTGAACGGTAACTGCACATGCTCAATATTTCCGTGAGTGAGCCCACACGATCCAGGTCTTTGTGAGCTCACACGATCCAATGTGCTGTGAACGATAACTGCACACGCTCAATATTTCCGTGAGTGTGCCCACACGATCCAGGTCTTTGGAGCTCACACGATCCAATGTGCTGTGAACATTAACCACAACCGCTCCAGTTTGCTGTGAACGGTAACTGCACATGCTCAATATTTCCGTGAGTGAGCCCACACGATCCAGGTCTTTGTGACCTCACACGATCCAATGTGCTGTGAACGATAACTGCACACGCTCAATATTTCCGTGAGTGTGCCCACATGATCCAGGTCTTTGGAGCTCACACGATCCAATGTGCTGTGAACATTAACCGCAACCGCTCCAGTTTGCTGTGAACGGTAACTGCACATGCTCAATATTTCCGTGAGTGAGCCCACACGATCCAGGTCTTTGTGAGCTCACACGATCCAATGTGCTGTGAACGATAACTGCACACGCTCAATATTTCCGTGAGTGTGCACACACGATCCAGGTCTTTGGAGCTCACACGAACCAATGTGCTGTGAACATTAACCGCAACCGCTCCAGTTTGCTGTGAACGGTAACTGCACACGCTCAATATTTCCGTGAGTGAGCCCACACGATCCAGGTCTTTGTGAGCTCACACGATCCAATGTGCTGTGAACGATAACTGCACACGCTCAATATTTCCGTGAGTGTGCCCACACGATCCAGGTCTTTGGAGCTCACACGATCCAATGTGCTGTGAACATTAACCGCAACCGCTCCAGTTTGCTGTGAACGGTAACTGCACACGCTCAATATTTCCGTGAGTGAGCCCACACGATCCAGGTCTTTGTGAGCTCACACGAACCAATGTGCTGTGAACATTAACCGCAACCGCTCCAGTTTGCTGTGAACGGTAACTGCACACGCTCAATATTTCCGTGAGTGAGCCCACACGATCCAGGTCTTTGTGAGCTCACACGATCCAATGTGCTGTGAACGATAACTGCACACGCTCAATATTTCCGTGAGTGTGCCCACACGATCCAGGTCTTTGGAGCTCACACGATCCAATGTGCTGTGAACATTAACCGCAACCGCTCCAGTTTGCTGTGAACGGTAACTGCACACGCTCAATATTTCCGTGAGTGAGCCCACACGATCCAGGTCTTTGTGAGCTCACACGATCCAATGTGCTGTGAACGATAACTGCACACGCTCAATATTTCCGTGAGTGTGCCCACACGATCCAGGTCTTTGGAGCTCACACGATCCAATGTGCTGTGAACATTAACCGCAACCGCTCCAGTTTGCTGTGAACGGTAACTGCACACGCTCAATATTTCCGTGAGTGAGCCCACACGATCCAATGTCTGATCAAATCTGGCAACCTTCGTGTCACGTGACACGAAGGTTGCCAGATTACTGATTTCTAAAAAAAAATCGTTGCCAGATATTTTTTCTGAATTCAGTAGTCAACCATAGTGTTCGGATACTTTTTTGAGCGACTGTACCACGACCCTGAAGTGAAGGAGATGTGTGGAAAGCTAGTGGCATCAATGGTTGAGAGAGTGAAAGAAGTAATTAAAGCTAAGTGGGGGGGGGGTCACATTCACTATTAACTTACACTATTAAACAAATAAATATTTTAGTTGTGTCTTAGTTACTGCATTTTCCTATTGTCCCAACTTATTTACACAGTACTGTACTAATTGTAGTTTAGTACGTCATAGTAGGTATGTGAGGATGGTAGGACCTCAGCAGAGAAACGACACATACATCCATGCCTTAACCGGGGCTCGAACCCAGGTCCCTTAGATCATTAGCAAAGCGCGCTAAATACTTGCCGACGAGACTTTCTTGTTGTTGTTGTTGTTGTTGTTGTTATTATTAATCTATTTCTGTAAATTATTTTAATATTATATATAATGATTAATAATTATTAATTCATATTACATTAATCTAAAATTAATATATTATCAATAAATACAAATAATAAAATTAATAAATTAAAAATTTTAAAATTGTAAATTATAAATAAAAATAAATAATAATAAAATTTTAAAAAATTGAAGCCAAGTGCGCTAAATAAGATGTTCTTTAATTTTTTTGTTTAATTTTACAAATTTTGTTCGCCGGCCCCCCTAGTGGGATTCTTAGTTGAGTTAAAATATCAGCTTCCTATTTGTAATGGGACTACTTATGATAATAAAGCCTTTGGGAATGCCAGGGAACTGGCAACGGCTGCGAATTTAAACGTTAGGACTTTTTTTTTCACAATTAGGGAGTAGTGAGTGGCAACAATAAATTTACACGTTCACACAATGTGGTTAGTTCTACTCCCATTGTTTGTAATGATGATAGATGCATTGGCAGCTTTAATGTTGGCCCTATAACACAATCTGAAGTTAGTTTGGCTATCGCTAAACTGAAACTTCATAAATCCCCAGGGGTAGATGAAATTACTACTGAAATGCTCAGAGCTGGGAATGTTTTGGTTACCACTTGGATGACTGAAATTTTGAATAACTTTTATGATAAAGGCATGGTTCCTAAAGATTTTACCAGAGCTATTATTATCCTTATTTTCAAAAAAGGTGATCGCAGTTCTTGTGATAACTATAGGGGTATCAGCCTACTCTCTGTTCCAGGTAAAGTTCTTTCCATGATTGTGCTTAATAGAATTAAGAATCTGGTTGACAGGCAATTGCGTGATGAGCAATGTGGATTCAGAAGTGATAGGGGATGTGTGGATCAGATATTTTCACTTAGGCAGATTCTTGAGAAATGTTTAGAGTTTCAGAAACCTTTGGTTGCTAGCTTTGTTGATTTCAAAAAGGCTTTCGACTCTGTTGATCGTCATAATTTGTGGTTGATTGTGGGATCATATGGTATACCAGACAAGTTAGTTAACATTATGAAAGCTCTCTATAATAACACTGAGTCGTGTGTGAGAGTTGGTAAGGCTTGTAGCAATTGGTTTAGCATTACTTCTGGTGTTCGACAAGGGTGCATTTTGTCTCCTTTTCTCTTTAGTTTGGTTGTTGATTATGTTATGCGAAATTCACTTCGAGGGAAAGATTTTGGCCTTAAATGGGTTGGAGATACGAAAATTTCTGATTTAGATTATGCTGATGATTTAGCTCTTTTGGCAAATGATGTTGATGAAATGAACTCTTTCATTCGAGCTGTTGATGAGACTGGTAGTAGAGTAGGTTTGGTTATAAACAGAGAGAAAACTAAAGTGATGAAAATTTGTCAGGCAGGTTGTGATTCAGTTAATCTGAATGGTTGCAGTCTTGCGCAGGTGTCACAGTTCAATTATCTTGGGAGCTATGTAACTGATACTGGTGATGTGCGGCATGAGATTAACAGACGAATAGGGATTGCTGCCGGGACTTTTAAGAATCTATGGAGATTGTGGAGAAATAGGCGTATACACCTAAAGACTAAAATTAGACTGTATAATAGTTTGGTTCTTTCTAGGGTTAGTTATGGTAGTGAAACTTGGACGCTGTGTAAACAAGATAACAGGAAACTAGATGCTTTTGATTCCAGATGCTTACGTAGTATCTTGGGTATTAGGTGGTTTAACTTTGTAACTAATGATGAGGTTAGGCAAAGGAGTCTGCAACCTCCTTTAAGCAGTATATTGTGCAGAGAGAGACTCCGTTGGTTTGGCCATGTTGCCCGTATGGATAATTATAGATTGGCGAATAGGGTTATGAACAGTGTGCCTAGAGGCCTCAGAAGGAGGGGGAGACCTAGGATGCGGTGGGCAGACAATGTCAAACAGGACCTTGTTAGAATTGGTGTGCAGTGGCCAGATGCAGTAGATGTAGCTCAGGACAGACTTGCTTGGAGAACTAAATTGCACGGTCTGGTTGGACCTCCGTAGCCCATGGCTGCTTGAGGATGATGATGATGATGTAGGAATAGCTTGGTGAATAATTTTTGCTTCTAGCAAGCCGCCATTTTGGAATTTCGACTTGAACACTCTGTAAAATGCATATCTAGAGGGGAAAAAAAATCCTGCAAATTCCTAAAAATATGTTTTTCTTTAGTTACCGCTTTCGTTATTGGCGAGATCGATTTAAATAATTTTTCTTTTCCTACATACTTGCCTTTCAATCAGTTCTTAAATATGAGGATCTCTAGTAAACCTTCAGAAAAAAAATTGTAACGTTTCAGTCAACCGAATTTTCTTCAATTAATGTCCTGTAGAAAAAAAAAAATTTAACCGAAATAGAATCTTATGCGTAAAGGTAGTGATGGGCTGTTTTACTTCTAAGTGGCACTTTTTCCACACAATCGGCTAAATGACAAGGTCACCAGGACCCCGAAGGCTCACAGAAGGTTGGGGGAGGGGACCCACTGGACAGCTGTTAGCAGACAGATGGTAGCCTCTCATTAAGACCATCCAGTGTGTTCTTTAACGTTGGGTTGTTTTACCTCTGAGCAGCACTTTTTTGCACACAATGGGCTAAATGGCCAGGTCACATAGACCCCGAAGACTCAGAGAAGGTTGGGGAAGGGGACCCACTGGACAGCTGTTGGTAGACAGATGGTAGCCTCTCATCAAGACCATGTAGCGCGCTTTTTAACGTGCAGAGGGTATGGCTCTCACCCACACAATGGGCTAAATGGCCAGGTCACAAGGACACCTAAGGGTGAGATATGTTTGGGGAGGGTTCCCATTGAATATCTGTTCGGATACATATTAACCTCCTGTCAAGGCCATCCAACATGTTCTTTAACGTGCACAGGGTATGGCCCTCCTGTACCATGGCTCAACGTCCATTGAATAGGGCATCCAATGGACGGTCATTATTTAAGGAATTATGGAAGCTGGAATAATTACAATTATCTTTCACGTTATGTAAATGGGAATCTAATTTTGAAGCTCTATAACTTCCAAAATATGCATTTAATGGAAAAACGTGACTGAAGATAAATTAAAGATCACAATCAAATCTATTTAAAACTCGGATTTTCAAAAATATTCTTTCAATATTTAGAGTTATTAACAACAGTAAAGCATCATAAGAATTTACATCAAAAATTAATTAAAACTTAAATAATAAGTAATATTTTTGATTAATAGTACTACTATTATTTAAAGTCATTTGATGAAATCAGTGTATATGTAAGAAGTCTGTACTGGTTATTTCAATATTGGATAATTATATTAGAATGATAATTTACTGTTAAGTATTCCATCATATAACTCTTTAAATAATGAATGAATATTATTCAAAATCGATATTTAAATAGATCGGATTATGACCTTTAATTTATCTTCAATCACATTTTTTCATTAAATGCTTATTTTAAAAGTTATAGAGCTTTGAAGTTGGATTGCCATTGATATGGAAGATAACATTGTTCAATATTCCAACTTCCATAACTCTTTAAATATTGAATGAATATTGTTGAAAATCGAGATTTAAATAGATTGGATTATTATCTTTAATTTATCTTCAGTCATATTTTTCCATTAAATGCTTATTTTATAAGTTATACAGCTTCGAAGTTGGATTGCCATTGGTTGAAATTCTGTAATATTTTTGGTGAGGCATTGTCACTTTCAAACTCCTTTTTCTTTCCGCCATTCTGTTTTATTTTGTAATCCATCCCTCCTCCGAAAAACAGAAAAATAAAACAAGATTTTACTCCCATGGAGACATTTCGATATTTCCAGCCAACCCACGCGCTCTCTAGGCGCACAAGCCCCGCCGACGCCTCTATGACGTCACAGAGGCATCCTTGTGAAGTCTCAAGACGGGCTCCACGAGCACACGCTCTCTGCGAGGAAGTCGCAGTTCACTATTTGCTGGCAAACAATTAAGCCCGGCTCGAGGAACGGCTCCTCTAATTGCGGGTCCTTCTCGGCAGACCTCTCTGGGGCGCTGGCTGCCTTCAATCGGATTACGGATCGGGAAAAAGGCAGGATCCGCGCGCACCTGTGGGCCAGCAAACAGCCGCGGGCTCAGCCTAACGAGCCGTCAAGCTTTCGAGCTTTGTGTTGGGCTCGCCGATTGGAAATTGAGTTTGTCCGCTGGCGGGCCGCCTAATGCAATCGCGTGGCGGCGGCGAACACCCTACCCGGCCAACCGTGGACTGATGCGGCTGATGAAGCGCCGTGAGTGAGCGCCGACATCGATCCTTCGGTACCCCGCCTCGGCGTCGGTCGCTTGCCGCAGAGAGCAGTTGTTTGAGCCGCGTAAAGCCCAGAACCCAAAGGGGTGCAAATCCCTCTGGCTAAGAAGGCGGCACACGCGCCGCTACAGAATAAAGGATTTTCATGGACTTCGAAGTGAGCCCCGGATGACACTTCACTACGATAAGGCAGAAGGCCGACAACCAGCGCGCGCCGCACAAGATTCGAAGAAGTTGTACTACAGACCATGGTTCTAGGAGAGTTTGTAATGCCATTAGTGGTAGGCTTCACTGCGTAATTCGGGAGTATTTGGGAGAAAACAACACGCAGGCTGGCGTTCCCGTGAATGTTCTGTTTCGTACTTGCATTGCTTTGATGCAAATTCGAGATTTTAATAGACTTAGATGCGTTCATTTTGTTGCCTAATAAGACAAGTGCCCTTTGAATAAAGGCGGCAAAATGGAGTGGAGTTTTAACAATATGGTTTGGGATCTTGTTGGGATTAATTTTTTGAAGGGATAATTTTGTGAGGGTAATGAACCATAGGTTTTTTTCATGCAAGAAAATAATAGATTTTATGCGAAAAAAAGACTGGTAGGATAATTTATGGAAAAAGAGATTATTAGGAAATTATTCGACAATATATTAGTAGGAGGCTTTATGGAAAAATATTAGGCTTTATGGATAATATTAGTAGAAGGCTTTATGGGAAAATATTAAGAGGCTTTGAGGAAAAATATTAGTAGGAGGCTTTGTGGGAAAATATTAGGAGGCTTTATGGGAAATTAAAGTAGGAGGCTTTATGGAAAAATATTTTTAGGAGGCTTTATGCAAAATATAAGTAAGAGGCTTTATGGTAAGATCAGTTGGAGGCTTTATGCGAAAATATTAGTAGGAGGCTTTATGCAATATAAGTTATTTTATATTGATTGGAGGCTTTATGCGAAAATATTAATAGGAGGTTTTATGGAAAAATATTAATAGGAGGCTTTATGAAAAATACTAGCAGGAGATTTTATGATAAGATCAGTAGGAGACTAGGAAAATATTCGTAGGAGGCTTTATGAAAAATACTAGCAGGAGATTTTATGATAAGATCAGTAGGAGACTAGGAAAATATTCGTAGGAGGCTTTATGCAAAATATAAGTAAGAGGCTTTATGGTAAGATCAGTTGGAGGCTTTATGCGAAAATATTAGTAGGAGGCTTTATGCAATATAAGTTATTTTATATTGATTGGAGGCTTTATGCGAAAATATTAATAGGAGGTTTTATGGAAAAATATTAATAGGAGGCTTTATGAAAAATACTAGCAGGAGATTTTATAAGATCAGTAGGAGACTAGGAAAATATTCGTAGGAGGCTTTATGCAAAATATAAGTAAGAGGCTTTATGGTAAGATCAGTTGGAGGTTTTATGGAAAAATATAAGGTAGGAGGCTTTATGGTAGGATCAGTTGTAGGCTTTATGCGAAAATAGTAGGAGGTTTTATGGAAAAATATTCGTAGGAACCAAAGCAACTTCACATAATGTTGCATACATTCAAATTTAACTGAAGCCAAACCAAATCAATTTTGCACACATTCAAATTTAACAGCCAACCAAATCAACTTTACATCATGCTGCACACATTCAAATTTAACTGAAGCCAACCAAAATCATCCTTACATAATGTTGCATACATTCAAATTTAACTGTAGCAAACCAAATCAATTTTACATAATGTTGCACACATTCAAATTTAACTGTAGCAAACCAAATCAATTTTACATAATGTTGCACACATTCAAATTTAACTGAAGCCAACCAAAATCATCCTTACATAATGTGGCACACATTCAAATGCAACTGAAGCCAACTAAATCAATTTTACATAATGTTGCACACATTCAAATTTAACTGAAGTCAACCAAAATCATCTTTACATAATGTTGCACACATTCAAATTTAACTGAAGCCAACCAAAATCATCTTTACATAATGTTGCATACATTCAAATTTAACTGAAGCCAACCAAATCAATTTTACATAATATTGCACACATTCAAATTAAACTGAAGCCAACCAAATAAATTTTACATAATGTTGCACACATTCAAATTTAACTGAAGCCAACCAAATCAATTTTACATAATGTTGCACACATTCAAATTTAACTGAAGCCAACCAAATCAATTTTACATAATGTTGCACATATTCAAATTTAACAGCCAACCAAATCAACTTTACATCATGCTGCACACATTCAAATTTATCTAAAGCCAACCAAAATCATCTTTACATAATGTTGCACACATTCACAATCACGTGAAACCGATGAAACTGAACTTTAAGAATGCTGCAAACATTCAGAATTACTCTAGACACAAAAAAATTAAAAAACTTTGGACAATGTTGCAAACATTAAAATTCTAGTTTAGCCAGGATCACGAAAAAACAAATGCGATTAAAACCATAAACATTTAAAGCAATTTTAACTAATTTTCTCATCATTATATATATGCGTGTTTAAAAAAAAAAACTTCCAGATCACTTTACCACTCATTTCCTAAAAAGTGTTCCTTCTTTTTTGCATTTCAGCTTTTTTTATTTTCATTTATTGTGGAAAAGGACACTGTTTCCATGCTACGAATTTCCGTTACAAAATTGCACACGCGACACTGTCCTCATCCCCACGCGCTGCCTCACTGTCCCTTGGGACAATTGTTCTGGAACACTTGGGACACGACCGCCCCCGCTTAACACGTCACGCGCATTTAGTGCCAAATTACACCAATCAGGGAGCTATTACGGTCACAGTGGCGCGTGCCTCCTGGACGGAAGTGGCTTATACACTACTGGCTGCCTGAAGTAACAAGTGTTCGATTATATTCCCTCCCATTTTTTTTTTGTACAGGAGATAGACTCGCAACTTGGGCACGTGGAAATCTTTTCCATTTTTGTCGTATTTTGTGCATTGTGGTGTGGCAACGGCTTACGAAGCGTTATAACTTCTGAAATATGCATTTAATCGAAAAATGGGGCTGAAGATAAATTAAAGAACAGAATCCAATCTATTTAAATCTCGATTTTCAACAATATTCGTTCAGTATTGAAAGAGTTGCCGTCCCGTGGCCGAGTGGTTAGCGCGCTTGGCTACTGATCTAAGGGACCTGGGTTCGAGCCCCGGGCAAGGCATGGATGTATGTGTCGTTTTTCTGCTGAGGTCTTGCCATCCTCTCAGACTTACTATGACATATAAACTAACAGGCTCCTGTCAGACCTCTGTGGCAAGCAGCTGCTTGAGGGGCTATTTATTTTATTTATATTTATTGAAAGAGTTATGTAATCTGGAACGTTCATTAAAAAATTATCGTTCTAACAAAATCGTTCATAATTATTCAATATTGAAAAAATCATTACGCCAATTTCTAAACTATATATTTGTTTCGTTTAATGGTTTGAAATACTTATTACTCAAGTTTTTATTAATTTCGTAGGTAAATTCTTATGTGTTGTGTTCTTTTACCTTTGAAGGTGTTTTTTTTGCACACCACGGGCTAAATGGCCAGGTCACATGGACCCCCGAAGGCTCAGAGAAGATTGGAGGAGGGGACCCACTGGAACGGCTGTTGGAAGACAGATGGTAGCCTCCCATCAAAGCCATCCAGTGTGTTCTTTAATGTGCACAGGGTATGTCTCTCCTAAACACAATGGGCTAAATGGCCAGGTCACATGGACTCCGAAGGCTCAGAGAAGGTTGGGAGAGGGGACCCACTGGAACAGCTGTTGGGAGACAGATGGTAGCCTCCCGTCAAGGCCATCCAGCGTGTTCTTTAACGTGCACAGGGTATGGCTCTCCCACACACGGGGCCACGGCTTAACGTCCCATCCGACGGACGGCGGCCTTTCCAAGCCCATCGGTGTCCCCTACTGACCGTGGGTAGGACGAGGAATTTTGCGGAGATAAATCTCAACGCTGACCCAGCTGGGACTCGTACCTGGGAACTACAGATTACGAGCTTCGCGCGCTACCGACTGAGCCACCCCCACTGCAGTCCGGTCAATAGGTCAAGTTTTAAAGTTAGTGATCTACTGTTCGAATTTTTTAAGAGAGAAATCCAAAAAATAATTTTTTTGGTTGTTTTATAAGTACCAATAAAAAAAAATCACTCTT
This sequence comes from Ryuthela nishihirai, assembly GCA_038380435.1. Lineage (NCBI taxonomy): Eukaryota > Metazoa > Arthropoda > Arachnida > Araneae > Heptathelidae > Ryuthela > Ryuthela nishihirai. The sequence continues at coordinate 277,339 of JAWZYU010000188.1, read as the reverse complement.
TGAATTCTCCCAATCATCTCTTAGTTCTAATTTCGACCGTTAGACAGTGCTACAGTCGTAAAATAAAAAAATAAACTTCATTCTCTTTTAAAAAGCGCTCTGCCAGCAACAATATAAAAATTCTTCTAGTCTTCTTAAATTTTTCGTATTTTTTTTAAATAAAAAACTACCGGTAAATAAATACGAAACTGATCTAACTCATCGTGCTCGTCTTTCTCACAGACAGTTTGGTGCCAAGTGTGCGAAATGCTGTAGAACTATCCACGCCTCGGACTGGGTTCGTCGAGCCAAGGACCAGGTTTACCATTTGGCGTGCTTCGCCTGCGACGCCTGCAAGCGCCAGTTGTCCACCGGCGAAGAGTTTGCCCTCCACGACAGCAAGGTCCTCTGCAAGACACATTACTTCGAATGCCTCGACGGTGGCAACGGCTCCAATGACGGTAGGTGTGTCATGTACTTGTTTCCTTTCTCTTGCAATTGGGGAGTTTCCACAAGGATCCATCAAAGCACAACCTGCAACTGGGGACTTTTCAAAGGGATCCGTCAATGTATAAACTGAAAATGGGGATTTTTAAAGGGATCTGTCAATGTGTAGCCTGAAAATTGAGATTTTTAAAGGGATCCGTCAATGTATAAACTGAAAATGGGTATTTTTAAAAGGATCCGTCAATGTATAAACTGAAAATGGGGATTTTTAAAAGGATCCGTCAATGTACAAACTGGAAATAAGGATTTTAAAGGGATCCGTCAATGTATAAATTGAAAATTGGGATTTTTAAAGGTGTCTGTCAATGTATAAACTGAAAATGGGGATTTTTAAAGGGATCCGTCAATGCATAAACTGAAAATGGGGATTTTTAAAGGGGTCTGTCAATGTATAAACTGAAAATGGGGATTTTTAAAGGGATCCGTCAATGTATAAACTGAAAATGGGGATTTTTAAAGGGATCCGTCAATGCATAAACTGAAAATGGGGATTTTTAAAGGGATCCGTCAATGTATAAACTGAAAATGGGGATTTTTAAAGGGATCCGTCAATGTATAAACTGAAAATGGGGATTTTTAAAGAGATCCGTCAAAGCACAACCTGCAACCGGGGACTTTTCAAAGGGATCCGTTAATGTATAAACTGAAAATGGGGAATTTTAAAGGGATCTGTCAATGTGTAGCCTGAAAATTGAGATTTTTAAAGGGATCCGTCAATGTATAAACTGAAAATGAGTATTTTTAAAGGGATCCGTCAATGTATAAACTGAAAATGGGTGTTTAAAGGGATCCGTCAATGTATAAACTGAAAAATGTGTTTTTAAAGGGATCCGTCAATGTATAAACTGAAAATGGGGATTTTTAAAGGGATCCGTCAATGTACAAACTGGAAATAAGGATTTTAAAGGGATCCGTCAATGTATAAATTGAAAATTGGGATTTTTAAAGGTGTCAATGTATAAACTGAAAATGGGGATTTTTAAAGGGATCCGTCAATGTACAAACTGGAAATAAGGATTTTAAAGGGATCCGTCAATGTATAAATTGAAAATTGAGATTTTTAAAGGTGTCTGTCAATGTATAAACTGAAAATGGGGGTTTTTAAAGGGATCCTTCAATGCATAAACTGAAAATGGGGATTTTTAAAGGGGTCTGTCAACGTATAAACTGAAAATGGGGATTTTTAAAGGGATCCGTCAATGTATAAACTGAAAATGGGGATTTTTAAAGGGATCCGTCAAAGCACAACCTGCAACCGGGGACTTTTCAAAGGGATCCGTCAAAGCAACCTGCAACCGGGGACCTTTCAAAGGGATCCGTCAATGTATAAACTGAAAATTGGGATTTTTTTTTAAAGGGATCCGTCAATGTATAAACTGAAAATGGGGATTTTTAAAGGGGTCTGTCAATGTATAAACTGAAAATGGGGATTTTTGAAGGTGTCTGTCAATGTATAAACTGAAAATGGGGATTTTTAAAGGGACCCGTCAATGCATAAACTGAAAATGGAGATTTTTAAAGGGGTCTGTCAATGTATAAACTGAAAATGGGGATTTTTAAAGGAATCCGTCAATGTGTAACCTGAAAATTGGGATTTTTAAAGGGATCCGTCAATGTATAAACTGAAAATGGGGATTTTTTAAAAGGGTCTGTCAATGTATAAACTGAAAATGGGGATTTTTTAAAAGGGTCTGTCAATGTATAAACTGAAAATGGGGATTTTTGAAGGGGTCTGTCAATGTATAAACTGAAAATAGGGATTTTTAAAGGGGTCTGTCAATGTATAAACTGAAAATGGGTTTTTGAAAGGGATCCGTCAATGTATATACTGAAAATGGAATTTTTTAAAGGGATCTGTCAGTGTATAACCTGAAATTGGGGATTTTTTTTTTAAGGGATCTCTCAGTGTATAACCTTAAAATGGGGATTTTTTTTTAAGGGATCTCTCAGTGTATAACCTTAAAAATGGGATTTTTTTTTAAGGGATCTCTCAGTGTATAACCTTAAAATGGGGATTTTTTTAAGGGATCTGTCAATATATAACCTGAAAATGGGGAAATTTTTAAAGGGATGTCAATGTATAAACCTGAAAATTGTGAATAAAAAAAAGAATCTGTCAATGTACAAACCTGAAAATTGATATTTTTTAAAGGAATCTCTCAATGTACAACCTGAAAATGGAATTTTTAAAAAAAGAAGATCTGTCAATGTATAAACCTGAAAATGGGGAATTTTTTTAAAGGGATATATCAATGTGTAAACTGAAAATGCGATTATATTAAAGGGATCTATCAATGTGTACCTGAAAAATGGTGATTTTTTAAAGGGATCTTTCAATGTGCAAGCTGAAAATAGGATTTTTAAAAAAAGGGGGAAGGGGGGGGATCTGTTAATCTGTAACTTGAAATTGGGGATTTTTTAAAAGGAATCTGTCAATGTATAACCCGAAAATGGGGATTTTTTTTAAGGGATCCATCATTGTATTAACCTGAAAATAATGATTTTTTTTTTAAAGGGAATAATTCCCAATCTTTCACTTCGAGAAAATTTTGACACTGATTCAACAATTATTGTCCCTCAAATAGGGATATTTTTTACATGGATACGTCAATTTATATCCCTCAAATGGAGGACTTTTGACAATGATCCTTCAATTTATATCCTTCAAATGGAGGACTTTTGACAATGATCCTTCAATTTATATCCCTCAAATGGAGGACTTTTGACAATGATCCTTCAATTTATATCCCTCAAATGGAGGACTTTCAACAATGATCCTTCAATTTATATCCCTCAAATGGAGGACTTTTGACAATGATCCTTCAATTTATATCCCTCAAATGGAGGACTTTTGACAATGATCCTTCAATTTATATCCCTTAAATGGAGGACTTTTGACAATGATCCTTCAATTTATATCCCTCAAATGGAGGACTTTTGACAATGATCCTTCAATTTATATCCCTCAAATGGAGGACTTTCAACAATGATCCTTCAATTTATATCCCTCAAATGGAGGACTTTTGACAATGATCCTTCAATTTATATCCCTCAAATGGAGGACTTTCAACAATGATCCTTCAATTTATATCCCTCAAATGGAGGACTTTTGACAATGATCCTTCAATTTATATCCCTCAAATGGAGGACTTTCAACAATGATCCTTCAATTTATATCCCTCAAATGGAGGACTTTTGACAATGATCCTTCAATTTATATCCTTCAAATGGAGGACTTTTGACAATGATCCTTCAATTTATATCCCTTAAATGGAGGACTTTTGACAATGATCCTTCAATTTATATCCCTCAAATGGAGGACTTTTGACAATGATCCTTCAATTTATATCCCTCAAATGGAGGACTTTCAACAATGATCCTTCAATTTATATCCCTCAAATGGAGGACTTTTGACAATGATCCTTCAATTTATATCCCTCAAATGGAGGACTTTCAACAATGATCCTTCAATTTATATCCCTCAAATGGAGGACTTTCGACAATGATCCTTCAATTTATATCCCTCAAATGGAGGACTTTCAACAATGATCCTTCAATTTATATCCCTCAAATGGAGGACTTTTGACAATGATCCTTCAATTTATATCCCTCAAATGGAGGACTTTCAACAATGATTTTTCAATTTATATCCCTCAAATGGAGGACTTTTGACAATGATCCTTCAATTTATATCCCTCAAATGGAGGACTTTTGACAATGATCCTTCAATTTATATCCCTCAAATGGAGGACTTTCAACAGTAATCCTTCAATTTATATCCCTCAAATGGGGGGACTTTCAACAATGCTCCTTCAATTTATATTCCTCAAATGGGGGGACTTTTTACAAGGATCCGTCAATTTATAGCTTTCAATTAGGATAATTTTTGACAGGGGTCCATGAATATATATCCTTCAATTGAGGGGATTTGAAGCAGGTATCTGTCAATAAACATCTTTCAGTTTGGAGACTTTGAGCAGGGATCAGTCAATTTATGTACAGTCGTTCATAAAAATATCCAAACACTATGGTTGATTACAGAATTCAGAAAAAAATATGTGGCAACGATTTCTTTAGAAATTAATGATCTGGCAACCTTTGTGTCACGTGAATTCTGTAATTAATAATGAATAATAATAAATTCTGAATTCTGTAATCAACCATAACGTTCGGATATCTTTTTTTGAGCGACTGTACTTCAGTTGCGGGACTTCGAGCTGGGATCCGTCATTCTATAACCTTCAACTGGGGGAATTTTTGTCAATTTAAATCCATTAATTGTTGGGAACTTCGGAAACTTATCCATCAATTTACTTGCTGTAGCAAAACGTTGACTTCACGATATCCAACAACGTCATTACAGAAGAAATTTCAGCCATGGATAAATGCAAGTATATTTCTGACACTTTTAATGGTTGAAGAGTTGCGTTGTTTTACCTCTGAGCGGCACTTTTTTTGCACACCATGGGCTAAATTGCCAAGTCACATGGACCCCGAAGGTTCAGAGAAAGTTGGGGGAAGGGACCACTGGAACAGCTGTTAGGAAACAGATGGTAGCCTCCCGTCAAGGCCCATCCAGCGTGATCTTTAACTTTGGATTGTTTTACCTCTGAGTGGCACTTTTTTGCACATAATAGGCTAAATGGTCAGGTCACATGAACCCCGAAGACTCAGAGAAGGTTGGGGGAGGGGACCCACTGGAACAGCTGTTAGGAAACAGATGGTAGCCTCCCGTCAAGGCCATCCAGCGTGTTTTAACGTGCACAGGGTATGGTTCTCCCGCACACGGGGCCACGGCTTAACGTCCCATCCGACGGACGACGGCCTTTCCAAGCCCATCGGTGTCCCCTACTGACCGTGGGCAGGGCGGGAAATTTTGTGGAGATAAATCTCAACGCTGACCCAGCTGGGACTCGAACCTGGGAACTACAGATCACGAGCCTGGCGCGCTACCGACTGAGCCACCCCCGCCCCTAATCGTTGAAGAGGAATTGTAGTTGCATTTCAAAAAATAAAACATAATATTGCAATATTGGCGTCTGCCAGGTAAGTGGCAATAACTTTTTTTTTCCAACATGCAAAAAAGTAAAATTTCGAAATTAAATTATTTTTATGTTCGGAAAAAGTTGAAAAAAGTCGAATGATTAATTGATTTTAATCAAAAACTTCAAAAAATATGATTTCAAGATAGAGAGAGAAAATGTATCCAAATACACCTATCACTCGATTTACACGGTACTCAGTTCACACAATTTTGGCTTTGCACGGTCAAAAAATGCAACCAGTTTCGATTTACACGGTACTGACTGAGATTTCTTTCTATGTACGTAAATTTTAATTTAAAATTTTCGGAATATTCCGAAAATTTTCAGGATCCGATTCCATTGGAAGATGACACGACGACAATGGTTTTAAAATTTTACTGGAATATTATTTAGGTTAATTTATTGCATTGTGTCTTTTCACAATTTAGGTACTGTCGCTCAAAAAAATATCCGAACACTATGGTTGATTGCAGAATTTAGAAAAAATATCTGGCAACGTTTTTTTTTTAGAAATTAGTGACTATGTGGCAACCTTCGTGTCACGTGACGCGAAGGTTACCAGATCACTAATTTCTAAAAAAAAAAAAAAATTCGTTGCCAGATATTTTTTTCTGAATTCTGTAATTATAGTGTTCGGATATTTTTTTTTGAGAGACTACGTGAAGGCTGCCAGATCAGTAATTTCTAAAAAAAAAAAAAATCGTTGCCAGATATTTTTTCTGAATTCTGTAATCAACCATAATGTTTGGATACTTTTTTGAGAGACTGTACACGAAGGTTGCCAGATCACTGATTTCTAAAAAAAATCGTTGCCAGATATTTTTTCTGAATTCTGTAATAAACCATAGTGTTAGGATTTTTTTTTTTAGAGACTGTACACGAAGGTTGCTAGATCACTAATTTCGAAAAAAAATCGTTGCCAGACATTTTTTCTAAATTCTGTAATCAACCATAGTGTTCGGATATTTTTTGAGCGACTGTATGTCTTAAACTACCTGCAAGAATATAAGCAAAAAGTTATCGAAATATTGAAATGTTTTCTTTTCTACGTGACGTCATCGAAGTAGCTCTTCTGGCCTTCGTCTTCAAGGTTTCAGGTTTTGCCAAGGTCACCTTGAATCATAAGGCGGTGACAGTCGTTGAGCAAACGACAAAAATAAAATATGCATTGAAATTAAAACCATTTATTTTTTGTGTAAAATTAAACTAAAATTCGTTCAGTTTTAAACTATACATAAAATGAAATAATTGATTCTTTACGATTATATTAAAATATATAAAAATAATTTAAATTTGATTTCCGAAATTTTTTTAAAAGAGTAGTAACCACCAATAAATAGCATCCACGAAGTTTCCTGTTGACTTTCAAGTTAACGAATCAAAAAATGATTTTGTAAAAAAGTTTTGTCAACGTTTGGAACTCGAACCCGAATCTCTCCAGTACATTCTAGAGTGTTCTAAGACCACTAAACTAACGCCAGATTAACTTTTTTCCCCGCTATGTGAATCTTCTGTGATTACTGTACTTGGACTAGGCGCCATCTATGATAGGAAATGACAACTATTTCTTTTTTAATGTCGCACTGAGAATGATATTAATAAATAAATAAGTCAGTTCACGCTGTTAAGTGGGGCGGGGGTGGCTCAGTCGGTAGCGCGCCAGGCTCGTAATCTGTAGTTTCCAGGTTCGAGTCCCAGCTGGGTCAGCGTTGAGATTTATCTTAAGCAAAATTCCCCGCCCTGCCCACGGTCAGTAGGGGACACCGATGGGCTTGGAAATGCCGCCGTCCGTCGGATGGGACGTTAAGCCGTGGCACCGTCTGTCTCCCAACAGCTGTTCCAGTGGGTCCCCTCCACCAACCTTCTCTGAGCCTTCGGGGTCCATGCGACTTGGCCATTTAGCCCATGGTGTGCAAAAAAGTGCCGCTCAGAGGTAAAACAACCCAACTGTACTTGGAGTTGGCGCCATCTATGATAGGAAATGGCAACTATTTCTTTTTTAATGTCGCACTGAGAATGATATTAATAAATAAATAAGTCAGTTCACGCTGTTAAGGTTGTTAATGCTTTAATCAATAAATAGTGTAGTACTGAAGTCAATAAATCAATAAATAGTTTTGTGGGAAACAGATACAAAACCAAACCGAAATCTGCAAAACTATTTAGTGACTGTCAGTTGAATTTTAAAAAATAAAAATATAATTAGAGGTATTATATGTTTTAAAATTAATTCATCTGTTATTTCGCTACGACACGAAGGTTGCCAGATCACTAATTTCTAAGAAAAATCGTTGCCAGATATATTTTCTGAATTCTGTAATCAACTATAGTGTTCGGATATTTTTTTGAGCGACTGTACTTACACGAAGGTTGCCATATCACTAATTTCTAAAAAAAAAATCGTTGCCAGATATTTTTTCTGAATTCTGTAATCAACCGTAGTGTTCCGATACTTTTTTGAGAGACTGTATACACGAAGGTTGCCAGATCACTAATTTCTAAAAAAAAAAACCCATTGCCAGATATTTTTTCTGAATCCTGTAATCAACCGTAGTATTCGGATACTTTTTTGAGAGACTGTACACGAAGGTTGCCAGATTACTAATTTCTAAAAAAAAAAACCCCCATTGCCAGATATTTTTTCTGAATTCTGTAATCAACCGTAGTGTTCGGATACTTTTTTGAGAGACTGTACACGAAGGTTGCCAAATCACTAATTTCTAAAAAAAAAAACCATTGCCAGATATTTTTTCTGAATTCTGTAATCAACCGTAGTGTTCGGATACTTTTTTGAGAGACTGTACACGAAGGTTGCCAGATCACTAATTTCTAAAAGAAATCATTGCCAGATATTTTTTCTGAATCCTGTAATCAACCATAGTGTCGGATACTTTTTTGAGAGACTGTACACGAAGGTTGCCAGATCACTAATTTCTAAGAAAAAAACCCATTGCCAGATATTTTTTCTGAATTCTGTAATTCACCGTAGTGTTCGGATACTTTTTTGAGAGACTGTACACGAAGGTTGCCAGATCACTAATTTCTAAAAAAAAAAATCGTTGCCAGATTTTTTCCCCTGAATTCTGTAATCAACCATTGTGTTCGGATACTTTTTTGAGCGACTGTACACCATCATTTTTTTTGCCCAAAACGGTTAAAGAGACGAAAGAGCAGCGCCCAAAAACAAGTGTATTATATAATTATATTAATATTATTGAATTTAATATAATATTATTATATTAAATCAACATATATATATATTACTTTTTCATGAGGATTGCCAGAGCTCACAAAATCGGGCAAGTTACGACTCCACCAGAGCAGGAAAAAAATCGAGCATTTATCTCATCCTGCATACTCATTCGATCTTGCATCATGCGATTTTTGGTTTCTTCAAAAAATTTTAAAAAAAACTTGCTGGGAAGTCTTTTTCAAGGGTATAACCCCTTGCAAAAATATGTTCGTTCAGAGTTGCACAGTATTACCCAAAAGGAGTACAGTCACTCAAAAAAATATACGAACACTATGGTTGATTACAGAATTCAGAAAAAATATCTGGGAACGATTTTTTTTTTAGAAATTAGGGATCTGGCAACCTTCGTGTCACGTGATTACAGAATTCAGGAAAAATATCTGGAGCGTGTACACGCTCCAGTTACCGTTCACAGCAAACTGGAGCGTGTGCAGTTACTGCACACGTTCCAGTTTGCTGTGAACGGTAACTGCACACGTTGAATATTTCCGTGAGTTAGCCCACACGATCCAGGTTTTTGTGAGCTCACACGATCCAATGTGCTGTGAACATTAACCGCAACCGCTCCAGTTTGCTCTAAACGGTAACTGCAAAAAATCTGCCAACATTTTTTAGAAATTAGTGATCTGGCAACCTTGGTTTACTGTACGTGTACTGTACACGAAGGTTGCCAGATCACAAATTTCTAAAAAACCTGTCAGATATTTTTCTTAATCCTGTAATCAAGTATAGTGATTTCGTTCCATAGTTCTCTGAGCCCTCGGGGTCCTTGTGACCTGGCCATTTAACCCATTGTGCGCAAAAAATGCCTCTCATTGGTAAACAACTCAACCTTCTCTGAGCCCTTAGGGTCCTCGTGACCTGGTCATTTAGCCCATTGTGCACAAAAAAGTGCCTCTCATAGGTAAACGACTCAACCTTCTCTGAGCCCTTAGGGTCCTCGTGACCTGGTCATTTAGCCCATTGTGCACAAAAAAGTGCCTCTCATAGGTAAACAACTCAACCTTCTCTGAGCCCTCAGGGTCCTTGTGACCTGGTCATTTAGCCCATTGTGCACAAAAAAGTGCATCTCATAGGTAAACAACTCAACCTTCTCTGAGCCCTCAGGGTCCTTGTGACCTGGTCATTTAGCCCATTGTGCACAAAAAAGTGCATCTCATAGGTAAACAACTCAACCTTCTCTGAGCCCTCAGGGTCCTTGTGACCTGGTCATTTAGCCCATTGTGCACAAAAAGTGCCTCTCATAGGTAAACAACTCAACCTTCTCTGAGCCCTCAGGGTCCTTGTGATCTGGCCATTTAGCCCATTGTGCACAAAAAAGTGCCTCTCATAGGTAAACAACTCAACCTTCTCTGAGCCCTCAGGGTCCTTGTGACCTGGCCATTTAACCCATTGTGCGCAAAAAATGCCTCTCATTAGTAAACACTCAACCTTCTCTGAGCCCTCAGGGTCCTTGTGACCTGTCCATTTAGCCCATTGTGCACAAAAAAGTGCCTCTCATAGGTAAACAACTCAACCTTCTCTGAGCCCTCAGGGTCATTGTGACCTGGCCATTTAACCCATTGTGCGCAAAAAATGCCTCTCATTGGTAAACACTCAACCTTCTCTGAGCCCTCAGGGTCCTTGTGACCTGGTAATTTAGCCCATTGTGCACAAAAAAGTGTCTCTCATAGGTAAACGACTCAACCTTCTCTGAGCCCTTAGGGTCCTCGTGACCTGGTCATTTAGCCCATTGTGCACAAAAAAGTGCCTCTCATAGGTAAACGACTCAACCTTCTCTGAGCCCTTAGGGTCCTCGTGACCTGGTCATTTAGCCCATTGTGCACAAAAAAGTGCCTCTCATAGGTAAACAACTCAACCTTCTCTGAGCCCTCAGGGTCCTTGTGACCTGGTCATTTAGCCCATTGTGCACAAAAAAGTGCATCTCATAGGTAAACAACTCAACCTTCTCTGAGCCCTCAGGGTCCTTGTGACCTGGTCATTTAGCCCATTGTGCGCAAAAAGTGCATCTCATAAGTAAACAACTCAACCTTCTCTGAGCCCTCAGGGTCCTTGTGACCTGGTCATTTAGCCCATTGTACACAAAAAAGTGCCTCTCATAGGTAAAACAACCCAAATCATGAACGTGTAAGGACTTCTATGTCTTAAACGTCACAAGCCCATAAGACTCACAAAACGCAGCCATTTTCAAACACTTCTCAACAAGCTGACGTCAACAGCACGCGGGCTACGTCACGCAACGAGAGCACCCCCCCCCCCTGCGGCGCCAGATCGTGCACGCTCAACAGCACGCGCCCACCGACAACCGAGCAACTCAATTAGTTCGGCTGCGAGCCTGAATTTAAAAGACACAATCAACAAATCGAATCAGAAGTGAGTTAAGACTGCGCCTCATACATAATGCATTGTTCAGCGCGTAAGCTTGCTGGCTCCCGCAGATGCTATTAATTACATCGCGAGAGCTGCGGATTCTGATGAGAGCTGTTGTCAATTCATCCCGTTCTTTGGAGGATTTTAGAGGATGAATTTCCTCCTTGTTTATGCCCCCACCTCCCACTCTATCCTTATGTCCTATAATGATCTGTTTGTTCTCAGCGTAAGTTCTTCCGTTCTGCGCATTCAGTTGAATGAACTGGCGACGCAATGTATTAATGCGCTCGATTTTTTCGCGTTTAGAAATGGTTGCCAGGTTACGAAGATGAAAATGTTGGCAATAATTTAAGAAGACATGTTGGTAAACGCAAATGGGTTCTTCGAACAAATTTATGATGCAATCTTTTTTATTTTTAAAATGGTTTAAAGTGAATGGTTGGGTTGTTTTACCTCTGAGAGGCACTTTTTAGCACACAATGGGCTGAATGGCCAGGTCACAAGGACCCCGAAGACTCAGAGAAGGTTGGGGGAGGTGACTCACTGGACAGATGTTAGGGGACAGATGATAGCCTCCAATTAAGGTCATCTAAACGTGTTCTTTAAGGTGCACATGGTATGGCTGTAGTGCACACCATGGGCTAAATGACCAAGTCACAAAGATTCGAAGGCTCAGAGAAGATTGGGGGAGGGGACCCACTGGAACAGCTGTTTGGAGACAGATGGTAGCCTCCCGTCAAGGCCATCCAGCGTGTTCTTTAACGTGCACAGGGTATGGCTCTCCTGCAGACAATGGGATAAATGGCCGTTCACGAGGATCCCGAAGGCCCAGAAAAGGTTCGGGGATGAGACCCACTGTACAGTTGTTGGGAGGCAGATGGTAGCCTCCCGTCAAGGCCATCCAGCGTGCTCTTTAATGTGCACAGGGTATGGCTGTAATGCACACAATGGGTTAAATGGCTAGGTCACAAGAACCCCAAAGGCTCAGAGAAGGTTGGGGGAGGGAACCCACTGGAACAGCTGTTGGGAGACAGTGGTAGCCTCCCGTCAAGGCCATCCAGCGCGTTCTTTAACGTGCACAGGGTATGGCTCTCCTGCACACAATGGGATAAATGGCCGTTCACAAGGACCCCGAAGGCCCAGAAAAGGTTCGGGGATGAGACCCACTGTACAGTTGTTGGGAGACAGATGGTAGCCTCCCGTCAAGGCCATCCAGTGCGTTCTTTAATATTCATGGTGTATGGTTCTCCCGCACACGGGGCCAAAGGCACACAGGACTACAGCTTAACGTCCCATCCGACGGACGGCGTCCTTTCCAAGCCCATCGGTGTCCCCTACTGACCGTGGGCAGGGCGGCGAGTTTTGCGGAGATAAATCTCAACGCTGACTCAGCTAGGACTCGAACCTTGGAACTGCATGCTGGATGGGCAGTCTTCAACAGCAGGCTACCATTTGTCTCCTAATACCTGTCCAGTGAGTCCCCTCCACCATGGGTTCTTTCAGAATGGGGCAAACGGTAAACTTGCCCCCCCTGGGATTGAGTAAAAAATTCCACAAATTGTAATCGTAACAATTTAAACGTAATTAATTTTTATACATTACGTATGTGTTTTTTGTATTGATGCAATACTGTATTCTGTAATCTACTTGTGAAAAAAAAACCTAAAAAATTAAATAAAAATTTATTGATGTAATTATTTTTCTCCAAGCTTTAACCCCCCCCCCCCTGGAAAATTTTCTGCGGACGCCCATGCCCTCCCCCAACGTTCTCTGAGCCCTCGGGGTCCTTGTGACCTGGCCAATTAGTCCATTGTGTGCAGAAAGAGTGCCACTCGTAGGTAAAACAACCCAACCTTCTCTGAACCCTCGGGGTCATTAACCTCTCTATTTGTTCTGCCTCGTTCACTTGGTTTATCCTTTCTCACTTGTTTTTCTCATTTGCTGGATTCATTTTCACTTCATTTATTTCTGTGATTCCATTCAATTGACTCAATTACCATCTATTATCGTGTTTCATTCATTTCGCTCACCTTTTATTTTCTTATCATTCAATTCAGTCGCTTTCAATTTTCGTGCCTCATTCACTTCACTCACTTTTTATTTTCGTACCTCGTTCACTTCATCCACTTTCTATTTTCGTATTTCGTTCACTTCACTTTCTATTTCCGTGCCTCATTAATTTCTCTGGCCTATCAAATTTCGTGCTTCATTCACTTCACTCACCTACTTTCATGCCTCGTTCACTTCACTTACCTTCTATTTTCATGCCTCGTTCACTTCGCTCACCTTCTATTTTCTTGTCTCATTCAATTCACTTGTTTTCAATTTTCATGCCTGATTCACTTCACTCACTTTCTATTTTCGTTCACTATTACGTACCTCGTACACTTCACTTTCTATTTCCGTGCCTCCTTCATTTCTCTGACCTGGCAAGTTTAGTACCTCATTCACTTCACTCACCTTCTATTTTCGAGCATCATTCACTTCACCCACTTTCCATTTTCGTGCCTCGTTCACTGGCCTTTCACGTTTCGTGCCTCATTCACTTCACTCACCTTTTCTTTTCACGCCTCGTTCACTTCACTCGCCTTCAATTTTCGTGCCTCGTTCACTTCACCCACTTTCTATTTTCGTGCCCCATTTATTTCCCTGCCCTTTCAAATTTCGTGCATGAAATTCAGGCATTCGCTTCAATAACTTTTTTTTTCGTGCCTCTTTCAGTGCAGTTGCCTTCTACTCTCCTGCCTGGGGCGGGGGTGACTCAGTCGGTAGCGCGCCAGGCTCATAATCTGTAGTTCCCAGGTTCGAGTACCAGCTGGGTCAGCGTTGAGATTTATCTCCGCAAAATTCTCCGCCCTGCCCACGGTCAGTAGGGGACACCGATGGGCTTGGAAAGGCCGCCGTCCGTCGGATGGGACGTTAAGCCGTGGCCCCGTGTGTGGGAGAGCCATACACTGTGCACGTTAAAGAACACGCTGGATGGCCTTGACGGGAGGCTACCATCTGTCTCCCAACAGCTGTTCCAGTGGGTCCCCTCCCCCAACCTTCTCTGAGCCTTCGGGGTCCATGTGGCCTGGCCATTTAGCCCATGGTGTGCAAAAAAGTGCCGCTCAGAGGTAAAACAACACAACGTTAAAGAACACGCTGGATGGTCTTGACGGGTGGCTACCATCTGTCTCCCAATAGCTGTTCCAGTGGGTCCCCTCCCCTAACCTTCTCTGAGCCTTTGGGGTCCATGTGACCTGGCCATTTGGCCCATGGTGTGCAAAAAAGTGCCGCTCAGAGGTAAAACAACCCAACCCAACTTCCATTTTGCTACCTCATTCATTTCACTCACCCTACATCTGTTTCTTAGTGATCCAATTCACTTCACTGATCTCCTGTTCATTTGTTTATTCGTGTCTCCCTTCCCATGACTCACCTTTTATCTCTTCCCACCAGAGAACGCCGATCAGGAGCACCAGCAAAAGACGAAAACGAAACGGGTTCGCACCACTTTCACGGAAGAGCAATTGCAGGTGCTTCAGGCCAACTTCAATCTCGATTCCAATCCCGATGGCCAAGACCTGGAGAGGATAGCACAAATCACTGGGCTCAGCAAACGGGTTACCCAAGTGTGGTTCCAGAACTCCAGGGCAAGGCAGAAGAAATACCTCAACAACCAGGCCAAGAAGGCTAATGGTGAGTGAAGGGTTCAACAGTTGTTTACTTCCTCACTTTATTATATTTAAGAGAATTTCCATGTTATGTAAAGAATCAAGTTTCGTGCCTAATTCACTTCACTCACCTTCTATTTTCGTGCATCATTCACTTCACTCACCTATTTTCGTGCATCATTCACGTCACTCACCTATTTTCGTGCATCATTCACTTCATTCACTTTCTATTTTCGTGCATCATTCACTTCATTCACCTTCTATTTTCGTGCATCATTCACTTCACTCACCTTCTATTTTCGTGCATCATTCACTTCATTCACCTTCTATTTTCGTGCATCATTCACTTCACTCACCTATTTTCGTGCATCATTCACGTCACTCACCTATTTTCGTGCATCATTCACTTCATTCACTTTCTATTTTCGTGCATCATTCACTTCATTCACCTTCTATTTTCGTGCATCATTCACTTCATTCACCTTCTATTTTCGTGCATCATTCACTTCATTCACCTTCTATTTTCGTGCATCATTCACTTCACTCACCTATTTTCGTGCATCATTCACTTCACTCACCTTCTATTTTCGTGCATCATTCACTTCACTCACCTTCTATTTTCGTGCATCATTCACTTCACTCACCTTCTATTTTCGTGCATCATTCACTTCACTCACCTTCTATTTTCGTGCATCATTCACTTCACTCACCTTCTATTTTCGTGCATCATTCACTTCACTCACCTTCTATTTTCGTGCATCATTCACTTCACTCGCCTTCTATTTTCGTGCATCATTCACTTCACTCACCTATTTTCGTGCATCATTCACTTCACTCACCTTCTATTTTCGTGCATCATTCACTTCACCCACTTTCTATTTTCGTGCCTCATTTACTTATGTCTTTTCACGTTTCATGCCTCATTCACTTCACTCATCTTCTGTTCACACCTCGTTCACTTGACTCATATATTTTCGTGCCTTGTTCACTTCACTTTCTATTTTCGTGCCTCATTTACTTCTCTGGCCTTTCACGTTTCATGCCTCATTCACTTCACTCACCCTCTCTTTTCACACCTCGTTCACTGGGGCTGGGGTGGCTCAGTCGGTAGCGCGTCAGGTTCGAGTCCCAGCTGGGTCAGCGTTGAGATTTATCTCCGCAAAAATTCCCCCGCCCTGCCCACGGTCAGTAGGGGACACCGATGGACTTGAAAAGGCCGCCGTCCGTCGGATGGGACGTTAAGCCGTGGCCCCGTGTGCGGGAGAGAGCCATACCCTGTGCATGTTAAAGAACACGCTGGACGGCCTTGATGGGAGGCTACCATCTCTCTCCTAACAGCTGTTCCAGTGGGTCCCCTCCCCCAACTTTCTCTGAGCCTTCGGGGTCCATGTGACCTGGCCATTTAGCCCATGGTGTGCAAAAAAAGTGCCGCTCAGAGGTAAAACAACCCAACGTTAAAGAACACACTGGGTGGCCTTGACAGGAGGCTACCATCTGTCTCCCAACAGCTGTTCCAGTGGGTCCCCTCCCCCAACCTTCTCTGAGCCTTCGGGGTCCATGTGACCTGGCCATTTAGCCCATGGTGTGCAAAAAAGTGCCGCTCAGAGGTAAAACAACCCAACCCTCGTTCACTTCCTCAGCTTCTATTTTCGTGCATCGTTTCACTTCGCCCACTTTCTATTTTTGTGCCTCGTTCACTTCTCTAGCCTTTCACGTTTTTCTTGCCTCATTCACTTCACTCACCTCTTTTCACGCCTCGCTCACTTCAGTCACCTATTTTTTTTGTCTCATTCAATTCACTTGCTTTCAATTTTTGTGGCTCATTCAATTCAATCTAACTTCGAAGCTCTATAACTTCTAAAATATGAATTTAATGAAAAACGTGTCTGAAGATAAATTAAAGACCATAATTAGTTCTATTCAAATCTCGATTTTCAACAATATTCATTCAATATCTAAAACGTTATGGAAGATGGAATAATTCACAATAATAATGTGTCATAAGAAGCTACTTCAGAAATCAATCACAAATTAAATAATAAATATTGTTTCAAATCATTTAATTAAATTAACATTCATTTTTGAAGTTCATATAATGATTATTTCAATATCAGAAAATAGCGAATGATTTTCGTAAAACAAGAATTTATTCTTAAATATTCCATCTTCCATAACTCTTTAAATACTGAATGAATATTGTTGAAAATGAAGATTTAAATAGATCGGATTCTGATCTTTAATATATCTTCAGACACATTTTTCCATTAAATGAATATTTTAGACTTTATAAAGCTTCGAAGTTAAGATTCCCATTCACATAACATGGAAATTATCTAAATATCTAATATACCTGTGCTGAAATATAACCAATTTCCCAAGAAATTCATCGCAAGTATTATTTTCCTAGAAGTAAAACACAAGTGTTGGGTTGGGTTGTTTTACCTCTGAGCGGCACTTTTTTGCACACCATGGGCTAAATGGCCAGGTCTCAAGGACCCCGAATGCTCAGATAAGGTTGGGGGAGGGGACCCACTGGAACAGCTGTTGGGAGACAGATGGTAGCCTCCCATCAAGGCCATCCAGCGTGTTCTTTAACGTTGGGTTGTTTTACCTCTGAGCGGCACTTTTTTGCACACCATGGGCTTAAATGGCCAGGTCTCAAGGACCCCGAAGGCTCAGAGAAGGTTGGGGGAGGGGACCCACTGGAACAGCTGTTGGGAGACAGATGGTAGTCTCCCGTCAAGGCCATCCAGGGTGTTCTTTAACGTTGGGTTGTTTTACCTCTGAGCGGCACTTTTTTGCACACCATGGGCTAAATGGCCAGGTCTCAAGGACCCCGAAGGCTCAGAGAAGGTTGGGGGAGGGGACCCACTGGAACAGCTGTTGGGAGGCAGATGGTAGCCTCCCGTCAAGGCCATCCAGCGTGTTCTTTAACGTTGGGTTGTTTTACCTCTGAGCGGCACTTTTTTGCACACCATGGGCTAAATGGCCAGGTGACATGGACCCCGAAGGCTCAGAGAAGGTTGAAGGAGGGGACCCACTGGAACAGCTGTTGGGAGACAGATGGTAGCCTCCCATCAAGGCCATTCAGCGTGTTCTTTAACGTTGGGTTGTTTTACCTCTGAGCGGCACATTTTTGCACACCATGGGCTAAATGGCCAGGTCTCAAGGACCCCGAAGACTCAGAGAAGGTGGGACGTTAAGCCGTGGCCCCGTGTGCAGGAGAGCCATACCCTGTGCACGTTAAAGAACACGCTGGATGGCCTTGGTGGGAGGCTACAATCTGTCTCCCAACAGCTGTTCCAGTGGGTCCCCTCCCCCAACCTTCTCTGAGCCTTCGGGGTCCATGTGGCCTGGCCATTTAGCCCATGGTGTGCAAAAAAGTGCGGCTCAGAGGTAAAACAACCCAAACAACTCAGAGAAGGTTGGGGGAGGGGACCCACTGGAACAGCTGTTGGGAGACAGATGGTAGCCTCCCATCAAGGCCATCCAGCGTGTCCTTTAACGTGCACAGGTGATTTAATTACGTGCACAGGGGAATTTAACGTGCCATTGATGATTTAATTCGTAGCTTTCCACACGTACTGCTCTCCACGTATTGTTCCATTCACAAGGTAGGCGATGGCAGCGCCCCCATAGATCTCGGATACTTTTCGAGGAATCACTCCCGATCCACGGCAGCTAGGATCCCCCATTCGTCACCCCAAGGGGGTTAAAATTAAGAGGGACCACCCCTCCAAATTTGAGACCGATTGTTCAAGTAGCCACGAAACCACAAAGAAACTGAGAATTTTTGCCACTGATGACGTCAGTCGATAGCGCACTAGGCTCGTAATCTGTAGTTCTCAGGTTCGAATCCCACCTGGGCCAGCATTGAAATTTATCTCCGAAAAACTCCTCACCCTGTCCTCGGTCAGTAGGGGATAATGATGGGCTTGGAAAGGATGCCGTCCGGCGGATGGGATGTTAAGCCGTGGTTCCATGTACGGGAGACCCATACCCTGTGCACATTAAAGAACACGATGAATGACCTTGACGGGAAGCTACCATCTGTCTCCCCTCCATCAACCTACTCTGAGCCCTTGTGACCTGGCCATTTAGCCCATTCAGTGTAAAAAAAAAGTGCCGCTCAGATGTAAAACAACCCAAGTGCACCTCAAAATGTAGTGCATATACTTCATTTTCTGAAAAAAAATGTATTGTAATAATATTTATTCATTTTAAAAATGTACTCCATTATCAGTCATTTTCCTAAAAATGCAATACAATATCATTTATATTCTTAAAAATATATTGGATTAATATTTAATTCCGTAAAAATATGTTAAAAACATTTTCTTTGAAAAAAAATTATCGGAATATCATTAATATTCTTAAAAATATATTGGATTAATATTTAATTCCGTAAATATATGTTAAAAACATTTTCTTTGAAAAAAAAAATTATCGGAATATCATTTATTTTCTTAAAAATATACTGGAATAACTTCTATTTCCCTAAAACTATTTTGCAATAACATTGTTTTTTAATGTACTGAAATAACATCAAATTTCTTAAAAGTGTATTTAAATAACATTTTCCTAAAAATGCATCACATTTTAAAAAAAATAAACTACAATAATATTTAATTCTCTAAAAATATTCTGCATTATCATTTATTTTCTTAAAAGTGTAATGGAAAAATATACTGCAATATTAAATTCCCTAAAAGTGTACTGCTAATAACATTAATTTTCTTAAAAATGTTTTGCAATATTTGTTTTCTTAATAAAAGCAATAAGTAACGTTTCTTTTCATAAGCAGTGTAGCATTCTGTCTTTTAATCTACAGTATCCCCACCTTAAAGTTTTTTTTTCCTTCCCCAGCCATCGCCATGCCACCAATGTCTGCGGCGACGTCGTGTCCTGGCTGCGGCATGCTCTACTGCCTCTGTTCACACACCGGAATCCACATCAACATGAGTCAAGTTGCGTGAACTGAACTCTCTCTGAGTGGCGGTTACCGGTGACCTCTGACCTTGTACATAGTTCATCATCACCTGGGTGGTCATCGCATATAGCCCAGTCACGCTACAAACGACGGTGCATACAGAGTTTGTCGCCACACTAGATGCCAAGATTTCGGCCGCTGCGTGTTGATGTTTTCAGGGATCATCGCCAGGACAAGTTGCCTTCCCAAAGTGCACAGACACGAAAAGATTACCTCTAATACGAGCATCAATGACACTAGATATTGTCTTCGGTAGAGTGGACATTAAATCGTGGGAACATTGCAAATACTTGAGTGAATGTTATGTGAAAGGCTTGTACATACTTAGCCATATTTATACAGTGAAGAAAACCGTATGTTGTGGAATGGGATTCCCATTTCCAGTAAATCTCAGTGTCCTCATGATAATCAAGGAATTACTTTTCTGATTCGACTTCAAGATTTGTTCATTTGCAATTAAGACTTTCAGATTTGTTCATTACAGAAACGTCATGTTCGAAGTCAAAGACAGTAGTAATGCCAAAAGCTGTTTGTGAAATATTTCTTTTTTCTGCTTCGTTTCAAATTAAGACTTTCAGATTTCTTCGGTTGAGAATCATTGTCGTAAGACGGTTACGGTCAATGACAAGCGAGGCCAAAAGCTGTTGTGAAATTATTTCGTCTCCTTCATTGGTAATTGAAACTTTTGAGATTTGTTCGGTACAGAATCGTCGTTCGAAGACGGTTACGGTCAAAGATAGAAGTGATGCCAAAATCTGTTTGTTAAATATCTCTTTTGTTTTACAAAACGTCGTTTCCCTGTTGTACAGTATTTGATCGACAAAGCAAATCTTCTGCTTCACCTGAGACGAAATCTTCGACCAAGAAAAAAAAAACTGCTCGAGATTTGTTTCTGAAGTGTCCAGTGAGATTGTGAACAAGCGAATTTAATTTATTAAATAATTCTTCAACGTGTGAAATGTCTCTCTTTATTTTCAAGTAAGTTTAAAGTTGAAAAACATTCATCACTTTTCTTCTACACACTTAAAGCTAAGAACTTTTTGACATATTGACCTTTCAGTAGTAATGTTACGGCCACCTTTTAAAAAAAATGAAGCTATAATGACTTGCTTTCTGCTGAAAGAAGTAATCATATTTAGATGACTTTTTTAAGAGTTTTAGTAATAATTTGCTATAGTTCAGAAAATCACCATTTTAACATTAAATGTACGTAGGTGGATCATTTAATTAGCGCGCTCGGCTACTGATCTAAGGGACCTGGGTTCGAGCCCCGGGTAAGGCATGGATGTATGTGTCGTTTTTATGCCGAGGTCCTGCCATCCTCACAGACCTACTATGGCATATAAACTGACAGGCTCCTATCAGACCTCTGTGGCAAGCAGCTGCTTGAGGGGGTATTTATTTTATACCTCTGCATGACACTTTTTGGCACACAATGAACTAAATGGTCACAAGAACCCAGAGAAGGTTGTGGACCCACTGGACAGCTGTTACGAGACAGACGGTAGTTTTCTTTCAACGCTATCCAGTGTTCTTTAACGTGCACAGGGTATGGCTCTCCTGTACATGGGGCTACAGCTTAATGTTCCATGTGATGGATTGGTCACCTTTCAGAGTCCATCGGTGTCACCTACTCAGTAGGGGACACCGATGAGCACGGGACATTAAGCTGTAGTCCCATGTGCAGGAGAGCCATACCCTGTGCACGTTAAAGAATATACTCGATAGCCTTGAAGGGTTGGGTTGTTTTACCTCTGAGCAGCACTTTTTTGCACACCATGGGCTAAATGGTCAGGTCACAAGGACCCCGAAGGCTCAGAGAAGGGACCACTGGAACAGCTGTTGGGAGACAGATGGTAGCCTTCCGTCAAGGCCATCCAGCGTGTTCTTTAACGTGCACAGGGTATGGCTCTCCCGCACACGGGGCCACGGCTTAACGTCCCATCCGACGGACGGCGGTCTTTCCAAGCCCGTCGATGTCCCCTACTGACTGTGGGCAGGGCGGGGAATTTTTGCGGAGATAAATCTCAACGCTGACCCAGCTGGGACTCGAACCTGGAAACTACAGATTACGAGCCTGGCGCGCTGTCTTGAAGGGAACGTACCATGTCTCTTAACAGCTGTAAAGTGGGTCCCCAACCTTCTCTGGGTTCTTGTGACCATTTAACACATTGTGTACCAAAAAAGTGCCACACAGAGGTAAAACAACAGCCATTAAATGACACACCTACAAATATTTAATGTCAAAATGGTGGTTTTCTGAACCACCATTTTTTTTAAGCAGGGGAATATTTTTTAATAATATATCTCAGAGGTGGTCCAGACGGGTTGGGTTGTTTTACCTCTGAGCGGCATTTTTTGCACACCATGGGCTAAATGGCCAGGTAACAAGGACCCCGAAGGTTCAGAGAAGGTTGGGGGAGGGGACCCACTGGAACGGCTGTTGGGAGACAGATGGTAGCCTCCCGTCAAGGTCATCCAGCGTGTTCTTTAACGTGCACAGGGTATGGCTGTCCCGCACACGGTTCCACGGCTTAACATCCCATCCGACGGACGGTGGCCTTTCCAAGCCCATCGGTGTCCCCTACTGACCGTGGGCAGGGCGGAGGAAATTTGCGGAGATAAATCTCAACGCTGACCCAGCTGGGACTTGAACCTGGGAACTACAGATTACGAGCCTGGCGCGCTACCGACTGAGCCACCCCGCCCACCGCTCAGAGGTAAAACAATCCAACCCAACTCTCAATAGAAAATCACACTCAGAGCTCTTCTTCAATACGATTTTTAATGAAAGACATGTTTAAAGGTAGATTTGATTGGGATATTTGTCTAAATCTCTATTTTTTTAAGCAAAATTTGTTCAGTATTCAGAGCTATGATTGCTGGAATATTTAACAGGCTAAAGGCATGGATGTTTGTGTCGTTTTTCTGCTAAGGTCATGTCATCCTCTCAGATCTTGTACTTTGGCTTATAAACTAACAGGCTCCTGTCAGACCTCTGTGGCAAGCAGCTGCTTGAGGGGGTGTTTATTATTACAAAAAATTGACACAAAAGTCTAAAACATTTAAACAAGTTTAAGAGATCAGAACCAGGTTGAATCCTGTATTCTACTGCAATCAACTATGATCTCTGATCTCAATGTTTTAACTAAATTTTGGGTTTTGTACCTATTAATATTTCAGCGTTCATAACTCTTTGAAAATATATAAAAAATAAATATCCCTTCAAGCAGCTGCTTGCTAAAGATCTGACAGGAGCCTGTCGGTTTGTATGCTATAGTATGTCTGAGAATGGTGGGACCTCAGCAGAAAAATAATACAAACATTATGCCTTATCCAGAACTCGAACCCAGGTTCCTTTGATTAACAGCAAAGTGTACTAACCACTCGGCCATGGGACGGCTACTCTTTGAGTTGGGTTGGATTGTTTTACCTCTGAGCGGCACTTTTTTGCACACAATGGGCTAAATGGCCAGGTCACTAGGGCCCCGAAGACTCAGAGAAGGTTGGAGGAGGGGACCCACTGGAACGCTGTTGGGAGACAGATGGTAGCCTTCCGTCAAGGCCATCCAGCGTGTTCTTTAACGTGCACAGGGTATGGCTCTCCCATACACGGCCACAGCTTAACGTCCCATCCGATGGACAGCAGCCTTTCCAAGCCCATCGGTGTCCCCTACTGACCGTGGGCAGGGCAGGGTTTTGTGGAGATGAATCTCAACACTGATCCAGCTGGGACTCGAACCTGGGAACCGCAGATTACGAGCCTGGCGCGCTACCGATTGAGCCACCCCCACCCCACTACTCTTTGAATACTGAAGAGATACCGTCTAAAATTTAGATTTATTTTATCGAGACATATTTTTTCGCTAAAAATCGTATTAAAGAATTGAGCATTGAATGTGATTTTCTATTGAGATAACATGGAACTATTTCCATTTTTTTCCGTCAGTATCTGTATGTACAACCGTTTTCATTTTCTATAAAAAATTTATTTTTTTTACAATCATGAAAATATGTAATCGAAATGAATGTGGGAATTTTAATCATAATAGATTTATAGCCAACTGCTATATAAATTAACATTATGCAAAACATGGCAAAATCGCTTGGCAAGCCACCTAAAAATGTTGGTAAAAAATTGGAATGAGCCAGATTCAGAACATTTGTTTTATGAGGATTATTATATATTTATATTATTATTTATATTCTTTTGCAATGAACCGCATGTTACTGCTACTGATGAGTTATAGATTGGAAGGGGGATTGCCAAGAGGTTTTTCTGGAGGACTTTTAAAACATCTTTGTTAAATAAATAAAATAATAAATAAATACCCGCTCAAGCAGCTGCTTGCCACAGAGGTCTGACAGGAGCCTGTCAGTTTATATGCCACAGTAGAAGGTCTGAGAGGATGGCAGGACCTCAGCAGAAAAACGACACATACATCCATGCCTTACCCGGGGCTCGAACCCAGGTCCCTTAGATCAGTAGCCAAGCACGCTAACCACTCGGCCATGGGACGGCTCAATAAATAAATACCCCCTCAAGCAGCTGCTTGCCAAAGAGGTCTGACAGGAGCCCGTCAGTTACTGATATTTAACTAGCCAAGACCCGGATATTGGAACATGGTGTTCTTGATTTTGATCTATCATATAAACATGACCTATCATCAATAAAGCGAAGGGTTGGGTTATTCTACCACTGAATGGCGTCTGGTTATTGTTTTTCCTTTGAGCTTCACTTATTTTGTATGCATTGGGCTAAATGGCCAGGTCACAAGGACCCCATAGACTCGGAGTTGGGTTGGGTTGTTTTACCTCTGAGCGGCACTAAATGGCCAAGTCACATGGACTCCGTAGGCTCAGAGAAGGTTGGGGGAGGGGACCCACTGGAACAGCTGTTGGGTTGTTTTACCTCTGAGCGGCACTTTTTTGCACACCATGGGCTAAATGGCCAGGTCACATAGACCCCGAAGGCTCAGAGGTTGGGGGAGGGGACCCACTGGAACAGCTGTTGGGAGACAGATGGTAGCCCCCCATCAAGCGTGTTCTTTAACGTGCACAGGGTATGTCTCTCCCGCACATGGAGCCACGGCTTAATGTCCCATCCGACGGACGGCGGCCTTTCCAAGCCCATCCGTGTCCCCTACTGACCGTGGGCAGGGCAGGGAATTTTGCGGAGATAAATCTCAATACTGACCCAGCTGGGACTCGAACCTGGGAACTACAGATTACGAGCCTGGTGCGCTACCGACTGAGCCACCCCCGCCCCGAAAGTTGGGGGAAGAGACCCATTGGAAGTGTTGGGAGACAGATGGTAGCCTCCTTTCAAAGCCATCCAGTGTGTTCTTTAATGGGCACACAGAAATATATATAAATATTTCTTTAATGTGCATAGGCACAGGGCTCTCCGCACATGGGGTCGGAGATAAATATCCCATTCGATGGACAGCGGCCTTTCCAAACCCATCATTGTCCCCTACTGACCATGGGCAGGGTGGGGAATTTTGCAGAGATAAATCTCAGTGCCAACCCAGCTAGGATTCGAATCTGGGAACTGCAGATTACAACCTATCATAGTAGTGAGTCATCTCTGCCCTCAAGGACTTAGAGGTTGGGTGAAAGGGAATTCACTGGACATTGACAGATGGATGCCTCCCGTCAAGGTCATCCAACGTGTTCTTGATGTGTACAAGATGGCACCTCCCACATACAAGGCTTTGGGTTGGGTTGTTTTACCTCTGAGCGGCACTTTTTTGCACACCATGGGCTAAATGGCCAGGTCACATGGACCCCGAAGGCTCAGAGAAGGTTGGGGGAGGGGACCCACTGGAACAGCTGTTGGGAGACAGATGGTAGCCTCCCGTCAAGGCCATCCAGCGTGTTCTTTTAACGTGCACAGGGTATGGCTCTCCCGCACACGGCTTAACGTCCCATCCGACGGACGGCGGCCTTTCCAAGCCCATCGGTGTCCCCTACTGACCGTGGGCAGGGCGGGGAATTTTGCGGAGATAAATCTCAACGCTGACCCAGCTGGGACTCGAACCTGGAACTACAGATTACGAGCCTGGCGTGCTACCGACTGAGCCACCCCCGCCCCTACTTTTAACTGAATGATGGGAGTGAGCCCTGTCAAGTTCAGTTAGTAGGACATCAGACTCACAATAAACAGTTCCCGTCGTTTGTGCCAGTGTTGTGAGCGAATCATACCCCATGCATGTTAAAGAACATGCTGGATGGCGGCCTCGAGGGGATGGTACCACTGGCTCCTAAGTGATGGGGAAATCTGACGAGAGAGCAGTTTTTAACAAACCAGGAAAATGTGTATGGCAATATAGGAAGGAGAAATTTGTTGGGTTGTTTTACCTCTGAGTCACTTTTTTTGCACACCATGTGCTAAGTGGTCAGGTCACATGGACCTCGAAGGCTCAGAGAAGGTTGGGGAAGGGGACCCACTGGAACAGTTGTTGTGAGACATATGGTAGCCTCCCGTCAAGGCCATCCATCTTGTTCTTTAACATTGGGTTGTTTTATCTCGGAGACACATTTTTGCACACCATGGGCTAAATGGCCAGGTCACATGGGCCCCAAAGGCTGAGAAGGTTGGGGGAGAGGACCCACTGGAACAGCTGTTGGGAGATAATAGCCTCCTGTCAAAACCATCCAGTGTGTTCTTTAACACACACAGGACCCGGCTAACATCCCATCCGACGGACGGTGACCTTTCTAAGCCCATAAGTTTCCCTTACTGACTGTGGGCAGGGCGGGAAATTTTGTGGAGATAAATCTCAACGCTGACCCAGCTGGGACTCGAACCTGGGAACTACAGACTACGAGCCTGGCGCGCTACCGACTGAGCCTCCCCCCCGCCCCCCACTCTAAGTACTTGCAATACCTCCTACAAAGACTACTTATAAACTTTGTCTATAGACTGACAGAAGTCCATGTCTTAAATTCACCATTCTCTACACCAATGATTGTATATCAAATGTCTCAATTGTCACATTACTCAAAACACTCACAGTTTTTCAAGGACTTGGAGACATTATATGATTTATGGTACGAGACTTGTTCATAATACTTCCAAACTTATTTTAATGGTTCTTAGAATTGTCAATCAAACACGGTGATTCTGTTTAAATGTCATTAATCAAGCAGCAGTAACTATAAATTAATTCATATAAGTAAATATCTTTTTTTAATCAAACCACTGAGGATCTCACATTTATCGGTCATTTCAAACATATAACCATTGGTTAAAAGGAATGTCTGTTGAATTAAAAAACTATTCCATCAAGCAGCTGCTTGCCATAGAGGTCTGACAGGAGCCTGTCAGCTTACATGCTATAAGGTCTATGAGGATGGTGAGAAATCACCAGAAAAACATGAACATCCATGCCTTATCCAAGGCTCGAACCCAGGTCCATTTGATCAGTAGCCAAGCATGCTAACTACTCGGCCACAGGATGCTCACTGTAAATAGCATTTTTGCTCATAAATTTTGTGCTTTAAAAAAACTGTCTGCTTTTATTTTTGGATTTCTTATAAATTTTCCTTTCAGAATACCATACTTTTATAATACTATATGCAAAATACAATATTTTTTTTCTCTAATTTGACATTTAATGTCTTAAGTTTCCATAGTAGAATTACAATGCCTGGCCAAATCATTATGAACACTACATTATGCACACAAAGTACCACGCAACATGCCAATGTAGGCGAAATTTCGTACTGCCTGAAGTATTACATGTCATTACAAAGTCCTATAAAAGCCATAAAGGCGTGGTGGAAAGCAAAGCCAAGTGCGGCATGGGTAAAAATGCTGACCTAACAGACTTCAAAAGGGGCTAATCATTGGATAGAAATGGACAGGATTTTGTTGTTTTACCCCTGAGCGGCACTTTTTTGCACACCATGGGCTAAATGGCCAGGTCACATGGACCCCGAAGGCTCAGAGAAGGTTGGGGGAGGGGACCCACTGGAACAGCTGTTGGGAGACAGATGGTAGCCTCCCGTCAAGGCCATCCAGCGTGTTCTTTAACGTTGGGTTGTTTTACCTCTGAGTGGCACTTTTTTGCACACCATGGGCTAAATGGCCAGGTCACCAGGACCCCGAAGGCTCAGAGAAAGTTGGGGGTGGGGACCAACTGGAACAGCTATTGGGAGACAGATGGTAGCCTCCCATCAAGGCCATCCAGCATGTTCTTTAACGTGCACAGGGTATGGCTCTCCCGCACACGGGGCCACGATTTAACGTCCCATCCGACGGACGGCGGCTTTTCCAAGCCCATCGGTGTCCCCTACTGACCGTGGGCAGAGCGGGGAAATTTTGCGGAGATAAATCTCAACGCTGACCCAGCTGGGACTCGAACCTGGGAACTACAGATTACGAGCCTGGCGCGCTACCGACTGAGCCACCCCCGCCCCGCGGAGGTAATGGAAACTCAGTGGAAAATCATGGGCATATCCTAAGTATAAAGAGATTGCATGTATTATATATATTGTAGCAACAATCTCTAAAATTGTCTGCAATCATGATAAATGCAGGAGAAAAAAACTGGCAGACAGGGACAAATATTTGTTGGCACAAACTGTGTAGCAAAACAGAGCAGCTGCAGAAAACAGAGCCGACTGCTAGCTGTACTTTAAAACCCGTATTTTTAGATTGTACAGTACTAAAGTCAGCCAATGCGAAAAAAAGTTATAAAAATAAGTAGAAATGATTGAAAGTTCCCAAATATTGGAAGGAAATTGGAAACTCAGTGTTGGCTTATATGTATTTGGATTGGATTGTTTTACCTCTGAGCGGCACTTTTTTGCACACCATGGGCTAAATGGTCAGGCCACAAGGGCCCCGAAGGCTCAGATAAGGTTGGGGGAGGGGACCCACTGGAACAGCTGTTGGGAGACAGATGGTAGCCTCCCGTCAAGGCCATCCAGCGTGTTCTTTAACGTGCACAGGGTAGGCTCTCCCGCACACGGGGCCACAACTTAACGTCCCATCCGACAGACGGCGGCCTTTCCAAGCCCATCGGTATCCCCTACTGACCGTGGGCAGAGCGGGGAAATTTTGCGGAGATAAATCTCAACGCTGACCCAGCTGGGAATCGAACCCGGGAACTACAGATTACGAGCGTGGCGTACTACCGACTGAGCCACCCCCGCCCCCTTATATTTGGACAAAGAGGACATACCAATGAGTATTTTTTTAATACTGCTACAAGCATAAAATTTATAGCTTTCCTTAAAAGCCACACAAATTAGAATTTTCTACGATCAGTCACGCTACGTTTCCTCAACGAAAAGTAAACTTGAAAAACCTAGTAACTGCAAAAACAATTTGTTTTTGTCATCAAGTATGTAAGACAATTCGTTTATTTTCCATACTCAAAATATTTACATGTCATTCTCTTAACAGAATAAATGCATATGTAATATTTATTTTAGCAATTGGGATAATATTCTGAAATTACTCTGCTTTTGATATACACTTTGAAAACTGAATGATCATGCAAACTTCATTGCACATTTTGCATTACAGCAAAATGTCAAACCATCAAACTTCCACAGATTTTTAAACTAATAACGATGTATGGTGTACAACTTATAAAAAAAACACCAGAAATACACAACAAGATGAATTGAATAAACGTCTTATGTTACAGAGCTAATTTCCTAATGATGAATTTTTCCAAACAATGTGTAGATAAAAATGATCTCTTGTGTCATTAAGTTTTGTTGATGATATAAAAGGCAATTATGAGTCAAATATTATTTGACATCAATGACGATCTCGGCCTCGTGATCGAGAATGCTTTTCGTGCCTTTTTTCGTAATCATGGCTATGAGACCGGCTTCGTCTTCTGTCTAAGTCTTTCCTTTCGTGGTTGTGTAACCTGTCTTTTGAAGACCTATATTCTTGTTCTCTGTCAACTGCTTCTTTCCTGTGAGTTCTTTCTCTGCCGTGTTCGTGTCCCCTGTGACGAGTTCTATCAAGCTCTCTGTCTTTATCACGGTGTTTGTCTTTGTGGCGTTCCACATCCTTATCTCTGTGAGGTTTTGCTTCGAAGTTTCTAACTGGACTTCTGCTTCGAACTCTTGAACTACTGAAATAAACAGATCAGCAAAATTTTATCTATAGGAAATCTTGAATTATAAAGAGAATAAAAACACACTGCCAAACTACTTAACATACAAGAAGTTAGTAATAAAAAATTGAAACTTTTACACGTGTAAACTAATATTTTCAGATTTTTCACGGTGGTAAGAAAAATTACCTTTGCAGTTTAATTTTTGCTCAATTAAAATTCTTTTGTGAATTACATTATCACTTCTAAGATTCTTTGCTTTAATCGGTTGCCTTATTCAACAATTTACGTCACTTAACTCTCTAAAGAATGACATTTTTTAACATTCTTTTCGATTTTGCAATCTGAAAACATTGCACGGTTAAATATACAATTTCTACTTGTTATTAAATTTCAACACAACAAAAAACTACTCTAAATATCAAAATAAACCCCCCCCCCCAAAAAAAAATCCGTTGTTTCAGACGTTACTTCTATTATGAATGCAAAAATCCATATTTTTACACACCCTTTGGATAGCATAATAGGAGTAACTTAGAACAAATTTGAGACTTTTTTTTGACATCTTTACATAATTTCCCAGGAAACAAAATGTTCAACTACAAGACTACAATCTGATCATCATGAATCCCTCATAAAGAGTCAATTTGTTTTGCATACACATCTACATCCAAGAGAAATATGACAAAATCACTGCACTGGTCTGTTTTTAACAATGTGGGCCACATTTCCACAGTGCAGTCAGCTAGACGATACCAAAAGGTTCAAGGACAACTGTTATAAATAAATAAATACCCCCTCAAGCAGCTGCTTGCCACAGAGGTCTGACAGGAGCCTGTCAGTTTATATGCCACAGTAGGAGATCTGAGAGGATGGCAGGACCTCAGCAGAAAAACGACACATACATCCATGCCTAATCCGGCGCTAGAACCCAGGTCCCTTAGATCAGTAGCTAAGCGTGCTAACCACTCGGCCACGGGACGGCTCAACTGATTAGACAGCTAAAACATGACTCTCCCATCAAAATCTAAACAATACCAAGGTCAGGTATCGAACCTAAGAAATTCATATCGTGGCCTCCTGATGTTTATCGAGTCAATGTAAAGAGGCATAAACAAGACCTGTGAGATAAAACATTTCGAATCTGCAGAGATCTTTTTCAAAAATTCAACTTCAATCACTCAGAACTACAATCTATTACAACATCCTCGGAGTTTGTAATTTAACAAGTTTCAAGACATTTAAAAAAAATTAAAGGGTTTGCCTGATCAAACAAAAACGAAGTGAGGCATTAGAAGCTACTTAACTATAAAAAATAACTTACCACAAGCTGGCATACTGCACTAAAACACTCAACTACTTATTTTATTTCTGCAACTTTTAAAAAACCTTCACTGGTATTTTATTCATTTTTGAACATTTACTACTGCTATAATATTAAAGCCTGAGGGTAAAAAAAAAGTACCAGTTATATCTGCATAAAAAAAAACTTGTTCCAAAGATTTTCTGGAAAAGAATACAATGTTCTTACACATCACCAGATATTTTGCCTAATGTATAATGAAATTGTATTTCTTAAAAAAATTTGAGAACTTTACATTCGTAATTAAATACAGTTAGCTTTAAATATGGCTATTCACATTTGCTAATATCTGAGTATTCTTCATAAAAATAGACAATTCATGTGCGAAAAAAACTTAGTTTTCCAAATAATAAGCAAAGTGAATATGCCAGTAGCATCTTCTGAAGATGTCTTACCAAAAGGCTAATCCTCTGAAAGCATCCAAACAGTTCTGGATGTTCTTCACCATCAAAAGTCCTTTATCCCAAAAATTCCAGGCAGTCTCACAGAAGCTTCAATATGGAGAATTTATCTGTATCCTTTGCAAAAATGTACATTATTCAGTAATTATTCTTAACCACAATGATGCCAGAATTTTTTGACAGAATTTAAACTATTTCATGTTATGTGACAGTACAGTTAGAATCAATATATATTTATTTAGAACTAAGACTGCTGTAGAGTCTAGGATCACATTTACCCAAAATAAAGATGACCTAAAAATCCTATATTTGAAAATAAGGAATGAAAAGAGTGATAAGTGCTTAATTTCCCCATCATTTTACAAATACAAGCACTAATTAAACACTTGCATAAGCATTCTCTTTCATCACCCTATTCTTCAACTTGTAGTGTTATCTTCATTACTTGAACTTTCATCACAAACATGTATTTAACTTCCGAGTTACAATAAAAATTAAATGTGCTTGGGTTGTTTTACCTCTGAGCAGCACTTTTTTGCACACCATGGGCTAAATGGCCAGGTCACATGGACCCCGAAGGCTCAGAGAAGGTTGGGGGAGGGGACCCACTGGAACAGCTGTTGGGAGACAGATGGTAGCCTCCAGTCAAGGCCATCCAGCGTGTTCTTTAACGTGCACAGGGTATGGCTCTCCCGCACATGGACCCACGGCTTAATGTCCCATCCGACGGATGACGGCCTTTCCAAGTCCATCGGTGTCCCCTACTGACCGTGGGCAGGGCAGGGAATTTTGCGGAGATAAATCGCAACGCTGACCCAGCTGGGACTCAAACCTGGGAACTACAGATTACGAGCCTGACGCGCTACCAACTGAGCCACCCCTGCCCCAAATATGCTTGGAGCCAATACTTCAAGATATGCTAAAAAAATAAATAAATAAATACCCCCTCAAGCAGCTGCTTGCCACAGAGGTCTGACAGGAGACTGTCAGTTTATATGCCATAGTAGAAGTTCTGAGAGGATGGCAGGACCTCAGCAAAAAAACGACACATACATCCATGCCTTACCTGGGGTTCGAACCCAGGTCCCTTAGATCAGTAGCCAAGCGCGCTAACCACTCGGCCATGGGACGGCTAAAGATATGCTAAATGATACTGAAAATTTTCAGCCAAGAAGGAGCATACGCACAGGGGCAATGTTAAATGGAAGTACAAGGAATAAATGATAAAAACTAGACAAACAACTATTTACTTACAAAAACACGCCAACATTAGCATCAGCATGACTCATAAAGGTTAGTAACGTAAGTCTTAAGTCGTAATATAAACTGGGATATTACTAGTGGTGAAAGTAGGCCAGTACGCCATATCAGCAAGAAATTATTTGCCAGTACAGCATACTGGTAAAACATTTTTCAGTAATGGCTCCATTAATGATTTCCTTCACACCTTAACGCTCTTTCATCCACAAATTTAATTAAAAAAAAAAGCGGAGCTCCTTTTAGCAAAATTCCTCAATTTTTAATTACACTACTATAGTTTAACCCTTTAGATACCACCTGCTGGAAAACCGCATGCTTGAGGCCCAACAAGGATTTGGGTTGGGTTGTTTTACCTCTGAGTGGCATTTTTTTGCACACCATGGGCTAAATGGCCAGGTCACAAGGACCCCGAAGGCTCAGAGAAGGTTGGGGGAGAAGACCCATTGGAATAGCTGTTGGGAGACATATGGTAGTCTCCCATCAAGACCATCCAGTGTGTTCTTTAACGTTGGGTTGTTTTACCTCTGAGCGGCACTTTTTTGCACACCATGGGCTAAATGGCCAGGTCACATGGACCCCGAAGGCTCAGAGAAGGTTGGGGGAGGGGACCCACTGGAAGAGCTGTTGGGAAACAGATGGTAGCCTCCCGTCAAGGCCATCCAGTGTGTTCTTTAACGTGCACAGGGTATGACTCTCCCGAACACAGGGGACCACGGCTTAACATCCCATCCGACGGACGGCGGCCTTTCCAAGCCCATCGGTGTCCCCTACTGACCGTGGGCAGGGCGGGGAATTTTGCGGAGATAAATCTCAACGCTGACCCAGCTGGGACTCGAACCTGGTAACTACAGATTACGAGCCTGGCATGCTACCGACTGAGCCACCCCCGCCCCACCCAACAAGGAGTGCCAAGTGGGAGTGCTATATATTTGAAGTAATACTTTCTCTTTTTCAAAGATTAGCGAAAGGAGACTGGGAAAAAGAGAGCAAAAATTGATGGACAAAGGCGATTCCAATGAAAGCCAGTGCTTCGGGGACAGTGTAAGTGTTCATGGACAATGCACATTCGCATCCGCCGTAGCTATCTCAGTTCGGTCTTGAACACCACCAGAGGCAGAACTGAGAAAATGGGATAACGAATCAAAAAAAGGATATGAACTGACTTAGACATTGAAATGTAATTCATTGCATGATAATAGCAGCATATAGTTGTGGTTTCCAAATTTTCGTCTTCCAAATATATTTTTTGTAAATAATTTATATTCTGCTGAATTGAAAATTCTAAAATTTCTGAGAATAACGGAAGGCAATTTAATGGGAATGATGGGCAAGTAATGAGTTTGAAGGTTGGAGGGGGGGGGGGGTCACATTTGTTGAATTTTTTTATTAATGCAAATTCGTAGAAAAATAATTTTTTAAAATCAGTTTCATCAATTAATAACCTTACTTGATGCCACTGGAGTAGCATTATGCAGAAACTAATACATGCTCCTTTAATTATATTGCCCCACAAAAGTTGCCATATTATATTTTTAAACATAATTTCCTATTAGCACTATAAAGAGGGCTGCCACCTTCTCAGATTTAAATATCCGGAGATCATAGAGTTGGCTTTAGGTAAATTCCACCCCCTCTCAAACCCTCCCGGATAAGAGCGACATATTTATTCAAAAATAATCAGTGTAATCATTATTTTTATTTAAAAATTTTTATTGATTAATAAAAAATATGCAATTTTTTAAATTTAGATTCATACCTTTAATTATCTTTACAGCTTTTTAACCAACTTTTTGCTCCGGCTTCTGAATATATTCCAAAAATTTTGCACAATTCACACTATACTCGTTTTGTGAATAATTCTGCTTTTCCTCATATTATTATTTTTTTTATAATTTAGCATAAAAAAAATATAGGAATTCGGAAAAGGTTAGTTTCCGTTTTGTTTCAACCATTTTGTTTTTCCATTTTGTTTCAACTTTCATAATATTTTTTTAAAATGTGTTTAGCATTGAAGTACTAATTTTTGGGACTGGTGTTTCTAGACATTTTAGCGGGTTGAGCTTTTCGAACCTGGTAATCGTGCATACAATCTACGAGCCTATACCTATGTAGGCCGTGGTAGTACAAATGGCAGCATCTGTTTGATCATTTCAAAACCGTAATTGCAAAAACTGGAGATTTGCTTTCAAAAATCAGAGTCTTGAGATAGATAGAAAAGGGTAGTTGAAAATTATTTCTAGGTCATACAGGGCCTTCTCGTACAAGAATAGCACAGAATAAACAACCATGCCACTACCCAAGATTCGAGCCCTGATCCCAGCTGCTCTGGTGTCACTGCTAGGCAACGTGATACCACTGCACACTGACCTTCTTTGTAAATTGTTCCAACACTGCAAAAAAATTGGTACTATTGAATAGATCATGTGATAGTGTTATGTGGACAGTAAAAATAATAAATAAGATATCTTCATACTAAATTATAAAAAATAAATATCCCGTCATGCAAGTGCTTGCCACAGAAATCTGTCAGTTTATAGCAAATATCTGTGAGGATGGGAGCACCTCAGCAGAAAAACACATAAATATCCATGCATTATTTGGGGCTTGATGCCCAGTCTCTTTGATCAGTACCAAGTACCCTAATCACTAGGTCACGTGATGGCTTCATACTAAATTAGCTGAGAATAAATTACTCGAAAAATTCACTAGACTGGATAACCAAAACAACTAGAAAAGAATATCGCATTTCAAAATAGCATATATAGACCCACTTTAATATGGTGCTTTTTGGTCCAACGGCAATATAATTATAATATTGGCGTACCCAGGACAATACAAAAGCCTTTAGCAATCTGGATCAAAATATGAAATATTCACTTTTCTTCCTGAGACAAAGAATAAAGGTTGACCTCCACCCACACCCCCTCATGAAGAGTTGCACCACTTCCCCCCTGTGCAAATGTAACTGCCAGCTGATATAACCCTCCCCCGCCCCTCTCTTTTGCTATTGACTATCTTCCTTACGGAAATAATAAAGAAGGATTGGGTTGTTTTACCTCTGAGCGGCACTTTTTTGCACACCATGGGCTAAATGACCAGGTCACATGGACCCCGTAGGCTCAGAGAAGGTTGGGGGGAGGAGACCCACTGGAACAGCTGTTGGGAGACAGATGGTAGCCTCCCGTCAAGGCCATCCAGCGTGTTCTTTAACGTGCACAGGGTATGGCTCTCCCGCACACGGGGCCACGGCTTAACGTCCCATCCGACGGACGGCGGCCTTTCCAAGCCCATCGGTGTCCCCTACTGACCATGGGCAGGGCGGGGAATTTTGCGGAGATAAATCTCAACGCTGACCCAGCTGGGACTTGAACCTGGGAACTACAGATTACGAGTCTGGCGCGCTACCGACTGAGCCACCCCCGCCCCATAATAAAGAAGAAACCTACAAAAATGTAAGATGAAAAAAAGTGTTTCCCTTTTCCTTCTTACTGTATAATTCTAATTCTTCATTTGTGCTTCTCGTTTTTTGGAGTACTACTTAGTGTGTGGCCTGGACGAGATGCAGCCATTCAATCTTCCTTCAGAATGGCCTGCAGCAGCACTCCTAAGGGGGAAAATATTTGCTCTGAATTTTAAATATTAAATTGTCCTCCCTAGCCACTTCAAATACTGATGGTCTGCTTTGCCATGTCCTAAACATATGAGGGTTCTAAACAGACATGTCTTCAGAGTCACACTCCTAAATTCTATGATGGAAAATATTTAAAAGATTACGATTCAAGAAATGAATTTTGTTGTACATTAAATTTTTAACAAGTATTTTTTTTATATTTACCTAATTATAAACTTTAACAAAGCAAAGTAGATATATCTAGTTTTGGAAAGTTTATTTGAATATTAAATAAAAGGTATTACACCTCTGTCGAATATTTTACTTTATCTCCTACGTTCATCACTTCCCGGAAGTTTAGGCCCTTCAGAAAATATTTTCTGGTCGAGTCTTGTCGCCAAAATACCACAGGGGAAAACTGAGTTTTGTTTCAGGGCAGTTACTTCGTTTACAGAGTTCAAAGAGAAAACTTCAGATTGTTGCAATTTTTTTTCTGTCAAAAATTAATATTGAATGATTTTGAAAAATCTTGACTTATAATTGATACCTGTAGTCTGAGATTTTTGACATCCGAAAAAGCCCCACAATCAAGATAACTGCTATGAATCCTCATATTTTATCAGTAGATTGTACTGAACTTCCAGTTTAGACTTTTATCACCATATCATTTTCATGCAATTCAGCATATTTGTTAATATTGACCTGCAGCATGTCAACAGTGTGTCGTCAATAAAAATATAAATTTAAAAAATGGAAAAAAAACTAGTTCATGAATAAGGTCTACAGAAGTTTCAAAACGATTAACAAAAACTGCATTGTTGTTAACCGGCATTTGTAAAATTTATTGAGTTGTAATTATCAGCCTGGTGATCAAGTGGTTTGCATGATTTGCTTCAAATTTATGGGACCTGGATTCAGAACCCTGTAGATATAGATTTTTCTTTCTCGCATTGTCTTTCTGCTGAGATCTCGCTTTCATAACAGGTCTTCTATGACACACAACTGTTTGAGGGGTGCAAAGAAATTATTCAACTAAGAATTTCATTCTCTAATCCTTTCTCATTACTTAATCCCTTGGAATTAGCTTCGGTATCGCAATTTATAGTATTTGTATACTTAATAGATACGTTGAGCCGTTTCAGATCCCGAAACATCAGAATTATAGTAAATAACAATAAATTATTATTATAAACCTCTGATAAAAGATTATTGTCAACTTTTTAATTACACCAATAAATAATTTTGATATAAAAATAATGCTAAAGCGTGATTTGGGTTTTGCCTTGATGAACAATGGCTATGGAACTGAAAGGAAAAGTCCAGCAGTTTTGTATTACATACAAGCGAAATTACTTTAAGTTGATGTTCCTTTTCTTGGAACCTTTCGTTTATTGAAGAGGATTAATGCTAGGGAAGAACAGAAAGAATTTTGCCAGGTCCATTAGAAGACTGATGTTGTGGATGATCAATTAGCACTTTCTCTTAACAAATACTGCGTCAATGTTTTTAGTCAGAAGTAGAAAGCATAAAAGACGAATTCAGCTTTGGGATTTGGCTTTGGAATTTGGTTTTGGGATTCAGCTTTAGGATGCAAATGGTCTTTTGCATATCAGGCTAGAATGGTACCTAAAGGGTAAAAGCATGAACGCATGGCCAACCCTTCTCCAATGTAGCAGTTATTATTCTAACTCTGTGGTTTTAGTGTTGCTGAATCACAAAACATTTTTCATTAAAGTACAGATAGGTCTATATTAAAATCAAAGCATATGTAAAGTCAAATGTGCCAACAAATATTGTGCAAAACTAAAACGAATAATTTTTTTATTGTCCGTATGGCCAAACTATGATACCCGTGACCACAGTGGAATGCTAGATGATTTTGCTTGGCACTCAAGAGGGCCTAGCAAAATCGTCTAGCATCTTTTTTTTTTTGGAAAAAGTCACTCTTATCCTATTCTGATTACACGAATTTCGCAGAAGTGAAATTTCCATTCTTGTAATCTTTGATTAAACTTTATGAATTTTTAAAGTTACACTGAATCTTTAATAAATGTTATTCTAAAAAAATTGTTACGTTTGACATATGGATTAAGATTATGCAAGTTGAGTAATCACAATTATAATATGAGTCAAAAGTTATTTTTCCTTTCTAAAAAATTGCTTTAAGCAATAAAATAATTTAAAAAATATCTAGCAAGCAGCTGCTTCAGGAGGTATTTATTTTATATTTTTATTTACATATTATTATTACTTTTATACAGTACAGGGGGTACTGTACTTTCGTCACAACACACTTCATTTTATACCCCTGTAAGATGGCTTCAGTGGAGGGTCTGCACGTGTGTGATTTTCCACACATTGCTATGCTTTGAAGCGTACCGCAAGAAATAAAATCTACTTTCACCACTGGGTATTACTAATGCCCAAGGACATTAATAATATCCCAGTTTACTTTCTGACAAACTAACAACTATCTGGGTAGTTACCACTTAGTGACACTATTTGGTACTAATTGTTACGCACTCTTGCTGTGAAACAGAGCCAAATGAAAATGAAGGAACTGAACATACAAAGCTGGAGATCTGAGCAGTAATTTGATTTCTGCAGATTTGATTCTCAGATGGCCTCTAATTTAGCTGGAGTGATGCAAGTCTTTTTATGGTCAGCTGTTACACAAATTAGTCCTTGCATCATCTGCTCATTTGTTCCGGATCCTGAACAGCAGTTCTGATTACACACCCAATGCCAAAGCTTACTATCTTGCCTCCAAACTCTCGTGAAAGTACAGTTACGTGTAGGATCCTCTAACAAATGATTTGAGCATTATAAACTACCTCTAAAATGAATTCTAGATATTTTACCTTTTGTACAACATACACTGAAGTGCCATTGAATTAGAGATAGGAGATATTATCCAAATTCCGGACTGCAAGTCCCGCATTTGCACACATGCGTGGCTGAAACTCTGGTCATATACAGCTGTCAGCTTTGGCTTCCCCAAACATTTGTCGTGAGAAGCATAATGGGAAAGGCACATGATTTAGATGCATTTCACAGAGGGCAGATCATAGGTGCCTGACAGATGGGACACTCAATCTCCAAAATTGTCAACGAACTTGGATTTTCTTGTACGACAGTTTCAAGAGTGTTCCGGGAATATGAAAATTCCAGCAAAAAAAAAAAAGCACCCGACAAACTGCAAAGGATAACCAGCCTTGAATGATCGTAGGCTTTGCTGTCTGGCTCACATCGTAAGGACTGAAGGGGTCAGACATTATCTGAAATCACCTCCCATATGAACATGGGTTACAGCCAGGAAGTCAGTGCATGGACCGTGCAACACTCACTTCATCATCTTGGATTTGGGAGTCACCGACCTACGAGAGTCCTACTTCTAACAGCACGACACCAAGCTCAACGTCTTGTCTGGGCTAAAGAACATTGAAACTGAACCATCGAAAATTGGCAACGGATAGCCTGGAGTGATGAAACCCGATTTAAACTTCATCATGCCAATGGGA
Organism: Ryuthela nishihirai; assembly: GCA_038380435.1. Lineage (NCBI taxonomy): Eukaryota > Metazoa > Arthropoda > Arachnida > Araneae > Heptathelidae > Ryuthela > Ryuthela nishihirai. The sequence continues at coordinate 237,296 of JAWZYU010000188.1, read as the reverse complement.
GACTGAGGGTATAGTGCCAACCCTGTGAAGCCATGAATCCTGCATGTCAGGTCAGAACAGGACAAGCTGGTGGTGGCTCAATGATGGCCTGGGGTGTCTTCAGTTGGACATCTGTGGGACCTTTGGTACGTGTACCGATGACTCTCAATGCATCCCCGTACGCAGAACTCATGGCTGACCATTTACATCCATTTATGGCCATCATGCATCCCAAAGGAGATGGCATGAACCAGCAAGACAATTGTTCATCTCACAAGTCCAGGTTTGCTACTGCATGGTTGCAGGAGCATTCTACTGACTTGAAATAATGAATTTGCCATCTAGAAGCCCAGATTTAAATCCCACCAAAAATCTTTGGGATACCGTCGAGCAAGAGTGTTTGGACCTGTGTTCCATCAGCGACGACCTTGAGAGAATTGTGGACAGCTATGGAGGATACATGGATTGCCATACCTGTGGAACATTTATGCAAGCTTGTGGAGTCCTTACCTCATTGTGTGGCAGCCGTTATTAGGGTCAAAGGGGGTCCAACATGTTACTATCCCTAATTAAAAGGCACTTCAGTGTATACACAAACACTGCATTCTGTAAGTTTGGGTTGGGTTGCTTTACCTCTGAGTAAAATGGTGTGCAAAAAAGTGTGGCACTTTTTTGCACACCATGGGCTAAATGGCCAGGTCACATGGACCCCAAAGGCTCAGAGAAGGTTGGGGGAGGAGACCCACTGGAACAGCTATTGGGAGACAGATGGTAGCCTCCCATCAAGGCCATCCAGCGTGTTCTTTAACGTGCACAGGGTATGGCTCTCCTGCACACAGGGCCACGGCTTAACGTCCCATCCGACGGACGGCGGCCTCTCCAAGCCCATTGGTGTCCCCTACTGACCGTGGGCAGGGCGGGGAATTTTGCAGAGATAAATCTCAACGCTGACCCATCTGGGACTCGAACCTGTGAACTACAGATTACGAGCCTGGCGCGCTACCAACTGAGCCACCCCCGCCCCCTGCATTCTGTAAGTTTGTAGTTTCTAATAACTATTATTTCCACACCATTTTATTGGACAGCTAATCACTTACATACTGACAACATGATGCATCTGTATGCAATTTTTATTCACTGCTCCATATAGGTTGGACAATTTTAATATTAATATATTTATAATGTCTCTGGAATTAGAAACCCCTGGCCAAGCACTTGCACAAATGGCCAATTACTTTTGTCTCCTAATGCAAAGAGTGATTTTCTGTAATGAGCCATTTCAAGCACTGCATTCTTAAATGGTATTCATAAACACAATTAACACATTACACAACTTATGCTTGGAGATAGTAATGAGATCACTCCTTAAACTTCTACTTGCTTAAAATCCATAAAAAATTTCTTCACCTGTGTTCTTTTTACTGCACTAACAAGTAATTTTACTTTCAGAAATCGCAGTCTACAGTTTGCTAAGCTTGTAAACCAAGCATGCAAGTAAGCCTGGATGGCATGCTTAGCCTTTATTGAAAATGTATACTGACAACTTGCAAAAGATGTCATATACTGTCCCACACTAAATGAAATTTCTCATGAACATTCAAAAGCATATGCTAATAAACTTTATGAATAGGACATTGTTCGAGACCAATAAAGAGTTTTCATGTAGATGTTGCATCTTTTAGTTTCCCAATTTCTCCCTCAATACAAGTTTAATTTTGTCCCATCTTACTTGTGTTTATTGTATATTTACTACTCTTCTTCCAAATAGCAGAAAGCATCATGCTCTAGAAAAAGCATCTTTGCTTCTTTTTCTATTTGCACTCTCCAAAGCCACTGCCATGGAGTACATTTTCTTGGTTCAGAAATTTAAGAGAAGTTTTATTTACGATACAAAAAAGTGCATCTTAGTTTTGGGTAAATTCAGCATGAAACTATTAATAACCACTACCTATAAGGCCTAGCCGTCCCGTGGCCAAGTGGTTAGCACGCTTGGCTACTGATCTAAGGGACCTGGGTTCGAGCCCCAGATTAGGCATGGATGTGTGTGTCGTTTTTCTGCTGAGGTCCTGCCATCCTCTCAGATCTCCTACTGTGGCATATAAACTGACAGGCTCCTGTCAGACCTCTGTGGCAAGCAGCTGCTTGAGGGGGTATTTATTTATTTATTTATTTATTTTATATGGTATCCCGTGGCCGAGTGGTTAGCACGCTTGGCTACTGATTTAAGGGATCTGGGTTCGAGCCCCGGGTAAGGCATGGATGTGTGTGTCATTTTTCTGCTGAGGTCCTGCCATCCTCTCATATCTCCTACTGTGGCATATAAACTGACAGGCTCCTGTCAGACCTCTGTGGCAAGCAGCTGCTTGAGGGGGTATGAGGCCTACATTTTAATGTGCTTTGCACAAGAGTTTGGCTTACCTGTGACCACTATGATCCTTATGTCTTTCAGAAGTATGATGGTGAGACTTGGTAGCACTACCATGCTTTTCTTTGTCTCTTCTCTGTCTTTCTTTTTCTCTTGCAATCTCCTCGGCTACATCTAATTTATCTTTTGCTTCTTTAAAACTGTCCCTTGAACTTCGATGTTTTGCATCTTGATCTTGTGAGCTTAAAAACCGATACAATTTACATATAACTCAAGTCTTACTCAAAACACACTAAACTATTTTCTAAAATATTATATTTTTAAATTCGCGTAGTTAATAAAAATATTCACATAATATATGTGTTTTAAGTCGAACAAAAATCAAATACGAAAAACTTGATAATTTAACAGTAATTCCCAAAAATAAGGGAAACAAAAGCAATTTCCATTCTCAAAACCAGTACTTACTGTGCTAATATACATTATATTTTATAATGCTATTCCAAAAATTTCACAAAACCTGGAATACAATTTTGATAGCATAAATTCGAGTCTAATGTGAGAGATACAACAAAAGCTATCCAAGAAAACATTATCATTGGTTAATCTGCAACTTGCTAAAAGATGGATTTCTGGATGCATCAAAAGCAATACCCTGTACAAGCCATAAAATTGCTACTGATTCCTCAGTTACGTTTTTTTTTTCTTCCACATAACACCAACATAATTTAGATGTTAATTTAAACTCACTCTGAATGCTAACTGCAAAGATATAATCTAGATGTATTAATGTAACAATATGAAAGTTAACTGAATTTCAAATAAAAAAAAATTACTTTAATATTTATCTGCCAAATGGGAATCACTGGTAAGAGCTGTCATCATTGTGGTTTTATGACTGAAATGACTCAAGTTGTTATCTTCCATTTCGAAAATTTCAATATTAGATTATTAAGAGTGATCTTTCAACTGTTTCCATCCCTTAATTTTTAATAACTTTACAAGGTTTACAAAAAGTTACAGGACAGCAATGGTTATTTTGATTGGTGGCTTTATTGAAGAAATCCAGCAAGGACTTCACATACATACTGTGAAGTCCTTGTTGGATGTGTGTGCTGCTTGAGTGCTTCCAAGTAGTAGATCCTGGACTCCTTTTTCAAGTGGGAATCACACCCAGGGTATTAAGGTAGTTAAGCAGTGAGCTCCAAGAGATTTCAAGTTAAAATTTTACAGATTTATTTTCATTATGACTATGTTAAATTTTATGTGTTTTAATTGCTTGGAGTTCATTACCAATCCCATTGAATTATATAATACCCCTGACAAATGCAGAGTTACCAAAAAAAAAAAGCATACAATGAGTCATTCCCATGAAAAGCTTATCTACAAGAGAATGAGTTTTTAATCGGTACAACACGGAAATTTTCCAATTCTTTATCTAGGTTGGGTTGCTTTACCTCTGAGTGGCATTTTTTGCACACAATGGGCTAAACGACCGGGTCACAAGGACCCCAAAGGCTCAGAGAAGGTTGGGGGAGGGGACCCCTGGAACAGCTGTTGGAAGACAGATGGTAACGTCCCATCAAGGCATCCAGCATGTTCTTTAACATGCACAGGGTATGGCTCTCCCGCACACTGGGCCACGGTTTAACGTCCCATCCGACAGACGGTGGCCTTTCCATTATATCTAGGTATTGTATATTAACAAAATGACTTATTGTGGCTAAATTATTTATCAAAAATAATTTTGGGGCATCAGTTATCTAAGGCAGTGCTTCTCATACTATGGGCCATGAAGCTTAAGTAAGGAATCAGTGAGATCACAAAATTGGCAGAAGTGTTACCAACATCAGTTTCAACTTCACCAGTGACACCTATGTCAACATTATGAACTGAAGGTAAGAAAAGTCACACCAAAAGAAAGTATACAACATGGAAAAAACTCAAAATCCAAAGAACTATATTAAAAATAATCAAGTTGTGAAATAAATGTAATAACCATCCACCTGGTGGTTGGCCCTTGCCTTTTCCCCCACCACTGCTATCCTTTTCACACTTTTTCAGTTTACCAGAACTTTCTGGTGTGCACTATATTAATGTCTGGAGTAAGCTGTAAGAGTGTTTCTTTCCTCAATTCTAGTTATTTTTCATCAATGGTAAAGAGACGTGTATGACAAATTCTTTCAATGGTAAAAAGGTGTTGTGAAAAATTCCATCAATGGTAAAGAAGTTTGAGAACTATTGTTCTAAGGTAAAAAGTACACTTAAATATCCATTGATAATTACACTAATATATATATTTTTTTAAAAAAAGGGCAAATGGCATATAGTATTATATACATATATTATACTATATACATTTGCCCTTTTAGTACATATAGTTACATGGATTAAAAAAGTTTGGCACACTACCTGAAACATACCTCCTCTCAGTAGGCTGGTCCTCATTCCATTGTTCCTCTTCTAATGACTGTTGTTCTGGATCCTCTGCCCACTCCTGCTCTGATGCAACATTCAGTGCTTTATTTTTTGGTGCTGCCCTCCAATTTGAAAGTTTTTTTTCCAAATCTTTTTGTATTGGAACTGGTATTCGAGGAAAAAGTGTTGAAAACCATTCTAGTTTGGATAGGAAGTGACGTAGCATTTCTCCAATGCTCATCATCTGACCGCCACCTGCCTTTACATCAAGTTCCTGTTTGCATATAAAGAAAGGCATATGCCACATTTTATATAAAATCATTTGAGCATTATGACATGGAAGGAACATTCATTAAGTAATGAAAACAGAATTTTGCATAAGCTAAAGCTTTAGAAAAATAAAAGTTTGTCTTAACTTTGCAGATTTCAAATTTTATGAAAGCTGACTCCATCAGAATAATTATTTAAATTTATATTATTATAATATATAAAAATTATTTATTTCAATATTATGATTCCACCCATCCAACATTTACATGTAATATCCAGTTTTGCACAAATAAAAACATTTATAATTACCAAAAGCAGTCATTTCCATATATTTCCATTCCAACTCATTACCACTCAATGAGAATATTCATTACCAGTGAATATCACACAAAGTCTAAGCAATTTATTTCTTTTTCCAACTTTAGCACCAGAATAGTAACTACACCCCATATAGCATTCCAATCTATAAATAATTCAAACTATGCTAGATCAGGTATCCTTTAACCCTTAAATTAACAAGTCACCAAAGTTTTACACTTTACCAATAGGGAAAAGGTTATATTGACCCACCCTTTTCCATTTCTGCAAAATAAAAAAAGGTTTTGATTCTAGATAACATTCAAAACCAAGAACAATTCAACCTATCCTAGGTCATGTATTTTTTAACCCTTAAATTAAAAAACCCTACAAGTTTTATCCTTTATATCAATGTAGAAAATGTCATACTGAACTACAATATTTTCACACATATATATAAAAATTGATTTGTTTATGACTTTAATGATTCTTAACTTGAAACTTGTGATGAGCAAGTCATTTAGAAGTTTTAAACATTTTATTATGCTAAAAGTGAAGCATTTTGAAGTTCAATGTGTGTGACACGGTTAAGTGTTAAACACAGAGATGTCTTCTGAGCATACTACATGCCACAAAAATAAGCTGTTGAAGTATGCAAGTACAGTTTCTCTACTAGTGTTGAAACATCATAGATATAACACCTTTAATGAAAAGAACCAGGACTGGTATCGGGATTGTATAGTAAGAACATCAGTGCTAAAATCTACAATCATCTGTGTAATTCTGACAGTTCTTCAAATAACATCTTGAAGAATAGCCTTAGAAGAATATCACAAGAAAGTACAACCGGCTGAAGCCAGCAGGACTAATTAAAAGATATCTATGTAATGGTAATATCTTTTCATCTTTGACTTGGGAACCTTGTAATGTTAAAAAATCCCTTAAGTTAGAACTTACCATTTTTAACAGCTTATACCTTGACTATGTGCCATAGTCTTAAGTGTAATGTGAATTAGTTGCTCAAAAGTTCCTTACCTTTTAAACAGCATAATCATGGATTAAATATTCTTTAAATTAAATTGCTGTGTAATTTATACTAATATATATATATAGTGTTGCAGGGGGCAATAGAGCAAACTGCAATGGGCAAGAAAAGCATTGTAGTATATGTTGTTTTACCTCTGAGCAACACATTTGTATACACAATGTGCTAAATGGTCAGGTGACAAAGGCCCCAATAACTCAAAGATAGTTGGGGAAGAGGATCCACTGGAAAGCAGTTAGGAGATAGATGGAAGCCTCTCATCAAGACCATCCAGCACGCACAGCGTATGGATCTCCTACATAATGGGTCCATGATTAATTTCCTATCTGATAGCTGGCAACCTTTCCAAGCTCAATGAATGTCTCTTTTCTCGCCAAGGGCAGAATGGAGGTTATCAGACAAAGTATTAACCTTTTGAGCATCTGCCCAAAGTATATTTGGATTGTTAAATTTTCACAAAGTCAAAGAAGTTTTCCTAATTGTCTGAAAAATTAACTGCTGCTTTTACCATGAAATGGTACAACAAAGTGTTTTTCCAAATGAACATTAACAAAAACTCGATCAAGAAAAGCACCATGATGCACAAAAGCTTAATGTTTTAATGTACCAGGTCTTTACACATTTTAGCTTCAAATTAGATATTAAAATTAAATTGAAGTCTTTAATTCTCTATGACACCTTTAAATGTTTTTAAGCACTTCAACACATGTTCTAATATATCAAGTGTCAAAAGTTATTAAGGAGAGATTTATGTACTGTACTGCAAAGGATGGGTAGTAACAAGAACTTCTGGGATGCTTTGCAAGTGACAAGTTTAATAATCTTCAACATTCTTGCCGGCAAGTGGTCTCAGTAGAGTTTGAGAAAATGATGAGGGATACTGATGATTCATTTGCTTTGGTAAAGGAACTAACCAATTATACTTTTGATAGCATGCTTAAAAAACTTTTAGTTTCGCGCCCTTACTTTGGGCGCATTGTCAGGTGGGAAGTGAGCTGCTTATGCTAATGCATGAGAAGCAGTTGGTTGTTGAACATGGGGAAGAGGTGGGGTGCCATAAATTGAATTGTCAGTGGGCAGATTTCACATACATGGAGAATTGTGGATTCTACGTGACGTAGAATGGCTTCCACCAACAATCCAGAGAGGGGGGAACCCATTGAGACACCTTGGTTTTGGACAAAGATTCTGCCATTGGTTTGAAACCAGTTGCTCTTAGTGGCCAGGTCAAGGGCCTTCTGCATACTGAAATATTCAGGTGCCGTGGGTCTGGCTGCTTCAAGCCATTTGGCTTGGGTTGGGTTGTTTTACCTCTGAGTGGCACTTTTTTGCACACCATGGGCTAAAATGCCAGGTCACATGGATCCCAAAGGCTCAGAGAAGGTTGGGGGGAGAGGACCCACTGGAACAGCTGTTGGGAGACAGATGGTAGCCTCCCGTCAAGGCTATCCAGCATGTTCTTTAACATGCACAGGGTATGGCTCTCCCGCACACGGGGCCATGGCTTAACGTCCCATCCGACGGACGGCGGCCTTTCCAGGCCATTTGGCTTTAAGTCACATAGTTGCATCGAGTACCAGTATTTAGGGTAGAATGCAACGACGTCAAATGAGTGTAAGGTGCAATCAGGGGTAACAGTTATGGTTTTAAGTTTGTTGATTAGGTCCGCTCCTGACTGGATGGTACTGGATATGTGTGTGGGAGGGAAATGTGGGGTAAAAAAACTGAAAGAGTGGTTTCTCTAGGTTATATGTGGGAAACATATTGCTAAAATCCTTGTAATATTATTGGGTAAATGCAATAACTTCATTCCTAATAGTAGAAAATAACTGATGCTTGCTTCTAAAGTTGATAACTGTACAATAATTTTAAAAAATCTAGGTTAACAAATATTTCCTATAGATTAGTTTATTTATTCTTAACAGCAGACTTATGAATGCAACACAAAAACAGTTATTACCTCTTCATCATCTAGGTAGCCTTCATACCAGTCCCACAAGTCCACTGGTGGTTGGGTATACCTAATAACAAATAAAAGAATAAGGTATAATTTCTAAAAAAAACCTACTAATAATACACAAACTTTCTGCATTATGTAAACAGTTACCTTAAAAAAAGGAATAAAAATATAGAAGTATCTAAAATAAGTGTGGCATTTTCTTCAACCAAGATTTTGTTGATTTCCATTTTGGGTTGGAAGTTTTAATATTTTCTTTGCATTAACTCATTTGTTGAATTTTCATTACACTTCTCAACTGCAAGTAATATTTTCTTTTAGCAGCGGGAGCTTCTAAGGTCAGCAGCATAAACCTAAGAAAACAAAATATCCCAAACATTAGAGAACAGAGTCAAAGAGTTAATACAAAATATCAAAAGATTCCAACTGAAAATGGCACTCAGCAAAATTAAAATTGAAGGTAATGCCACACATACTTGAGGTAAAAGATATTTTAACACTGAACAAAACCCAGTTCCAAAGCAAAATTAGGCACATATTTAGTTTTCAAATGCATTAACATGCAACATGAAAATCGAGTAGAAATAAAATTTAAACTATTAGTTCACAAAGTAGCAAAAGCAAATTTTGTATTTATAGTAACATCCAGTTAATCAGAAACAATGGCAAGAAAGTGAAATGCTAAGTAAACATCAGCTTAAACCAGATGCAATATGTTGTAAAGATATTTTAATATTTCTCCCTTTGTGAAAGAAAAAAATCTAATGATAGAAAAATCCAAATAATAATCATCACATTATATAACAGTCATAATTCCTGGGCAGGAAATCAGACAGACATGCGTGAGGTCATTGTGGCAGAAATTGTCAGTTTCCCTGTGATTCTGCAGCTACTTGAGTGACTAGTTACAAATTTGTAATGGTGGTCTCACTTAGTTCCAGCTGTGTTTGACTAAGAGATCACGTTCCTAGCTGCCATGGATCAGAAGTAAACCCTTTGAAAGTGTCCAAAATTTCTGGAGGCATTGTTGTCACCTACCTTGTGAATGGAATAGTACATTATCAACAACAGTTGTGAGTAGAGCAGTACGTTAATGGTGAAAAGGCAATGAATGAAGTTATCGATGGGAAAGTTATTAATGGACATAAATTTTGTGCCAAACGTTTGGCAGGATTTAACTAATAAGAATATAATTCCTCTCTGAGAAAAAAAAAATCATTTGGGTTGGGTTGTTTTACCTCTGAGCGGCACTTTTTTGCACACCATGGGCTAAATGGCCAGGTCACATGGATCCCGAAGGCTCAGAGAAGGTTGGGGGAGGGGACCCACTGGAACAGCTGTTGGGAGACAGATGGTAGCCTCCCGTCAAGGCCATCCAGCGTGTTCTTTAACGTGCGCAGGGTATGGCTCTCCCACACATGGGGCCACGGCTTAACGTCCCATCCGACGGACGGCGGTCTTTCCAAGCCCATCGGTGTCCCCTACTGACCGTGGGCAGGGAATTTTGCGGAGATAAATCTAAACGCTGACCCAGCTGGGACTCGAACCTGGGAATTACAGATTACGAGCCTGGCGTGCTACCAACTGAGCCACCCCCCCCAACCCCCCCCCAAAAAATAAATTAATTAATTAAATCAGTATCAATTGTTTTTCTCCCCTCAGTCACCCACTGCTTTTAAATGTTATTCAAGTGATATCTTCACCTCAGCACAAGTCAATTTTAATTGCTAGTAGATCATGGTTGGAAGGTTAAGCTCCAAGCAGTACTTTTGTGCATGCAATGAGCTAAATGGTCAGATCATAAAGAACCTAAGAAATGGGATAAAGACCCCAAGGGAAATAAGTTCCTACATTCTTCTTCCTAATTTTTCTTATCTTTTTAATTATCTGTACACTATTTCACCATATTTCTGTTCTTTGTAAATAATATACAGATAATTAAAGCTGATTAGCATTGTGTGTAGAAGGCATTTCATAACTATTATTAGTTGTTATTCACTTCACCTTTTTCAATTTAAAGGGAATTCCAAAAAAATACTTTTGAAAATGATAACTGTTTTTATTTTTTGATTCTAAGAGCTCAATAAAAGGGGATCCACTGGACAGCTGTTAAGAGACAGATGGATGCCTTCTGCCATGTTCATTTAAGAATGCCTTTAACATATACTCTCCTGCACATGGGACACCCCAGATGACAGACAGCAGCCTTCCCAGCCCCATCGGTGACCCCTTTTCTCACTGAGGGCAGAACAGGGGAAGGGAAGCAGCAGAGAAAATCTCAATGACAACACAGTTGGGACTTGGGCCTGGGAAAAGTTGGTTACAAACATGGCTGGCATGCTACCAACTGGGCAAACTCCATCCTAATTACTAGTAATATAGTTTGTGATTATAGCTAATAGGCTAGCTGGAGAAAACTGGTACTACTTTAGACAGTCATAGCCAATTGAGTAATTAGGAGATAAGATATGGAACTCCTGAGTGGCATTCTTTAGTTGCACAATGGTTGAATGGCCTAGCCATAAGGATCCAAATATCGAAAGCAAAAGACCAAGACTGTTAGGAGCAGATAGAAGTCATGAAGTATCATGATATACAGCAGATTTTTAATCCACACAAAGATGGCTCTCCTAAGCTGAAACGATTCCACATAGCAGATGATTGCTATTGTAAACCACTTAAGCATCTTGTTTCCTAGTGAGGGGACAGACAAGGAGGAAAAATCTCAATGCTGGCAGAATTGGTAATAACCTCTGACCTGTTTTACCTTTACAATTAGTAAGGTAAAACAGTAACTGTATCATAATCACACTCCTAGAAGAGAGCTGAGCAGAAAGTGAGTGAAGTTGAGTTTAGTAGGTTACCTCTGAGTAACCCTTTTTCACACACAATGTGCTAAATGGCCAGGAGAGACAGACTAAAACTTACTGTCAAGGCCATCCAACATATTCTTTATCGTGCACAGGGTATGGCTCTCCTACATACAGGACCACGACTTAATATTCCATCTGATGGTGACAACCTTTCCCAAGCCCATTGGTGTCCCCTTTCTGACTTAAGGCAGGGTGAGGTTCATCATCATCATCATCATCCTCAAGCAGCCATGGGCTACGGAGGTCCAACCAGACCGTGCAATTTAGTTCTCCAAGCAAGTCTATCCTGAGCTACATCTACTGCATCTGGCCACTGCACACCAATTCTAACAAGGTCTTGTTTGACATTGTCTGCCCACCGCATCCTAGGTCTCCCCTTCTTTCTGAGGCCTTTAGGCACACTGTTCATAACCCTATTCGCCAATCTATAATTATTCATACGGGCAACATGGCCAAACCAACGGAGTCTCTCTCTGCACAATATGCTGCTTAAAGGAGGTTGCAAACTCCTATGCCTAATCTCATCATTAGTTACAAAGTTGAACCACCTAATGCCCAAGATACTGCGTAAGCATCTGGAATCAAAAGCATCTAGTTTCCTGTTATCTTGTTTACAAAGTGTCCAAGTTTCACTACCATAACTAACCCTAGAAAGAACCAAACTATTGTACAGTCTAATTTTAGTCTTTAGGTGTATACGCCTATTTCTCCACACTCTCCATAGGTTCTTAAAAGTCCCGGCAGCAATCCCAATTCGTCTGTTAATCTCATGCCGCACATCACCATTATCTGTTACATAGCTCCCAAGATAATTAAACTGTGACACCTGCTCAAGACTGCAACCATTCAGATTAACTGAATCATCTCAATGCTGGCACAGTTTGGTTTCAAACCTGAGATTACAAGCTTGGCCCGCTACTGATTTAGTCAACTCCTGCCTGAGCATGAAGTTTAACTGATAGAAATTATATTTGCATATGTAAGCAAATTGCAAAGAGCAGCAATAGAATCAAATTTTTAAGCTGAATGATCTGTATCGAATATCATTAATATGACATTCATCTATAATGAGTAGATATAGATATAAAAGTCTATGCCAATTTCTTTGCATGTTAACTAGAGCTCAGAAATTTCAGAAGATAATGGATTAAGTTTTTACCTCAAAATGGCACTTTTTTTGCATACAATGGGCTAAATGGCCATATCACAAGGACCCCATGAGCTAAGAGAGGGTTGGGGGAGAGAGACTCACTGAGCAGCTAGTAAGAGATGGAAGCCTCCTGTTAAGGATCCATTTGTGCACTTTGATGTGTATCAGAGAGACAGCAATCTTTTCAAGTCCATCAGTGTCCTCTTTCTCCCCAAGGGCATGAAGGGATTAATAGAGGAAGTTTAGACTCAAACAAGGAATATTACAAGCCTGGCATGCTATTTACTGAGCCACACTCCATCTCTCAGTAATTATTTCAGTGATCTAAAACAAGTGTAGCCCAACTGGTGTGACTGTAATAATCTGGTAACTGCCTCAAATTTGAAAAAAAAAATATAAAATTTTTATTAAATTTTAAAAATTGAGTTTGAAGATGTTTATTTCTTAAGAGAAAAGTTAAAATAATACATGTTTTGGATATTATCCAGCCCTTGTACACAGCTTGAAAACTGTTCTTGACCCAAAGAAATGAACCAAACTGATCCAAAGGATAAGTAAATCATAGCACTACACTTTCATTTTATTAAGTTCAGTGAATCAACTTTTCATCAACACTTAATGCCCACACCTGTGAAAACAAATCAAACCATATTTAGAAAGAAGTTCAATAATACGACTCTAAAACAATTAAAATAAACCAATTATGTCTCACGATTACAAGCAGAGAGGCTGAAAAGTGATATGACTATATGCTACTTCCCTACCCGGCACGAGATGAAGATCCTGATTATTTTATCAATATGCCTGTAAAATTCTAGAATATTTAATAATAAAGTCCAGGCTCGAAGCTGTTATATTCAGCTGAGATTCAGTAACCACTATATACCATAATTGAAACACCAAAAAATTTAATTTTTTCATAAATACATATCTCAGGAATGATTATATGAATACAGCATGATAGTTTTTTAACTGTTGCATTGCAGTCATTATGAACAGCTCTCAGAACTGTAAATTGCTTAGTTGTATCCTACTCCAGAGATATGACACACTGTGCATTTAAGCTTTTTTTAATTTTAGTAGATTTCAACATGAAATTACTTTCCATCATTTGTTTGAAAAGTAAAATTATGTAGTTTTAATTATCTCCGAGTCAACTAATAAGTAAATAATAACATTTACTACAATTTCATACTGATATAAAATAATAAAACAAATTTGGTACTAATTTGGCTTTTTAAAAAGAATTCGTTCATAACCATTTCACTCAAATCTTCTGTAGACAACATATTCACAGTTAAAAGATAACATTGTATTATATTAAAATATAATACAGTACTAATACTCTCTACTTTTTTCCTGGTAAATTAAAAACAAGTTGAAAATACTAATTAACATTTCACCAAACACTGAAGTTTTTTACCCAGTTTCATATATATTCAGCTTGTTGAACCAAATTTTGAGTGTTTTCCTAAGAGCAAATTACTGAGAGAATCTATAAAAACAAATTAGAATCAATTTAGGTACTCTTTAGAAAATAATTTCAGTTACACGTATAGCTAATAACATTTACTAACACTCAATTCTAACCAATAACCACTATATATGGTAATCTTTACAAAATCAATTTACAGTTATGAGAAAATGGTTTGCAAGAACACCTATCAAGAAAAATTCTGGTGCCTGGTACATGCTAACAAAATATTTAATTTTCCCATAAATTGTGAAAATCCCTGCTTTTATAAATGAATCTACATGAAACAAAATAACTAAATGCAATGATAATCTTCAAATGGCAGTATCAAGGCAAGAAATATGTATTATTGATCTTTCGCAAGAACATGCTAGCTTCTCACCAAGTTCACAAATGATGTACTTTACCGAGTTTAAGAGCGATGTTCTTCACTAAATTCCAGAATGATGTTCAAGGGCCTCAGACAGGGCCATGCAAACATTTCAGACCATAGGGCCAAAGTCAGATGTGTGGGAGCAATTGAGGGTCACACTAAGACATCTTGTACAGTTGGCATGTCATTTTGAACTTATAATGACTGTCAATTTTTTCCATGAAGGTGAAGCAGATTTTTATTTTGTGGAGATCAGAAAACTGTATGAATTAATTCCCATACAAATATTTAACATTATTTCAAAAACAAAAAAAACAACTTATATTCAGTACATAAACAAACCTGCAATAATGCTTCCTGCGGGCTGCATGCTGCCCACCAGCAAGGGTTTGCATGGCCCTGGCCTAAAAAAAGGTTGAACAATAACTGTAGAACAGACAACAGAAGACAATTCAGTTTGGAATATAATGCATCTATTTGAATTTATTGAATTTCATTAAAAACAAATTACTGAATATTTAACATATTCATTGATAAATGTTTAAAATATTTTGAAGTATACTGCCACATTAGATTTTTACCATTTCTGCTTCGTGCATTCACTTTTTCTTTTCCTCAGAAACACTCTTAGAAAATATTAAAATTCATAGCCTCTGGTCTAGAAAGGTTTAGTACACTTATAGAAAAGCAAATTTCATAGATTTATTAACAACATACTTTTATCTATCAGTTTTAAGCTCAAACATAAAACTTTATTAATGGTCTTAATGAGCTGTTTTTTCCATGAATATTTCTGATGTTTGAACATCAAACATCTATAGCTGAAATTTTCTCTTAAAAGTGGCCAGTTATGAAGAAATTTGCTATTATTCATGTCGATTAAGTTTTTTTCTGTTCTGCTTAGTGTGTGTAGAATGTTAATGTGCAACCAGGGAAAGTTTAAAATATTACCTTCTCTTAACACCAGAGTACTGCATTTTTTCAGTCGAATTTCACTCAAAAGTTTTTTTTTCTCTAAAAAGTAAAATTGTAGATCTTAAGAGAATAATTAAAGGAGAAACTATTAATGAATGATAATTATTGAAGCTTCAAACTGTTCATTACTATCTGGTTCAACATTATATAACAATGTATTGTGAGGTGTACCTCAGTTTCCTTCAATACAAATATATTAACCTTTCTTCATCAATGTTTTTATTAAAAGTGTGATAAACATTTCCAATATTTAGAGCACATTATGCTTATTATTTTCAGAAAATTTAAATATCTGATACTTTTCTTACTATATTTATAAAACATGCACTTTCAAGCTTTTAAAATAATAAACAATAACAGGGTAAGAATTGAATTGCCATGTTAAGAAACCAAGTGAATATTTCAAAAAACAATCTAGTTTAAGTGGATTATAAATTGCAGAGAGGTATATTTAAAGGATGCTTTACCTTTGAGTGTCACTTGAGATAACTGACTCACACAATGAGATAACACTCACACGAGATAACTGGCCAGATCACAGAGACCCGTGATTAGAGCTAGATAAGAGAAGGGGATTTACTGGATAGATGGGAAACCTCACATCAAGATCCTCCAGTACGTTCCCTAATACCACAGAATATGGCTTTTTCCTCCCTGGAAAAATTCACCAGCACTTGGCAGAATTTCCATGCCTATCATCCCCTTTATTACCGAGGGCAGTGCAAATGTTAGCAAAGAAAATCTCAATGCAGACACAGTGGGAATGAACAAAGGAATAAAATTGGATTCTTTTACCTCTGAATGGCACCTTTTTGCACACAACTGGTAAATGACAAGGTCACAAAGACCCCAAAGGCTCAGAGAAAGTTAAGGCAGTGGTTTTCAACATGGGCCAAATTGCCCCACAGGGGGCCACATATTTCTAGGGAGCTACATGAAAAAAAAAAAAAAAAAAAAACATTGGGGTTCACAGTAAATCTCTGAAGGGGCCACCCAAACTTAACTGCTAGAATAAAATATTACAAACAAGATATATAATTCATATTAATTAGTTTCATGACAAGCTTTTTTACAACTTTTAACAAGGCTCACTGGAACATTGTATTCATTATTTCATTTTTCAGTACATGTAACAACAAAGCTGTTACTGAAAAATAAAAATAAGCTCATTAAAAAACTCATAACTGCCTTGATATTGTGAAGAGAGGCAATCTTCACTTGTCACTAACAACACTGTATCCAGATATTGAATTTTGGGTTGTTTTACCTCTGAGCGGCACTTTTTTGCACATCATGGGCAAAGGCTCAGAGAAGGTTGGGGGAGGGGATGCACTGGAACAGCTGTTGGGAGACAGATGGTAGCCTCCTGTCAAGGCCATCCAGTATGTTCTTTAATGTGTACAGGGTATGGCTCTCCTGCACAAGGGGCCATGGTTTAAAGTCCCATCCGACGGGAGGGGGCCTTTCCAAGTCCATCAGTGCCAGATATTGAAACACTTCCATGTGTATGCATCAGCTACAAGGATCATCACACTGAATAAAGTGCCAATTATTAGAATACCGATTTTTAGAACAAATACAACATAAAACCAAGGGCAGGTTGGGAGTTAGCAGAGATAAAAAAAAAAATGGCCAGGTTATAAGTCTAGTATATTACAGACTAATCCAACTCCTGCTCCAATATATTTAAAGTAATAATTAAAAAGAATAGATAACGAAACTCAGAATTGTGTAATTTGCCAACTAAGTTCTATTACTTAAAAACACAAAATCACAGTTATGTAGTTTGCAATTCACTCTTTTGTGCACTGTGGACTGATTCTATCATATTCATTCTCTATTCCCTAACTACAGTCACTCTGCAACTTTTCTGCTTGAAGTATCAAATAATTTAGCATGGATAAAAGTGTCGTCTCAGTATCTAACATAAAGATGCGAATTTTAGAAATATCCTTTTAATAAACCAAATAAATTACTGAAAACTTAATTTCTGCTTACAATTCAAATGCTTTAATATCTTCTACAGTAAGAAAATAACCTTACCTAATGTACATAAACCCTAAAGCTCTTATATAGGGTGAATCAGCATGTGTGATCAAACCTACCACTTGCTTCCTTGTTAGCTTCAGTGTGAAAAGTTTATACAAAATACAGAAGGCGGTTGACACAATTCCTCCAGCACCTACTCCCCGAACCTGTTAAAAGAAAAGTATTTTTTACTGTTATAAAAATAACAAAAGCTTCAAAATTTCACTATTTTCATCATATTCCAAATATATTATCTTACAAAATGAGTTGAAATTAATAACAAATAAACTACACTCATATTGCTAATTATTAAAAAGAACCATCATGTAGAATAATTGTACTGGCACCAGATTTGTATTCATGTCAAATAATTTGCATATATAGTGCATATATTTATATATAATAAAATAAATAATAAATACCCCCTCAAGCAGCTGCTTGCCACAGAGGTCTGACAGGAGCCTGTCAGTTTATATGCCATAGTAGGTCTGTGAGGATGGCAGGACCTCAGCAGAAAAACAACACAAACGTCCATGCCTTATCTGGGGCTCGAACCCAGGTCCCTTAGATCAGTAGCCAAATGTGTTAACCACTCAGCCACGGGACGACTTATTTATGTATATGTTACCGCTACTAAAGTGCAGAAATCAGTTATTCTACAGATTATCTCGGTATTGTGCAGATTAACTAGGGTGATCCGTTAACGTGCGGAAAATTGTTTCATTTCTCAAATTACCTAGGTAATCTGCAAATTACCTGGATAATCTGCACATTACCTACTATGCACTCGTTAAAGTGAAAATAAGATCTTTGCTGGAACAACAGGAACGTTTCTGTACGCTTAAATTAACATAATGTTATTTATCTAGTGTCCGAGAGTAGAGTTGAAACCAGGGTCATCCCTCTGTCAATATGAATCAGTCGTCCGAATTATAAAAAACGCCCCCAAAATGAGCAGGCCAAGTGAGAACGAATCATTTTAATGATTCGTTATCAAGAATGAATCACTTTACCAATTCGTTCTCACTTGGCCTCCGCTCATCCGGGGCGTTTTTTATAATGCGGACGAGTGAATCACGTGACACGAAGATTCACATTCAAGAGATTCACCACTATGAGAGAAACAAACTTTTGAACTTTAACGATACGGAAGCCGTTAATGTGCACATTACCTAGGTAAAATGCGGAAAACTCTTGATTCCGCACGTTAACGGAGCAAATCAGTTAATCTGCAGATTAGCTAGGTAATGTGCACATTAACGGCTTTCGAGCTTTAGCGGTAACATATATATATATATTTTTTCATTATTATAATCATTTAAATTTTGCAATTCATGTGATCGAAATAATCTTTTTCTAGGTTTCGTCCCCAATAATTTATGCAAAATCATAAATACATTATATTTTAATTCATTAAATAAGTTCAAATATAAGCCAGAGTGATGTGATAATTCTGTGCTTTCTTTTCAATAGAGATATTTATTTCAATAACTCAATACCAATGATAGGAACCAAATGGTATTGTTACACCATCACAAACTGTCCCTTCTCTTGTAGACAAAACCAAGGCTAAATTAATACAATGAAGGAACATCATATAGTCCAACTGGTATGCCTAAAAAATTACCAATTCTCTAGAAATTGGTTGTGTTGGATGTTAATCCTAAATAACATAAATACCCATATTTTTTGTAGCAGTGGGTTAAATTACATTGTGTACATTTTGATACAAGAACCAAAGATATTTAGAATGAAAATATCACATAGAAATGGCAATGCTGAAAAGAGCAAATTTTCAGTTGGCAAAAAAAATTACAAATAATGATATGTACAAATAGCAATAAAAAAATTCAAAATGGTAACATGTTTAATAACCAAACTCATTTCTCAATATATCAAAGAATACAGTTATAAATCAATACTGAAGCTGTTAGGAAAACTGCATTTATGACATGGTCATTCTTTAATAATTCTGGGCCAAAACATGATTGCTGGAAATGAGCATGAGTCTAACTCGATATTCCAGTGCAAGAGATTTAATGCATTGTAATTCATAAAATGTCTAAATTTCATATATATTTTTCAAAATATACATATATGAGTATCACTTTCCATTGCCAAGAAAATATACAGATATCAAGCTATATGCAATGTCTTATGTCTAGCTATTAACATTTAAACTTATGTTTTGTTACTAAAAAAAATGAAGGAGTGCTTAAATTAACTTCCTATTCTTAACATGAGAGAAATGTCTAGTTTAAATGATTTCAGACAAATTTAAATCTGTATTTAAACTAGACTTAAATTTAAGTCTAGTTTAAATACATGAACATATGAGGAAAGGAAATATCATGCAAAAGCTTCTCTTTTTCTAAAAACCATGTTTTTGACTTATGATAGACAATGCTCCACAGGAGTGATGTATCCAAATACACATATATACTACTCTGGTGCCACAATCAGGTTTTGCCTCTGAGCGGCACTTTTTCACACATAATGGGCTAAATGGCCAGGTCACACACAGAACCAAGGTCTCAGAGAAGATTGGGGGAGGAGACCCACTGGACAGCTGTTAGAAGACAGATGGTAGGCTCCCGTCAAGGCCATCCAGAGAGTTCTTTAATGTTTGCAGGATTTGGCTCTCCCATACAAGGGGAAATAGCTTAACATCACATCAGATGGATGGTAGCCTTTCCAAGCCCACTGATGACCCCTACTGATCAAGAGCAGGGTGGGGAGTTTTCTGGAGAAAAATATCAACGCTGGTCCACCTGGACTCAAAACCTGGGAACTGTAGATTACACTACTAACTGAATCACCTCTGCCCTCCCCCTTAATCACTTTGACATCATTTAGCGTTGTCAGATCAACATCAATTAAAAAACTTAATTTCGTTTTTTATTATTTGCAGCATATAGGATGGAGAAGGATCCTAGAACTACTTATTACATCCTTCTGCCTTCAATAACACAATGCAGACAATGTGATAGAACTACACTTTACTTATTTATACTGTAAAGGTGCATCAAGATTCTAAACTTTAACCAACTGTAATGAGCTTCTAAAAATCATTGACTCATTAATGCCAGATTAGCAAACCTATATTTAATTATCTGTTTGGTGCAGTGATCCCCATGCTCTCCAATTGTCTACCACCTTAACTTTTGAAAAGCACAACTATAGTACTATTAGCTGTTGCATCCCAAATTCAGCACTGTATGCTCCCCATCAATAAAAGCATTATTAAAGAATGTTAACACCTTGCTTAAGCCAAAAACTCAAATTTTGTGCAGTGGCATCTTAAAAAGCATCTTAAAAATAAAAAAAAAAAGGTAAAAAAAAAAAGCATTGACCACAGGCAAGGCCAAAAATGTATTTTAAATGTTCTGAGCATGACAGGAGTACCCACATCACAAAATCTCAAAGACTGGTTTAAGTAAAAAGAATTAAACCTACCCCTCCACACATTCCAGTCTGTCCTGATGTTTTCCTGCTTCCTTTCTCCCATGGCTCCAGATGATTCACCTAAAGACAGAAGCCTGCTTGTGAGAATTGCAAGAATCATGGTATTTTTAAGAGTTAAAAAATAATGAGTCAACCTTGTATATTGAATATTCATTTACATGAATTGTTTTTGAACCATTGTGCTTTATTAACGTAATATTTTGAAATTAAGTAGTTTATAACAGATATTGATAGATCCAGTATCCTGGCTACCATCATTTAAAAATAATCCTTGGTAACTATAAAACATTTAGTTAGTAAAAGTTTGAAAAATCTGCTGTTTTAACTACTAAAAAAAGAAAACACATTGCATTGTATAATAAAATATTAGACCACATTCAAATAATACCTACAAAATGTCAACAGCATCCTTAGCTGGATTTTTTACAAATTCATAAGTTTTAACTCTTCTAGTGTTCACATCGTCTGTATATATTTAGAGAATCAGAATCGAGAGGCCAAGGACATATGTATCCATTTTTAGTACAACACAAAAAATTCGATTTTTTTAAAATAAAAATTGCCGTTGTAATTTATATATATCATAAAAATATATAATTCAGGCTTTAAAATAATATTTTGCTTTTTAATTTGATGCATATTTTATTAAACTACAATATAAATAATTTTATAAAGCCATCTGATTGCCATTTCTTAGAAACACTAAATGGTATTGCCGATTTGCCTGTTAACATTCCTATTTGCTGAAGCAACCTTCTGATTTAAGCTCACACGTTTGATTTAAACTATCAACAAATTTTTCCTTAAATTTTTGAAAATCTCCTAAAATTAACAAAAAAACTGCTATTTTTAAAAAACAATAGATTTTGGAAGTAATTACAAAATACATTACCACCATTTTTTTTCCGTTTCACACTCTTTTTTCTGTCATAAACCTATTTCGGTATTCCCAAGTTATTTTTTATCATTTTTCCCTGCATTCTATGCATCTTTCCCCACCTTCAAATCGAAACTAAAAGTAAACACATCCTTCTTAGAAATTCTGGTTGCACATTAATGCATTAATTAGTTATGCTTCACTGAGGCAAACAAGAAGCAGATGGCTGGCATGTGCAATCTCCATTGCGTGTGCTATAAGTGTTGTTTACAGTTTTGGTCCAGCATATTGGATACCCTTTGTAAAGTTAGCATTTTTTTTTTTAAATTTAAACCTTAGTTTTCATTTCAGTAATTAGCGATCTTTTGGCCGATTGATATTGATTTATTTTAGTTATGCTACATCATATGGCCGGCCTACAACTTATTGCTGTGGACATTTTAACATCGCATTAGGCTATGTGTTAATTTTTATTTTATTATTTATTACTTTTCCAGTAAAACTTTGATCTAGTATCATTTTCTGAAAATAAACGAGGTCTTGGATATGGAAGCAAATTAATTTCTGTAAATTTATTTCTGTTAGTTAGCGATCTTTTGATCGGTTGATTTATCGATCTTTCCAAATTATGCTAGATCAGAAGCCGCTTAAAAGTTGTTGCGGAAATTTTATTTAACATCTGATTAGGTTATATGTAATTTTTCTTTTATTATTTCTTATTTCTTTAGTAAAAAAAAACTTTTGAACTTGTACCATTTTCTGAAAATGAATGTCTTGGATACGGAAGCAAAATAGACTTCCTCGCTATGGAAATCAGCAGTCATGTGGGAGGGCAATTTGAAAAAGGAATCGTTTCCATGATAAACGTATAAAATGAATGTAATCTGCAAAATGTAGCAAAACAGTTCTTGTTGTGGGTCAGGCACAGTTACCTTTAGTTATTTTATGCAGTTTCTATTATATCCATAGATGGCACCAAATTCTAATCCATTCCTGTATATTAAAGACTGGTTTATATTTTTAAATCATTACAAGACCAGAGGCACCTCTTCCTGTTTAAAAAAATTCTAAAACATAATGTAGTCTAAAGAGCTTAATTTAGTTTGCAATTTAACATTTTTGTACAACCAACCATAAATTTTCTGTAAACTTTGCAGATCAGTGACTCAATTATTGTTATACAACTCCTCCTAAGGATGTAGTCATTTTTTTCTGCCATGCGTGCTTATAATTAAGATTTTATTACAATAATATAGTCTCTTAAAATCAATTTTACCCATGATACAATCAGTGTTAAAAGTAGCTTTTATATATTTTAGAACTATGACATTGAGATTTCCCATTGATTAATATGCTACTAAAGATCAATACTTACATGATAATAAATTTCATCAATAACTTCATGGTATGTTTTTAGCTGGTACAAATTCACTTTGAAATAATGTGATGACAAAATATTGGTCAAAATTAAGTTATTCAAATTCATAGTTTTTTCATTTCCCCATAGAGGAAGAGCATTGTTTTTCTTGTCTGCTATGCCTGGAGCCATCCAGAATTTAATATAAATTTATGGCTGTAAAGAAAAAAAATGTAAATACCTTTATGCACTTTTAATTGCAAGCACTAAAACTGCAATTTTACTAGACTAAAAATAGCTAATGTTCCAATTTTATAGAAGTAATTTATTATTAAGTTTGCCACGATTCCTTTATGTGCTTAGTTAACATTGAGATATTGGCTATGGCATTTTTGGTGTGATAATATTTATATTAATTGTTTTTCTTGACTAATAATATGTTTACTTTTAGACTAATTATACTATACTCAAAAATTTCTATCCTAGAGTAAAAACTAAAAATATTTTAATATATAGAACACAGCCATCTTGTGGCCAAGTGGTTAGTGTGCTTGGCTACTGATCGAAGGGATATTGGGTTTAAGCCTTGGATTAAGGCATGGACGTTTGTGTCATTTTTTTCTGTCCCGCCATCCTCACACACCTTATACCATGGCATATAAACTGATAGGCTCCTGTCAGACCTCTGTGGCAAGTAACTGCTTGAGGTGGTATTTATTATTTTTTAATTTATATAGAACATATTACAAATGGAGAAACTTCTAAAAATTACAGCCAAATGTTATGATAAGTGCCAAATGTAGGAACGTTTTAGTCATATGCATGAAGTTTTTAAATGCCCTAGCGCCAAGGATTTCTATCACTCAACATATTTACTCTATTATGTAAAATCACTCCATCAGCTGAATATTCTCACTTTTGATGAATCCATTGATTAGCTGAATCCTATGGGGGGGGGGGGGGTATGTATTATCGTCCATCAAATAATCTGGGGAACAACAATACTCCTTAAAAGCCTCACACAAAGATGAGGGATAATGTCCCTATTCCTCCAAACAGACTGCATCCAGTATAGACATGGAGTGGTTTGCATCCATTTGACAAAATGCCACCCCAGATCATCAAAAAATCACTATAGTGGTGTCATTCTCTGATGTTAGATTGCTGATAATAAGTTCCTTGCTCTCTCCAGATCAAAACACATCAAGTATCAGTTTAAAGACAAAATCATAATTCATCAGTGATGAGGTACCCATTAGTCTTCAGTTGTGTTATGCTAGTTGTTTAGCTCTCTTGTGAAATGGGTTGAGGGGAATACAAAACTGTCGATCATGTGGCATAGAGCCCTCTCTGGCAAAGCCTTCTGTAAACAGTCTACCCTGAAACTGTCCTGCTGGCTGCAAAAAGCTCCAGAGGGAGTTGTGCAGTTGACATTACCCATAGATGACAATCACAGCATTACCTGGGTGACATTTTAAAGTCAATATATCAATAAATATTTTGAGGAAAAAATTTTGCCAACATATGGGACTTGAACCTGCATCTCTCCAGAAACATGCCAGAGTATTCTTACCAATTGAACTAATGCTAGCTCCTGTTTATTTCACTAACTTAAAGACTTTAAATCTTTCATCGATGCATTTTGACACCAATCATTGGCGCCATCTATGATCGACGAGTGGCAACAATTTTATTCATATGATGTCCTGTGCCATGTTGTTACGAAATGCTCTACCAACATGAAAACAATGTTTGTTCAACAGGAAATGAGTGGCACAGAATCAAAGTCAACTTTTATAGCACCTGGATTTATTTTTAGTCGCATACAAATTTTGTCTGGTCAAGTAACTGTTGGGAAGCATATGACCTTGCATTATTTCATTTCATTTGACACACAAAAATGTTAATAATTTAGTCATTTGTGAATTATGTTTACGTTCTGGATAACAGTGTTACAATACTAGTATGCTCCTTTGAAGTCAATATCAAATACCTCATATGCTCTTATGTACAAAAAAGGTAAAAATGGCCATTACACTAATACCTCACCAACAACAGTTTCAACTAATTGTAGTTCTCCACAAGCCACAGTTAATTTCATCAGACTACAATACACATAGAAATACTCAGGTTAGTGCTTATATTACCAGAAAGCAAATGGGTTTCTAGTACAAAGAACCCAATTCATCCAGATTGAAAAACAATAATCCGCTAGTTTGAAAGAGAAGTTGCAAATTATCTCTAATGGACAGTTTTTTTTAATGCAATTTCAATGGGTTTTGTACCATTTTTAATAAGGAAAAATTTCAGTAGATTTCAGAGAAAAAGTCTGTGTGTGTAATGGAACAAGAGTGTAAAACCTCTCAAGCAACACACCCAACAGTTGGCTGCAACCCTCATTGCAAAATTTATTTTAAAAAAATTCTTTTTGCATTTTATTTCCAAATTTTAACCCACAAATAATCATATAATGATCTTTTGACTACCCTATTTGGATTTCTGATGGATACAGAATAATTTATACGCATATGTTTGCTCATATAGCTGGCCTTGAATGTTCCTGCTCCTTCAACACAAAAGTTTTGTGATGAATTTCACTGTGGTGGTGTAGAAAAGTCATGCTAAGCCCAAAGGAGTGTGTGTGTGTTTAATGATATTGATTGTTCTACACACATTTTGGTACATGTTGTTCCAATGAATGTTTTTTCTTGCATATGAACATTTTACGTTGATCAAGTATGGATGGCAAAAGCCACATTAAGCATCATACATGTATAAAAGATTTTCAAAAAATGGAAAATTGCTAATTGCTTCATACTTTTCTTTATATTTCAGATAAATATGAACCATCTTATTATATTTGTGTATTTTTTCAAAATGCAATTATCAAAATATATTTTATTTTTCATGATTATTGCTGCATTTACATAGAGGATTATTTTACTTGAGTAAGGCCTAAATTGATATTACCATTCACTTTGATGTTGAAAACCGGCTCAGATGTTGCATTCTCGGTTCTGGTAATGATCTCTTTTGCGGCAGTGTTGCAAACTGTTTTACAGGTTTGGAAAAATAGTCTGATGTCCTTCCTGCAAAGCTTGCTTGTGAAGGTAGACTGTTGTGTTGTTTTACCTCTGAGCAGCACTTTTTTGCACACCATGGGCCAAATGGCCAGGTCACATGGATACCGAAGGCTCAGAGAAAGTTGGGGGAGGGGACCCACTGGAACAGCTGTTGGGAGACAGATGGTAGCCTCCTGTCAAGGTCATCCAGCATGTTCTTTAATGCACTCAGGGTATAGCTCTCCCGCACATGGGGAAGGTAGATTGTATTATGCTCACTTCCGTTTCACACATACACCACTTGGTAGAATTTTGGGAAATATTGTGATGTTAACAAGTTTCAAACATGAAAGCGTAAATAAAAAATTTGCAAAGTGAAATATTTATAAAGCTAAAATGCTTCTATTGTTGTTACTAGTTTTGCCCCATACCATCTTGGTACTGTAGCCTGATGAAGCCCCAATTTCGGACTTACAGTTCCAAATAGATGGAAAGGGACAGTAGCTTCTTGATGAACGAACTTGGTGGTATTATTTTAGGAACATTGTACCATCACTTCGTGGTAAAATTGTACACAATATTAAATAACAAGAAATTCTTGAAGCACATCATATAACATAGTAGGAACCTTTTGATGGTAAATCAGGATCTAGATTTCAAAACACACAATATGTTCTTCATCAGCA
Organism: Ryuthela nishihirai; assembly: GCA_038380435.1. Taxonomy (NCBI): domain Eukaryota; kingdom Metazoa; phylum Arthropoda; class Arachnida; order Araneae; family Heptathelidae; genus Ryuthela; species Ryuthela nishihirai. The sequence continues at coordinate 210,645 of JAWZYU010000188.1, read as the reverse complement.
GAATGGTGGTAGCTTGTGTTAAATTATGTTGTAAAACAACGCAATTTAACATAGAAGTCACCACCATTTTGCTGATGAAGAACATATTGTATTTCGAAATCTAGACCCTGATTTTACCATCAAAAGGTTTCTACTATGTTATATGACATGCTTCAACAATTTCTTGTTATGTAATATTGTGCACAATTTTACCACGAAGTGATGCTACAACGTTCCTGAATTAACACCATCAAGAAGCTACTATTCCTTTCCATCTATTTGGAACTGTAAATGTAGCTACTACTTCATTAAACCAGTTTTGATGAATTGTCTTCATCTTGTCTCATCTGAGCACTTCTAATAAAAAGAAATTTCACGATGTACATCAATCTATACCAGTATTTTTAAGGTGATTTTATTCTTGTATGGTATCTTGTTACCATTAAACAAGATAGTTTTCATTTCAATATTTTTCCTGAAATCTTAATGAAATGAAACTTCCTAATTGAAAAAAAAATTTTTTTTTTGGATTCATATGTTAGTCAGCAAATCCCCCCCCCCCCCCATGTCATGATACTGGGCTGTAGGCAGGGCAGGGAGTATTTGCACAATTTTTGTAAATTTTAAAACCAAAAAAAGAACATTTATGATTTTTAAGAATTCCATTTTAATTTAATGACTACATAGCTGCACAGTGGTGAACACTTGTTGCAACAAGGAGTTCATTTTGGAAAACAGACTAATTACATTGCTACAACATTACATCTAGAGTGTGCATAAGCATTGCAGGTGTACAGACAATTATTCCTGAACACTTATTATTCATTTGCAAAATGAACTATCTAGCAAATGCTTCTAAGAGAGAGTTGTGTTGTTTTACCTCTGAGCAGCACATTTTTGCACACCATGGGCTAATGGCCAGGTCACAAGGACCCCGAAAGCTCAGAGAAGGTTGGGGGAGGGGACCCACTGGAACAGCTGTTGAGAGACAGATGGTAGCTCCCATCAAGGCTTTACGTGCACAGGGTATGACTCTCCTGCTCACGGGGCCACAGCTTAACATTCCATCCAATGGACGACGGCCTTTCCAAGCCCATCAGTGTCCCTTACTGACTGTAGGCAGGGCAGGGAATTTTGTGGAGATGTCTCAACACTGACCCAGCTGGGACTCAAACCTGGGAACTGCAGATTACAAGCCTGGCGCACTACTGACTGAGCCACCCCCACCCCATTCTAAGAGAGAAAAAAACAGTTTTCTTTTAGAATATTGTATTAATTTACTTATGAAACAGTAATATCCAAAATGTGTAATATATGAAATTTGAAATACCAAATATTTGCCAAACATTACTACGAAATTTGTTGAATTTATTCAGCTGAAACGTATAAAGTCAGACAACATCAATATCAAATTTAGAAGCAAACTTTTCTAAGCAGGTGGGGGATGTGAATTCACAACCTCCTGATAGCATAAGGTTCATATCTCACCCTACTTAAGATAATTTTTCCTCTAAATTTGATATCAATATTAAGAGTAATTCATATCTTTCAACTGAAGAAACATTGAGAAAAATCATTAGTAAATAATTGAGTATTCTCATCACATACATTGCATCTACTTCAGGATGCTGTTCAGAAGTAGAGAAGACTGCCTTCAAATGACACAGATGTTCGAGTTGTGTAATGCAGGTAGAATAGTTCATATCATTAGAGATCTTGATTGGCAGCAAGTAGCAAAATGGTCAGAGCACCCGATATGTTATCAGGTGGTTGTTGATTCATATCCCACCTGGCTCAAGATGATTTTTTGCTAAATTTGATACTAATGTTAAGAGAGACTTCGTATCTTTCAACATCATAATCCATGTAAGCATTAAAAATAAGAAATCTTAAATTACATCCACCTTTACTATGTTATGATTATTTTGTTTGGTGATAATCTACCCTTTTAAGCATGCAGAAACAAGAAATCAGTTGAGTAATATAGCACTATAATCAGTACAAGTAATTACACTGTCAGTGCCTCCTCAAGCAACTGCTTGCCACAGAGGTCTGACAGGATTTGGGTTGGGTTGTTTTACCTCTGAGCCCTTTTTTGCACACGATGGGCTAAATGGCCAGGTCACAATGGACCCCGAAGGCTCAGAGAAGGTTGGGGGAGGGGACCCACTGGAACAGCTGTTGGAAGACATGGTAGCCTCCCATCAAGGCCATCCAGTGTGTTCTTTAACATGCACAGGGTATGGCTCTCCTGCACACAGGGCCACAGCTTAACGTCCTATCCAATGGACGGCGGCCTTTACAAGCCCATTGGTGTTCCCTACTGACAGTGGAGAGGGCGGGAAATTTTGCGGAGATAAATCTCGATGCTGACCCAACTGGGCCTCGAACCTGGGAACTGCAGATTATGAGCCCGGCACACTACCGACTGAGCCACCCCCGCTCCAGGTCTGACAGGAGCCTGTCAGATTATATGACATTGTAGAAGGTCTGTGAGGATATGGGACCGCAACAGAAAAACAACCCAAGTCCCTTTGATCAGTAGCCAAGCATACAAACCACTCAGCCATGGATTAAACCAAGATTAAATTTATAATCCTTAACCAAGTATTAAGTTTATTCATATCTTATGCTGTTTTAACTATGTTCATGGCTGGATCTAGGAGGAAGATACCCCCCTCCCCGTTTGATAATTTTAGCAAGAGTAATGGAGGCCAAAAATGATTAAACTTGTGCATAGTTCATGCATTCTACAAGAAATTTTTTAACTTCTAATGTTATACTTCAAAATGTTATACTTCAATAGAAATGAACTCCCCCCCCCCCCCTCTATTTTTTTTCCAGCTCGATTTAAACTATTTTTTTCTAGAAGCCTACTATGATCATTTATATGTTTTGAACTATTAGCTAGAATTGGAAGAGTCAGTCATTGGGCATTATTTATGTGTTTTATATGCTAATATTTATATGTCTTATATATACCATTACTGTTTTCTTTTAATGCATTTGAGAATGATTTTTATAGAGTGCAAAATGTTTTTTTTGCTGCCACCAGTCAGCATTAAGTATCTAGATATCAGGCATTGTGTCAGAAACTGCAATGCAATAAACCCTCGATTTAGTAAACAATCATTTCAGCCAATAGCAGACTTTTGCTGAAACAACAGATGAAATCCATTATTTGCTAATCAGTCCATACAATATTCAGCACTTTCCTGTCATGTATCCCCCAGTCTGCAACATCACAGTACAGCAGTATCTTTGTTCTTTGATGTATAAACATCATCTCACATCCACGGTAATTTACTCAGACAGTTTATGTGTGCAAAGCACAATCTTGTATCCTAATACACTTATCCTCCGATTTACACGGTACTTGTTTTACACGATTTCAGTTTTACACGGTTGATAAAATAACGGATTTCAAAAAACTGGTAAAAATGTATATTCAGCTGCATATATATTTCAAGTCATTTTTTAATCTCATTCCTTTGGTAACACTGGCAATAACGGGGACAGGAATTCCCCTATATTTTACAACACGGGGAATCCCCGTTGTACATATTTCACAATAGTAAAGCTATCTGGTTCATGTGAAGTAGTGCAGTATCATTTTAGCAGCAAAGCTTTACATCATTGTGTGTTTTTTTTTATTTTATTATTATTATTTAAATATCTACTGGTAAGTTTCCAACATTTATAGTTTTTCTGGCATTTTTATAATTTACGTAAATTTTTTACGATTTTATAATGCCAAAAGATTTTTAAAAAAATCAAATGAAAAGTTATTTCTTTAGAAACAAAAATTAAAATATTAGATTGTTTATGTAATAGAGAAAGAGTAACAGATGTTGCTAAATTTTACTCCATGAATGAAGCCACAATAAGGACAATAAGAAAAAATGAAGACTCCATTAGAAAAAGTGTAGCAGCTGGATCTTGCACGAGTATGAGCACAATTTCATATGTAAGAGATGTTACAATGGAAAATATGGAAAAGGCATTAGTGATATGGCTAGAAGACCAAACTCAAAAGCGGGTTCCAATTGATACCAGAGCCATTACAAATAAGGCTTTAAAGATTTATGAAACACTTAAGAATCAGTTACCGTCGACTTCGCCAGATGAAAAGAAGATATCTTTTTCTGCAAGCCATGGTTGGTTCGAGAGATTTAAACAAAGACATTCTTTACATAATCTAAGATTGAAAGGTGAAAGAGCATCTGCTGATTCGGATACAGCACAACAATATCCAGCAAAATTTGCTGAAATCATTGCTGCCAACTCCTACACTTCTGACCAGGTCTTCAATGCTGACGAGTCCGGGTTATTCTGGAAAAAAATGCCAGAAAGAACCTATTTGGCTAAAGCTCACAAATCAGCTAGTGGTCATAAGGCAGCGAAAAGTCGTATAACAGTTCTTTTCTGTAGCAATGCTTCAGGAGATCATATAATGAAACCATTGGTTATTAAAACCATGCTCATTCAAAAATCGAAAACACCATGCTCATTTAAAGGAATAAACATAAAAAACCTTCCCGTTTATTGGATGGCTAATAAGAAAGCATGGGTCACTGCCACGGTTTTCAATGAATGGTTTCATAACTTGTTTGTCCCAGATGTCAAAAGTTATTTAAGTAAAAGGGGATTGCCTTTTAAGGCCCTTCTATTAATTGATAATGCACCAGGTCATCCTCAAGATTTACAACACGAAAATGTACAATTTTTTTTACCAAAGAATACAACTTCCTTATTACAGCCGTTAGATCAAAGGATAATTTCGACTTTCAAGGCACTGTATATCAAGCAAACCTTCAGGTATATTTTAGAACAAATGGAGAATGATGGATCTCTTACTCTTATGGATGCTTAGAAGAAATTTACAATCTTAGATTGTGTTACGCATGTTGGACTGTCATATACCCAGATTAAACAATCAACGCTCAATGCCTGCTGGAAAGCAATATGGCCAGATGCTGTTTGAAGGTGAGAATTATAGATTACCGTTAGAGCATGAATATTCTCAGATCACTGAGTTGGCGCATACTATAGGTGGAGAAGGTTTTAAGGATTTAGCTGAGGCAGATATTGAAGAAATAATGGCTGATGAAGAACTAGATGAGGATGATTTAGTTAACATGATTCATGAAACAAATAAACGTGATGAAGACAATGATCCTGATGAACAGCAATCTGAACCAGTTGCATTCACAGCAAGAGTCATCAGCGTAGGACTTGAATTGGGGAGAAAATTGGGTAATCATTTTTTACAAAATGACCCGAATGTTGAAGGAGCTCTCCAATTCCAGCGGGATATTAGTAAGTGCTTAAATCAATATGAGGAGGTCTATAAAGATTTAACAAAAAAACCTACACAATTGTTAATTACGGATTTCATTACAAAGTCTCGTCGATCTGAGATTGTCCCTAATTCATCAACCATTGAACCAGAATCGCATCAAGAACTATCGAGTGATGAAAGTGACATCATACCAATCAGGAAGAAAAGACTGATAGTCCATGAAAGTGATGACAATAATTAAACTTATTGTTAATTTTTTAAGGATCTTATATTTTTTGTTCCTAATGTAAAATGAATTAAATATGTACTTATATTACCTACATATATTTGTTATTTTATGAATGAATTGTAATTTTATGTTTTTCAAGATGTCTTGCTTTTGTTTTATGTAAATAAATGACTGAATTATGCACATTTTAGTGTTTTTTTCGTTTTACACGGTTTTACATAGCAAAATCCAAGATTTCGATTTACACGGTTTTGTGCGGAACATATCTTGGTACTTACGTATTAACGCCACCGCAGCGTGTAATAAATTAATAATTCCACACTTTAACTAGTTATTCTATGAAATAACTAGGTATTCTATGAAATAACTAATGATAGACAATTAAAGTGTAAAATAAACAATCTGACTGAATTATACAGCATACAAAATGTTATTTATATAGACGCAATAAAATCATTTGTTACAACAGGGATTACTAAAATGGCATTTGGAATTGCCCTAATGTGCGAAGGCCAAGTAAGAACGAATCCGTAAAGTGGTGAATCTCTTGAATATGAATCTTCGTGTCACGTGATTCACTCGTCCGCATTATAAAAAACACCCCGGATGAGCGGAGGCCAAGTGAGAACGAATCAGTAAAGTGATTCGTTCTCACTTGGCCTGCTCATTTTGGGGGCGTTTTTTATAATTCGGACGACTGATTCATGTTGACAGAGGGATGACCTGGTTTCAACTCTACTCTCGGACACTAGAAATAGTCTTTTTTTTTACTTTTGAACTTTAACGATATGGAAGCCGTCAATGTGCACATTACCTAGGTAAAATGCAGAAAACTTTTGATTCCGCACTTTAACGGAGCAAATCAGTTAATCTGCAGATTCGCTAGGTAATGTGCACATTAACGGCTTTCGAGCTTTAGCGGTAACATATATATAGAGTAGATATCTCAAATTTCAGTTCAGCAGTACAAATGAACATTAATGTAACATTATTTTGTAATAGATTTGGGTACTTACGTATTAACGCCAGCGGTGGCGTTAATACGCAAGTACCCATATCTTCAGTGTAAATCGAGGGATAGGTGTATTTGTCTTTTACAAGGATCATTTGGATATTTTATAATAAAACATCGAAATTTGAATAAATCATAACCTCAAAAGTAGGCGAAAAAAATGAATCTGAGTGTAAAACAAAGTTTAGAATTGATTGAAATATTTAAATCAGGAGTATCCATTGAACACGTTTTTATGCAAACACATAGTTAAGTTTTGTGATCCTGTCACTATATCATATAAAATCAGTAAATATAATAAAGTATACATATCATTATTCTGGTTTTTTACAAAATCCCATTCACTATTTATCAAATATTCTGATTTAATGGACACCCATTCTCCCCAATTAGTTCAGTAACTCGAGGGTTTACTGTATAAGTAACAAAAATATCACTTGAATCTGATAACTACAGTACTGTCTAAACCAGAACTAAATAGCCCCAATTACTTATGATTAGTTTCAAGGGATATTATATGCATTGTTAAGTTCTATTTGATTAAATGCAGATAAATGGTGCTTTATAATTTTGCTTTTCTTGCAATGTTCCCCACTTTAGTAAGATTCATCATTTTATAACGATCACAGTAAATATATATCCTTGCATTCAGACATGATTTATGATACATAGCAATTATCTAAGTTACACATGGATTAAAATTATGATAAAATTGCTATATTCTGTACATTGTTTGTCATAATTTTTTTTTATGTCAATGTGAACAGTAGCTTGGTTATAGAATTATGATAGTTTAAAACAGATTGTCGTGAAAAACAAAAAAAGATCATCAATAGCTCTGCTCATAATTAATGGTGGAGATATACTAAAAAATTACCACCTGTAGTTCCCTAAAACACTTGCAAAAATGCTTAAAATATCACTGCTTCCTTCATATTCATACTTTGTCAAGTACGAAAATGCCACTGCATTAGTTTAACTGGTAGAGCAACTGGCACGTTCAGTCTGGGAGGTAAATGATCCTTCCGACTTGTTTTATAATGTAGTAGGTGGATAGCTGTTCAGGAAAATGGTAAAATGTCTTGAGAATTACTATTAAATTTTGCATTTTAAGTGAGTATTGCAAACACTTAAAATAATAGTAAATCAAGTATTTTAAAAACCTGCTTCTGAAAAAGAGTTTTTAAGCATTTACCACATATTTTATTATTAGTTGTTTAACAGGTTTACATACAAAAACACAGTTGCTATAAGGAGCAAAAAGAAAACAAAATGGCGGCCAAGTTTCAGTTCTGCCAAGCAATACTGACTGAACTGCATATTCATTTCAAATTCACTATACCTTGAACTTTGAATGAATATATACTTCACACATTTAACATGGCGGCAAAATAACAAAATAAGTTTAAACATTAGTTTTACCAAGTCACTTGAAAAAAAGCCATAAAAATCATTAAAACTTGACTTCTAAAATGTGGTTAATATAACATTATAAAAGCAAAGCTTTTAAAACTGACTACTATTACATTAAAATTGTCAACTTGATAATACAACGGTAGTAACTGAAGAAATTAGGTTATAAAATACAACAGTTAATCCCATTTTAGCCCTAACGCAGAATTCAATATAGGGAGACAAAAATATCAGAAAAATCAACAGCTTACCTTACACTAAAAATTCTACGAAGGTTAGAAATGCTTCTTGCTAATACTTTTTACATTCATATTCTAAATTACAAACAATTACGATTATTAAAAACTCTGAAATTTTCTGTAATAGTACTCAAAAATATTTTATGACGCGCTTTAGGAAATGACGCGCCGTTGCCAGATGCCAAAAAAAGCATCAATACAAATGTGAAACTACTTTAATATCCCTACTAGAAAATGGTAACAATTTTGTAAATATAAAATTTAAAAATACAAGAAAGAACTTTTCTTGAAGTGTAGCGGAGAGATTAGTTAATTGGCTTCTAATCAAAGGGACCTAAGTTCGAGCCACAGGTAAGGCATGGATGTTTGTGTTGTCTTTCTTCTACGGTCCAGTCCAACCTCACAGATCTTCTGCTACGGCGTGTAAAAATATTTTCTTCAAACAAAATATTTCAACAATTTTGCAAATATTTCAACTTCGCCTTCAGTTCAGTTTTAGGAAATGAAAATTAAATATCGATTTTATGCCCAGTTCGTGTTAAAAAAGCAAGAGACCATTAGACTCATAGGTATAAAGCAGCACACAGTAATAGACATAGAGGGATAGGGTAATCTTCCTATACCATTTATTTTAATATATTCACAATGTTGAATCTTATAGAGCAGCTCGCCAGTGTGTGAATTGTAAAACTATATTCCGCATAATAAAAAGGCTAAATCAAAAGGGCTAAATCATCAGCATAATCTAAATCAGAAATTTTCGTATCTCCAGACCATTTAAGGCCAAAATCTTTCCCTTGCAATGAATTTCACATAGCATAATCAATAACCAAACTAAAGAGAAAAGGAGACAAAATGCACCCTTGTCGAACACCAGAAGAATGCTAAACCAATTGCTACAAGCCTTACCAATTCACAAACAACTCAACACGCGATTCAGTGTTATTATAGAGAGCTTTCATTATGTTAACTAACTAGTCAGGTATGCCATATGATCTCACAATCAACCACAAATAATGACGATCAACAGAATCGAAAGCCTTTTAGAAATCAACAAAGCTAGCAACCAAAGGTTTCTGAAACTCTAAATATTTCCCAAGAATCTGCCTAAGTCAAAATATCTGATCCACACATCCCCTACCATTTCTGAATCCACATTGCTCATCACGCAATTGATTGTCAACCAGATTCTTAATTCTATTAAGCACAATCATGGAAAGAACTTTACCTAGAACAGAGAGTAGGCTGATACCCCTATAGTTATCGCAAGAACTGTGATCACCTTTTTTGAAAATAGGGATAATAATAGGTCTGGTAAAATCCTTAGGAACCATGCCTTTATCATAAAGATATTTAAAATTTCAGTCATCCAAGTGGTAAGAGAAACATTCCCAACTCTAAGCATTTCCGTAGTAATTTCATCTACACCTGGGAATTTATGAAGTTTAAGTTTAGAAATACCCAAAATAACTTCAGATTGTGTTATAGGGCCAACATTAAAGCCACCAATGCATCTATCATCATTGCAAACAATGGGAGTAGAACTACTATATTGTGTAGAACATCACTGAAATGCTCAACCCACCTAGCCATGACAGAATCCTCACCTTCTATAACCTTACCTTGTTTATCCTTCAATTCCTGTATACCTGTTCGTTTTCTACCACACAAAACATTAACTCTCTGGTAAAGCTCTATGCTGTTGTGTTATCTAACTGCTTCCTCGGCTTTGTCAGCCAAGCCATCAAGCCAAAGATTCTTATCAGCAACTAACTGATCCTTTACACGTTTATTAAGCTCTATGTAATGTTTTCTATTAGAACTAGTAGGGTATTGATTAAGGACATTCCTGCAGTTCTTTCTTTCTGAAATAAGCTCAAGTGCCTTATCACTCAAATAATTCTCTCTCCTCTGCTCCTTTTTTCTTAAAAGAGTACTGTTAGTTTCCAAAAAAGCCTGTTTAAAATTGTCCCATTCTTCCTCAACTTCAGTAGTAAGCTGACTACTGACTGTCATAATGACTAAGTAACCTATCATGGTAAGCTTTAGCTATAACTGGGTCTTTCAGAGCTTCAGTATTAAAAGTAAATTTTTTAACCCTAGCACAACACTTTTTACGCTTAAGTTGCAAGACACTTTTAACAAGGTAATGGTCAGATCTAATTTCAGCTCCCCTATATGACCTAGTATTCCTAACAGAACTAGCCCATTTGCTGGTAATTAATATATAATCAATCATATTCTTATTCTTTACTACTAAAATTGAGGAAGAATGGGACCATTTTAATCAGGTGAAACCCATGTGTACTTATGTATGTCGCTGTGTTTGTAATAAGTGTTAGTTATTCTGAAACCATTGAGTTTACTTACCTGTAGGAGACGTTGCCCATTGCCGTTGCAGCTACCAATACCAAAAGAGCCTATCACCCCTCCCCAAAGGTCAGAGTCAGTACCAACTTTGGCACTGAAGTCACCTAGAACAAGGGTAATATCTCCTTTCTTGACAGAATTCAAAATATCCTGAAGTTGTCTCTAAAACCTATCCTTCTCATCCTCATTGGCATCCTCAGTGGAAGCATAATAGCAGATAACATTCAAGTCTTTAACACTTGTCTGAAATTTTGCTGTTAGTAACCTTTCATTAATGCACTCATATCCTAGAAGAGCATCACTAATGTGTCTGCTGAGAAGCAGACCCATACCTTGGTGTTGTTTATTGTCTTCCCTCCCTGAAAAGAGAAATTTATGATTTTTAAGAATCTAACCTTTATATGTCCATCTGGTCTCTTGCAAGCCGAGAATATCTAAACTATAACAGTGGAATTCTTGTGTGAGGACATCAAGAGAAAATGTTCTGTGAAGAGTCCTCACATTTCAACTACCTATGGAGAGAAAACGGTTAGTGGGATGTTTAAAGAAACTATGTTTATTGAGAGAGGGAATGCCGACAATATCAACAGCCACCTAATCGCAGACATGGGGCTAAGCCCGTTCCCCCACCACTAAAGGCTGAAGCCATCTACACTGGAAGACTTCCTCCAATGTAAAATTTGACGATGAGAATAGAAGCAAAGAGTTCAGGTTCCTGCGATGACCTCTGCTCAGGATTATCCACCAGCTGATAAACATATCCTGCGAATCTATTCACTTGGGGCTGTCAACCCACAAACAGAAAACACATCGGAAGATTTTCCCTCCACAGAAGCCCACCAGTGCAGCAAAATGAGGATCCATAATCAAGCTCAGAGCCATATATCTGTCCAGTCCAGTGGGTTTATATGGTCAGCACCAGGACCCTGTGTGGTTGACCACTCCTCAGCCTGGTAGAAAAAAAAAGTAGCCATAGTTGTCCAGATCAGTAGGCCACACTAATCTGGCAGCCCTCCCCTTCCGTTCACTTCCATAAGAGAGTATCTCTTTTGAAAAGTACTAACTGTCTGCACCACGAGAAGGCGGGGTCGGACATTAGGTGCTAGGCCTGGCTGGTTCTATGCATCATCACAGGGGATTGGTGCAGAGCTCTCCTTCCCGTGACTACCTAGTTACCATTTGCAGACCATTTATATTAGAAGCACATAATTTATTTATTTTAGCAGCCTTCAAAAATTTACTTCTTTTTGGTCCCGGTATCTAAATTGTGCTATAACAGGTTTAATTTTATTTCCAATCGTTGTAGGCACTCTGTGAATAGCAGATTTTTTCTGTAATGTTTAATCGCTTGCTTATATTATTAACTATATCTGTTAAATTATCTTCTTTATCTTCTGGAATGCCAACAAACTCAAGGTCCAGTTTCTTGAATATTGTTCGATATTATTCATTTGAGTCTTAAGAAGTTCTATTTCTTGTAACAGTTTGCTGTTATTACGCTTTATTTATTGATTTTCTTTCCTACTGTGTTCAATTTCTTGTTTCATTTTGTCAATAGTACTCATTAACTGTTGTAAATAATCTGAGTTGAAGTTAAAAGGCTCTTTTATCTGGGACAATTCATTAAACATTTCCTTATTAAAAACTTTTAATTCTTCTTGTATGCATTTCTTTATCATACACGGAAGAGAAGATTCAATCACATTAGGAAAACTTTCTTCTGATTCTCCAGCATCTTTATTTAATTCAACATTATATGTCATATGTTTATTAGATGTCATGGTTTCAGAACTAGATAATGCATTGCACTTATAACATCTTCAAATATTTTTCTTTTCTCCAGTAAATCTCTTAAAACTCTGTTTTGATATGCCAGCATAATAATAATGGAATTTATTATCACATAAACAGCAAGAAAGAAAATCTTTATCTTCTACGATTGATTCAGAACATCAATAGCATTTCATATTGAAAGCAAATTAATATTTTTGAAACTGGGAATTAAAAAAACAGATAAACTGCATTAATTTCAATCAATTATATCTCAATATTTCAATAAACGGCAAACAGCAATCACGTGGTATCACTCCAGATTACGTAATAATAATATAGAATTGATGCTCAAGTTTCAGATTCGAATGTCAGTTATAAATCTACAACACATTCAATGTCACAGTAATTTCTACTTCAAAGAAAGTTACTAAAACTGCAACTCTGTAATTCCTGATTTCAATATGAAAATGATTAAGTGTTGAAGACTAAAAGAAAAACTAATGAGAAAATAAATATCAAAACAAACTTACAAGAGCAATAAAATACACAACATAGCTCGAGGCAAACGATGTTACCAACCAAAAGATATTCAAAATTTCAGTCATCCAAGTGGTAACCGAATCATTCCCAGCTCTAAGCATTTTCATAGTAATTTCATCTACCCTGGGGATTTGCTGATAATAGATTGCTGCTTAACAATTATTTTTATGTAGAATTTATATTTTTTTAACGTTTATCAGCTGCTTAACATTTATTTCTATGTAGAATTTATATTTGTTAATGTTTATCAGCTCCTTAACGTTAATATGTATGTAGAATATATATTTGTTAATGTTTAGTAGCTGCCTAACATTTATTTCTATGTAGAATTTATATTTGTTAATGTTTATCAGCTCCTTAACGTTTATTCGTATGTAGAATTTACATTTGTTAATGTTTAGCTCCTGGTTAACATTATTATATGTAGAATTTATAATTATTAATGTTTAGTAGCTGCTTAACATTTATTTGTAGGTAGAATTTATATTTGTTAATGTTCATTAGCTGCCTAACATTTATTTGTACGTAGAATTTATATTTGTTAATGTTTAACTCCTGGTTAACATTTATTTAGATGTAGAATTTATAATTGTTAATGTTTAGTAGCTGCTTAACATTTATTTGTAGGTAGAATTTATATTTGATAATGTTTAGTAGCTGCCTACATTTATTTCTAAGTAGAGTTTATATTTGTTAATGCTTATCAGCTCCGTAACATTTATTTTTATGTAGAATTCATATTTGTTAATGTTTAGCAGCTGCTGAACATTATTTGCATGTGAAATTTATGTTCGTCAATCTTTATCAGCTCTTAACGTTTATTCGTATGTAGAATTTACATTTGTTAATGTTTAGCAGCTGCTTAACATTTATATGTATGTATGTAGAAATTATATTTATAAATGTTTAGTAGCTGCTTACATTTATTTCTATGTAGAATTTATATTTGTTAATGCTTATCAGCTCCATAACATTTATTTGTATGTAGAATTATATTATTTAATGTTCAGCAGCTGTCTAACGTTTATTTATATGTAGAATTTATATTTGTTAATGTTTAGTAGCTGCTTAATATTTATTGTATGTAGAATTTATATTTCTTAATGTTTAGAACCTGTGCAACATTTATTTGTATGTAGAATTTATATTTGTTAATGTTTAGCAGCTGTTTATCATTTATTTGTATGTAGAATATATTTGTTAATGTTTAGTAGCTGCTTAATATTTATTTGTGCGTAGAATTTATATTTTTTAATGTTTATTAGCTGATTAACATTTATTTGTATGTTGAATTTATATTTGTTAACGTTTATCACCTGTTTAACATTTATTTTTATGTAAAATTTATATTTGTTAATGTTTAGTGTCAGCACCTACCTCTGGCATTTATTAGAGGTCCTGTACTTTATTATTAGAGTATCTGTATTTATTAGAGGCTTGTCATCTCGGTGATTGACTGCCATTGGTTGAGTCACATGGTTTATGGACACCATGTTTTGTCGTGTCTCGTGCCTATGTGTTAGTGTGTGAACCTAGATACAGTTTCTCAGTTGTTATAGTTTTATACATTTCTACCGCTTTTTTTTGCCTATAAAAGCTTTCATATTTCATTGATTCCCCACTGCGCTGCATTTAGAGGAAAAATTCTACTCATAGAAATAAATTAATGAATATTTTTCCAAGAAATTCTGTCAGAAGAAAGCAATTGCTGAAAAAGGGAAACGAGCTAACTAAAACTCAAGAAATAATTTCTTTTTAGTTTTCACTAGTTTTTCTAATGTTTTCACTTTGTCGTCTGCGTATGCAATGTTGGTTTATCTGGTTTTTGTCCGTCTCTGTCTTTCTACCTGTCTGTCCCTCTATAGAAAATCAACTTTTTTACTTTTAGAGACAAACCAAAAATTCTCTTTGCGTTGTATAAGTACTAATAAAATATTACGATTAGAAATTTTGAAATGTACCAATAGCTTTAATAGCGCCCTCTAACGGTGAAAAATGGAAAAAAATTCAAACGAATATTGCAAATGATCTATTTACACCGGATTCTTAAATTTTGGTAGTAGAGGGTAATGGTCAGAAGATTTACAATGGCAACAAGGCATTACCCTCTTACCCCCAAGGGGGTGGGAAAATGAAACTTTTTTATTTTAAGAGACAAATTTAAAATTATTTTTTTCACATACTAACAAAAAATTAATATTTAAATTTTTTGAATCACCCATGAGTTGAAAATTCATTGTTAGTGAGTGCTAAATAAAAACTCATAAAGCAGCCTTTAGCGATGGAAAACGCTTAAAAATACAAACTATTTAAATGAAATTGTAAACGATCTACTATATATGCTAGAAATTTAAAATTTGAGAGATTGACTGTAATGGTCAAGTGGTTTGTACTATTAGTAATGATTTGTCCCCTTATAACAAGGGGGTGTTGGTTGAGTTGGGTTTACCTCTGAGCGGCACTTTTTTTGCACACAATGGGCTAAATGTCCAGGTCAAATGGACCCCAAAGGCTCAGAGAAGGTTGGGGGAGGGGATCCACTGGAATAGCCGTTGGGAGACAGATGGTAGCCTCCCGTGAAGGCCATCCGGCGTGTTCTTTAACATGCACAGGATACGACTCTCCCGCACACAGGACCACGGCTTAACATCCCATCCAACGGACGGCGTCCTTTCCAAGCCCATCGGTGTCCCCTACTGACCGTGAGCAGGGCGGAGAATTTTGAGGAGATAAATCTCAATGCTGACCCAGCTGGGACTCGAACCTGGGCTAGAAGAACGCATATTACCTGTGGAGCCTATAGAAATCTTGTTTTCAAAGAAAAGGAAGTTTTTGATTTACCTACTTTTAAAATCCTTAAATGTAATTCGAGTTAATGGATGGTGTGGGAGGGGATATGCACATTATAGTATTTTATTAGTAATTATGCAACATAAAAGTATTTGTCTTTTAATTTTTAAATTGAAAAAGTTGCTTTTCTCACACCACTCTGCAAAAAAGGGCAGATCACTGCTGTTAGTGGAATGTCTTTTGACACTCTACAGCCAAAGTTTCAAATTTGTACCACAAACAGATCGCTTTAAATATTGGTTAAAAGTTTTGCGGTTTGTATATTTAGTGATGTCTAACGAGATAAATTAGAACTACCCTTTGAAATGCGAATTGTAATATATTATTAGTACCAACTGAAAAGGTTTTCCAATTATATCTAAAAACAAAACCGCTGTATTTCCTACCTACCCTGGGAGTAAGATCAACTCAATTTGGAATTTTTAGATTTTTTTTTCCACCGTTAGAGAGCGCGATTATAGCTTTTGCGAGATTCGAAAAGTGCAAATCGTAATATTTCAATATCTGTCCACCCAAAAAGAATTTTTAATTTATCTCTAAAAACATAAATTCTCTGTTAAAACCTAAATAAAATATTGCATCCCCCCTGTCTAAAGGGTCAACGTATTGTTGCCAATGGTAACTTCGTGACCTTCACATTCCAACATTAAAATTTAAGATTTCTAATATAAATACATCGTTTGAAATTTTTGAAATTTAAATTTTTTCACCGTTAGAGGGCGTAGTTATACCATTAGGGAGATTCGGAAAGTGCAAATCGTAATATTTCATCATTAACTCTCCCACACAAAAAGAATTTTTCATTTTTCTGTATAAACAAAAAAGTTCGATATCTACAGAAAGACAGCCAAGAAATCAAAATTATTTAAAAAAAAAAAAGCCATAAAATTTACTTTTTTCTTTTAGTCATTTTTTAAAGTGTTTCCAATCGTGAAACTGAAATCTGTATCAAATATTAGCCTAATCTTTTCGGTAATTCAGAAGTATTCGTGCAAAACCATTCAACTTTACACACTGAACAGTTCCAGCTACGACAAAACATGGCGTCCAATTTTAGATGACCAACCTCTACCTATATAAGACCTGTAGCATTTATTTCTCATGAAATCTTGAAATAATTAGGTGAAAAAAATTTGGTTTCATCCTGAGTGGGAGGTCTATAATGGCCTAGTGGTGTCGCCTGGCAGGTTTCTGGGAGACTTTGGTCCGTATTCCAGACTCGACGAAAATTTTTTTCCGTTAATTATATTTCGTGTTTGTTGTTCACAGGACATTCCTGCGATACTTTTTTTCGCAGTGATTAATAGATGAGCTGTTTCAGTATGAATTATTTCATATTTATTCTTTGTGTGTATATATCTAGGACATATGTATCAGCTCCTTATGCAGTGAAGCCTTCGCTTCTTTTTAAGAAAATAAAAAACATATTACGTATACACAGAAAACAGTTGTGGATTCCCGCTTTACTGACTTAAAAAAGCGACTCCTCTAGATGCATTCCTTTTAACAAAAATTAATATTTAAGATAATAATCTTTTATAAAGTAAGATGACAGGATTTGTTTAGAGGCCCGAGTGATGGTATAAAAGAAACTCATTCTTATGAGGGGCAGGGGCGACTCAGTCGGCATTATACCAGGCTCTAAATTTCCCAAGTTCGGCTCGTACCTTCACCAGCGTTAAGATTCATATCTGCAAAACTCTCTACCGTACTCTAGGTCATTTGGTGTCAGTGGGCTTGGAAAGGTCTCCGTCTGTCAGATGGAATGCTAAGTCATGGCCCAGTATGTGGGAGATCCATTCCCTGTGCATGTCAAAGAACACTCTGGATGGCCTTCATGGATGGCTACCATTTGTCCCCTAAAGGCTCTCCAGTGGGTCCCCTCCACCCAACCTTCTCAGAGTCATTGTGACCTTGCAACTTAGCCCACTGTGTTCCAAAAATTTGGTTGGGTTGTTTTACCTCTGAGCGGCACTTTTTTGCACACCATGGGCTAAATGGCCAGGTCACATGGACCCCGAAGGCTCAGAGAAGGTTGGGGGAGGGGACCCACTGGAACAGCTGTTGGGAGACAGATGGTAGTCTCCCATCAAGGCCATCCAGCGTGTTCTTTAGCGTGCACAGGGTATGTCTCTCCTGCACACGGGGCCACGGCTTAACGTCCCATCCGACGGACGGCGGCCTTTCCAAGCCCATCGGTGTCCCCTACTGACCGTGGGCAGGGCGGGGAATTTTGCGGAGATAAATCTCAACGCTGACCCAGCTGGGACTCGAACCTGGGAACTACAGATTATGAGCCAGGCGCGCTACCGACTGAGCCACCCCCGCCCCAAAAATTCTCCCCACACACATGCGCAGTGCTTCGAAATGGAGCATCCGTCAAACGCTTCTTGCCGGATATAGGTGTGGGGCCCAAAAATTTGGACTCCACGCTTGTGTTCTTCACCAGTGTAATTGTCAGATAACGTTTGGTTAGCAGAAAATACTAAATTTGAAAAAACCGACTGAGGGTTGGGTTTACCTCTGAGCGGCACTTTTTTGCACACCATGGGCTAAATGGCCAGGTCACATGGACCCCGAAGGCTCAGAGAAGATTGGGGGAGGAGACCCACTGGAACAACTGTTGGGAGACAGATGGTAACCTCTCGTCAAGGCCTCCCAGCATGTTCTTTAACGTGCACAGGGTATGGCTCTCCCGCACATGGGGCTATAGCTTAACGTCCCATCCGACGGACGGCAGCCTTTCGAAGCCCATCGGTGTCCCCTACTGTCCGTGGGCAGGGCGGGGAATTTTGCGTTGATAAATCTCAACGCTCACCCAGCTAGGACTCGAACCTGGGAACTACAGATTACGAGCCTGGCGTGCTACCGATTGAGCCACCCCCGCCCCACCGACTGAGGTGGCAAAGAGTTATAGTTGAAGATTTTAGTGTCAGCACCTATCTCTGCCATTTCAGTTATTTCTTATACGAAAGGTTGCATAGATCTGCCTTATTTCATTATCATTTACCCACATTTATTTCGATGTCTGTGTTGGGTTGTTTTATTTCTGAGCAGCAGTTTTTTGCACACAATGGGCTAAATGGCCAGGTCACAAGGACCCCTGATGGCTCAGAGAAGATTGCAGGAGGGAATCCACTGGACAACTGTTGGGAGACAGATGGTAGCCTCCTCTTAAGGCCATCTAGCACGTTCTTTAATATGCACAGGGTAGGCTCTCCTGCACACAATGGGCGAAGTGGGCAGGTCACAAGGGCCCCTGAGGGCTCAGAGAAGGTTGGGGGAAGGGGAACCACTGGACAGCTGTTGGGAGAGATGGCAGTCTCCCATCAAGACCATCCAGTGTGTTTAATGTGCACAGGGTATGACTCTCCCACACGTGAGCTAAATGGCCAGGTCACAAGGACCCCGAAGGCTCAGAGGTTGGGGGGAGAGGACCCAATGGACAGCTGTTGGGAGACAGATGGTTGGTTGTTTTACTTCTGAGCAGCACTTTTTTTGCATACAATGGGCTAAATGGCCAGGTCACAAGCATCCGAAAGGCTCAGCAGTTGGGCTGGGAGACAGATGATAGACTCCCATCAAGACCATCTAGTGTGTTCTTAACATGCACAGAGTATGGTTGGTTGCTTTACTTCTGAGCAGCACTTTTTTGCATACAATGGGCTAAATGGCCAGGTCACAAGCATCCGAAAGGCTCAGCAGTTGGGCTGGGAGACAGATGATAGACTCCCGTCAAGACCATCTAGTGTGTTCTTAATGTGCACAGAGTATGGTTGGTTGCTTTACTTCTGAGCAGCACTTTTTTGCATACAATGGGCTAAATGGCCAGGTCACAAGCATCCGAAAGGCTCAGCAGTTGGGCTGGGAGACAGATGATAGACTCCCGTCAAGACCATCTGGTGTGTTCTTAACGTGCACAGAGTATGGTTCCTATACACGGAGCCACAGTTTAACGTCCCATCCGACGGATGGCGGCCCTTCCAAGCCCATCAGTGTCTCTTACTGACCGAGGGGAGGGCGGGAAGTTTCGCATAGTTAAATCTCAACCCTAGGTCCAGGTGGGCACAAACGTAAGAACTTCAAATTACGAGCCTGGTGAACACAACAACGTGGTATCTAGGACGCAGAGCCCCTAATAATATCCATTTTTTTACAAGTTTAAAGTATAACAAAGTGTTAATTTAGTACGAAATTTTTGTATATGCTTGGCAAATCTGTTGATGAACTTCTCAAGCAATATATTTGACACATTAACTATCACGAACACGTAAGTAGTCACAATATTTTCTTTATTATTTATAGCTACTCAGTAGGCAAAGTATTCCACCACAATAACTCAATGTACACATGTTGGAAAGTCCAACATTATTGCTAACTCCTAGCAGAACATTACTAAGGTATTATACAACAGCAATAAACACTTGGGTACCAAAGTCAGTAATCTAAATGTAATACATTTCCTACACGGAAAATGAGAACAAAAGCAAACACATAAGTGTCAGTTTTACAATTAAAGGGAAATTTCTCAGAAACCGCGTATCTGTCGGTCGTTATCCAACCAGTGCATATACATCTTCAACAGAAGTAATAATCATAAGCAATCCACACTTTTGTAGAATCGTTATTTTTGGTGCGTTGCTATCATTTACAGTTATGACTGAATTTTAGTCACATTAATTTTTCCACACGATCCAAAGCTACCTTTCGTAACCGTACAGAACTCCTGATGCCATTCTGTGATTAAAAACAAAAATTTGGACGTTTTCAATTATCTCACATAATCGAAATAGTATTTTACTTCGGTTACGGATAATTACTACTAAGAACTACATTATTAAGAGCTCTCTTATACTGTCTTTATAACTGAAGTTTACGCTTCGACAATTTTCACAGCTAGTTGGTTAACGTTTCCATCACACAATATCTACGTGATGTTTGGATTTATCAATCGAGCCGCCATTGCTTTCAAAATTGTCTACGAGCTTCTTTCTATATTGGAAAAAATACGCTAATAGTATTTAGGTATAAATCCGAGGTTTCGGTAATTGTGTGTGTGAAATATTAAAATTATTGTAATTACCTACACCGCACTGATCCAATATAAAATGTTAAAGGCATTATTATTTAATACAGGCGTGTCCAACCCGCGGGCCGCATGCGACCCTGGACAGCTAGTAATGCGGCCCACAAAATCGTAAAATTTACGTGTTTACGACATAAGCTTTCAACGTGATTATGTGATTTTCAGCGAATTTTTGATATCCCACTAGTTTCAGGTTGCCTTTTAATTTTATAATAAAAAACATAAGAAAATAAATGAAGTTTTATTATTCATATACATTAACTATGTTATATATTTTATGTGCGACCCAAAACATCTTCACTCAAAGTGGCCCAGGGAAGTCAAAAGGTTGGACACGCATGATTTAATATTTGACATATTTCAAACACTATTTAATAAGCGTGGCCGAGTGGTTAGCGCGCTTGGCTACTGATCTAAGGGACCTGGGTTCGAGCCTCGGGTAAGGCATGGCTGTTTGTATCGTTTTTCTGCTGAGGTCCTGCTATCCTCTCAGACCTTCTATGGCATATAAACTGACAGGCTCCTGTCAGACTTCTGTGGCAAGCAGCTACTTGAGGGGGTATTTATTTATTTATTTATTTAATGGTAATGTTAAAATGCCGTTAAAATTAGTAAAACTATTGACTAACACCGTATTAATGGGCAGCAATTTTTTATAATGCGTTATCAACTCTTGTAATAGTGGTAGCGAATATATACATATAAAACAAGTAATCGCAAATGATATCACCTACCAGGTTTGGTTTTTCCCGATAAAACGTTTTAAAATTTCAGTGAACGTTTCACATCGTTTAGACCCATATGATGTTTAGAACAGTTTCTCAATCGTTTTTTTTAAAACGAAATATTGTTTAATTTTTTTTTTAAAGTAACTTAAATTTCTCGCACAAATTTTTCTACCATGGAAACACATTTGTTAAAACAATTTAATTGGAACTGGTTATTTTTGAATTAAAATGTAATAATGGTGTAAAAATTAAAACATTTAGACATTTCAGTCCGATTGAGTTATCTCTGAGCTGCACTTGTTCTGCACACAATAGGCTAAATGGCCAGGTCACAAGAACCCCAAAGGGTTATAGAAGGTTGGGGGAGGGGACGCACTGGAACAGCTGTTAGGTGACAGCTGGTAGCCTCCGTCAAGGCCATCCAGCGTGTTCTTTAACGTGCACAGGGATGGCATTTTCTTTGCACACAACGGGCTAAATGGCCAGGTCACAAGGACCCCAAAGACTCGGAGAAGGTTGGGGGAGGGGGCCCACTTGACAGCTGTTATGAGACAGATGGAAGCCTCCTTCCTATCAAGGCCATCCAAAATAATCTTTAATATGCACAGTATGTAGCTCTACTGCTAAAGGAACGTCCTCCCGATACATGCACAGTATGCGGCTCTACTGCTAAATGTATGTCCCACCCAATGGACGGCTGCCTTCCCAAGATACCAGTTTCCTCTACTGACAGAGGGCATGTAAGGGAGTTTTCTGAAGATTAATCTTTTTCTTTCATTCCTATAAAATCATTCACTACGTTTAAAAAAAATGTTATAGTAGACTATTAGAACCGGGAACTGCAGATTGCAAGCCTGGAGTGCTACCAACTACACCACTCCTGCCATTTCAGTTGGCTTCCTGTATCCACCCTCTAGACTTATCTCCCTTAACCCTACGGGCACACGTACAGTCGCTCAAAAAAGTATCCGAACACTATGGTTGATTACAGAATTCAGGAAAAACATCTGGCAACTTTTTTTTTTTTTAGAAAATAGTGATCTGGCAACCTTTGTGTCACGTGATTACATAATTCAGGAAAAATATCTGGAGCGTGTTCAGCAACTGTACACGCTCCAGTTACCGTTCACAGCAAACTGGAGCGTGTGCAGTTACTGCACACGCTCCAGTTTGCTGTAAACGGTAACTGCACACGCTCAATATTTCCGTGAGTGAGCCCACACGATCTAGTATCAAAATAATATGACCACCTACAGTCGCTCAAAAAAGTATCCGAACGCTATGGTTGACAACAGAATTCAGAAAAAATACCTGGCAACGATTTTTTTAATAATCAGTGATCTGGCAACCTTCGTGTCACGTGACACGAACTAACAAATTAAAGAAAGAGCTAAACAAATTGAAAGACTTTTGCAATATACACAGTCGTATAAGAATAATATGACCACCTATCATACATATACTATGGTAGGTGGTCATATTATTCTGATACGACTGTGTATATAATTAGAAGTTGCTTTTCTGTAATAATAATAATAATAAAACGAAAAAAAAATACACTGAGATACGCCATTGAGATTTATGAGGAAGGAGAGATTTCAGCATAAAGATAGCCATACCTTATCCAAAACATCAATGAAAAAAAAAAGCATCAAAGATACACTATGTTGAAAAAAGTGTCCGGACACTTCGATGTTATGTGAATGGAAAGCCACTTTCAAAGCTACCTAACATTGAATAACCTTTTACGCAAAAACTGTTATTGGCGATAAATTGTAGATGTTACTCAAATCTCTCTAAATATATTTCACGCAATATTCGTTTAATAATTCTTCAACTTTTGACACTTGCGAAAAAATACTTCAATAGATAAAACACAACTCTTGTAACAATTTACTCACTAACATAAATATCTGAAGTTTGTATGACGATTTTTTAAGATTTCATCAATTTGGAGACAATGTGAGTGTCTGCTGTTAAATGGTCTTCAATGCCTCTTTAAATATTGATAAAAAATTGTTGAAAATTGTCACTGTCATATTGCCTCCAAATTGATGAAATCTTAAAAAAATCGTCATACAAACTTCAGATATTTATGTTAGTGAGCAAATTGTTACAAGAGTTGTGTTTTATCTACTGAAGAATTTTTTTCACAAGTGTCAAAATTTGAAGATAAATGCTTCAGCTTCCATTCATTCTTTAATATTAAACGAATATTGCGTGAAATATATTTAGAGAGATTTGTGTGACATCTACAATTTATTACCAATAACAGTTTTTGCATAAAAGGTTTATTTTCAATGTTAGGGAGCTTTGAAAGTGCCTTTCCATTCACATAACATGGAAGTGTCCGGACACTTTTTTCAACACAGTGTATATCTAAGACGACTAAAGGATATCCTTTAGTCATCTTGGATGTTGGGTTTTACCACTGAGCGGCACTTTTTTGCACACCATGGGCTAAACGGATAGATCACAAGGACCCCAAAAGCTCAGAGAAGGTTGGGGGAGGAGACCCACTGTTAGGAGACAGATGGTAGCCTCCCGTCAAAGCTATCCAGTGTATTCTTTAACGAACACACTGTATGGCTCTCCCGCACACGGGGTCACGGCTTAATGTTCCATCCGACGGATGGTGACCTTTCCAAACCCATCGGGATTTAGCTATGTAAAATTAAACACTATTCCCCCATTCGTTCAGAATCAATTGTGAGGATCTACTTGGTTAGTGGATTCTGATGTTTCTGCTTGGTTTTATGACATTCCAGGCACATCCTAATATATTCCTTGTACAAACCCTTACCTTGCATAAGTACGACAAGAGATATTTGATGGCCCTGGTCTTTTACCATCAGTCTCTATCCTAACAGCTCCCAGTAGTTTCCTTACCAAACTCTAAAGAATGGTTGATTCTTATGAGCTGGCCATTTAAACCATTAGGTGCTATCATTTACACACCAAGCTTTAGGTTAACCAAGATTGCTCCACCGCATACAAAGAAATCGAGAGACAATTGTAACAAGCTATGAAGATACATCTAATACATTTAATCATTCAATATTGATAAAGTGGCTTCAGTATCCTACAAGCTGAAGCTTTTAAACGAAGAATAGAACTTGTTAAATTGACAATTCTGCAGGCATTTAAGAGATGGGTATACATGTCTGGTGGTGAGGCATAAAATATTAAATTCAGATATTTCCTTTTATAATTTCTGATATTTTTGGGACTCTGCATTAGCCAAGAGTTTATTTTCACTCACTTTTGACCCATTATTTTATTGCCTGAACTTATAAACTCTGAGCAGCACTTTTTTGCACACCATGGGCTAAATGGCCAGGTCACATGGACCCTGAAAGCTCAGAGAAGGTTGGGGGAGGGGACCCACTGGAACAGCTGTTGGGAGACAGATGGTAGCCTCCCGTCAAGGCCATCCAGTGTGTTCTTTAACGTTGGGTTGTTTTACCTCTGAGCAGCACTTTTTTGCACACTATGGGCTATATGGTCAGGTCACAAGGGCCCCGAAGGCTCAGAGAAAGTTGGGGGAAGGGGACCCTTGGAACAGCTGTTGGGAGACAGATGGTAGCCTCCCGTCAAGGCCATCCAGCGTGTTCTTTAACATTGGGTTGCTTTACCTCTGAGCGGCACTTTTTTGCACACTATGGGCTATATGGCCAGGTCACAAGGACCCCGATGGCTCAGAGGTTGGGGGAAGGGGACCCACTGAAACAGCTGTTGGGAGACAGATGGTAGCCTCCCTTCAAGGCTATCCAGAGTGTTCTTTAACGTTGGGTTGTTTTACCTCTGAGCGGCACTTTTTTGCACACCATGGGCTAAATGGCCAGGTCACAAGGACCCCGAAGGCTCAGAGAAGGTTGGGGGAAGGGGACCCATTGGAACAGCTGTTGGGAGACAGATGGTAGCCTCCTGTCAAGGCAATCCAGCGTGTACTTTAACGTGCACAGAGTTTGGCTCTCCCTCACACGGAGCCACGGCTTAACGTCCCATCCAACGGACGGCGGCCTTTCCAAACCTATTGGTGTCCCCTACTGACCGTGGGCAGGGCAGGGAATTTTGCGGAGATAAATCTGAACACTGGCCTAGCTGGGACTCGAACCTGGAGTATTTTAGGTATAGTAATAATATAAATATTAAACATCGAAATTCAAATCAGTGTTTCTCTGAATCACAAATGAAAATTGGGAAAAGTAAAATCAAGTTCTCATAAAACAGATTCCCACCTTATTCTGATTTGCAAATTAGTTATAATTTTCACACCAAATTGTAAAAAAAGATTCTGCAAATAAACCATCTCAAGTTAAAACATACAAAAGAATGAACTTTAACATAATGATCAGTTTTAAAATACACCATTAATATTAAAAGAAATGAATATACAAGGTCCAGATTTTTAGGACTACCTAAGCTGATGCCATAATTTAGTTATACGCAATTTCTGTTATAGGTGTTGGCTTGTCACACTTCCGTTCATTGAATTTAATGTCTTCATAGAGGGAAACCTACTGAAGCTAAGAATGGCTAAAAGATAATCTTCAGATGCAAAAGTTCATCTTTTAGCAGAATGTTTCACAGTCAAAATAATCCGAGATTTTCAAAGCAAATTTTCAAGTAATGTTTTTCTTACTGAAACCAGTATAAGATACGATTCATGTTTATTATGAACCAAATTTTTTTCCCTGTCAAATAAGGCACAGAATATTTACAACTGAAAGAATGATTGACTTTTAGATTTTAAAAAATGCTGCAAAGTCAGCTGCTACATTTGCTAATATGCATTTACGCTGAATTGTGTGCACCAATTTCTGAATAACCTCTTTTTCTTCCAAATTACAATTTTTCAATTAATTTCAAATGAATACATCTCCTGATTCAGTACAGCTGTCTAACGAATCAATTCATGATTGGAACAATGAAGTTATGACGTCAGATTTTTTTAATGACTTCATACAAGTTTCGTTGCGAAACTTTATTCACAAAGCCATTGCTCATTTTGAAAAATATCGATGAAAAAGAATGTAGATTTAAAAATTATTTCTTGATGATCTTTCAGGGTGCTCTCAGTTGGGTTAGTCTACCTCTGACTTTTTTTTGCATTCAATGTGCTCAGTGAAGGTTAACCATTGGGTTCTCTATAACGTGAATAAGGTATGGCTCTCCTGTACGTGATGCCATGGCGAAATATCTTATCCAATGGACAGCAGCCTTTTCAAGCTCACTAGTATCTACCAAGGGCAGAATGGAGAGCCCAATTGAGACTAGAATCTGAGAAATGCAGATTATCACTTCGCAATGGCACTAGAGTTAATCCCTACCTAAATACTATCAGTGAATGAAGCTGTTCTATCTTACATAATTTAACATTTTTAAGCCACTGTTTGTATCAGAACATTCTGTTTCTTCTGCCAAAATGCCATGAACAGTACTAGTACAACTATTGGGCTAATAGCGTTAAGGGTTGTTTTACCCCTGAGTGACACTTTTTTGCACACAATGGGCTAAATGGCCAGGTCACAAGGACCCCGAAGACTCAGAGAAGGCTGGGGGAGCGGACCCACTGGAACAGCTGTTGGGAGACAGTTGGTAGCTTCCCGTCAAGGCCATCCAATGTGTTCTTTAGTGTGTGCAGGATATGGGTCTCATGCACACTGGGCAACGGCTTAACGTCCCATCTAACGGACGGCGGCCTTTTCAAATTCATCAGTGTCCCCTACTGACCAAGGGCAGGGCGGTGAGTTTTGCAGAGATAAATCTCAATGTTGACCCAGCTGTGACTCGAACCTGGGACCTTCAGATTACGAGCCTGGCACGCTACCGGCTGAGCCACACCCGCCCCAGCGTTAAGGGTGAACTTTTTATCACTGAAAGGACATACTGTATACCAGATGCAACTAAACCTGTCAGCATAAAAAAAACACAGTTGAGAACTGAGTTATCTAAAATTAATATCAATTCCACTTACACTGGTTTATTATAAAATCATCAGCAAAACCATGTTACTATTAATACCAGGCATTTTTTAATATAAACAACTATCAGCAAGTATATAGTTGCAAGTTAAGCTAAGACGGATGAGATGAAAGCTCCAATTAGTTTGTAACTTGTATATTTTGGCAGTTATAGTGCTATATTTATGAAGTGTTTATTATATAACCTTAAAAATAACACCATAGAAAAGATTATTCTGGAAACATTCCAGGTAAAAACATTTCTGCATAGCAGAAAGATCCTATGCCATAATTAGCATATTAAAAGCATTCCATATATGCATTCATTAAAAAATTCGGTTCACTGAAGTGTACAAATAGTTACCAGTACTCAGATTATTCTTATTTGCTCGAAAATGTGAAATTCCATTCCTGGTTTATTCCAAATTTTAACACTAAGTCCAAACTAACAACTGGTAATAAAAAATCCCAATAAGAAATTTCCGAAGATATCATCATATGATACCTGAAGCTAGATTGGAAATAACATTCTTCAAAATTGTACGAAAATATAGAAGTGTACAAAATACATTGCTTTTAAAGTAATGAACCAATGTAGACAAAACAAAAAAAAACAATGCCACTTAAAAGACAACTGGATGGAAAGTGTGTTTTCATACATCTCTCAACTGGTCAATACTATGCAACCATCTCTCAACTGGTCAATACTATGCAACCATCTCTCAACTGGTCAATACTATGCAACCATCTCTCAACTGGTCAATACTATGCAACCATCTCTCAACTGGTCAATACTATGCAACCATCTCTCAACTGGTCAATACTATGCAACCATCTCTCAACTGGTCAATACTATGCAACCATCTCTCAACTGGTCAATACTATGCAACCATCTCTCAACTGGTCAATACTATGCAACCATCTCTCAACTGGTCAATACTATGCAACCATCTCTCAACTGGTCAATACTATGCAACCATCTCTCAACTGGTCAATACTATGCAACCATCTCTCAACTGGTCAATACTATGCAACCATCTCTCAACTGGTCAATACTATGCAACCATCTCTCAACTGGTCAATACTATGCAACCATCTCTCAACTGGTCAATACTATGCAACCATCTCTCAACTGGTCAATACTATGCAACCATCTCTCAACTGGTCAATACTATGCAACCATCTCTCAACTGGTCAATACTATGCAACCATCTCTCAACTGGTCAATACTATGCAACCATCTCTCAACTGGTCAATACTATGCAACCATCTCTCAACTGGTCAACACTATGCAACCATCTCTCAACTGGTCAATACTATGCAACAGTGCTTGGGGACTCAGGTCCAAACTCCAATGTTAAGAAGTCCTCCCTCGCAAATTTTTCATAAAATTATTATTAAATTTATGAGATTGTGTTGTTTTACCTCTGAGCGGCACTTTTTTGCACACCATGGGCTAAATGGCCAGGTCATGGACCCCAAAGGCTCAGAGAAGGTTGGGGGAGGGGACCCACTGGAACAGCTGTTGGGAGACCGATGGTAGCCTCCTGTCAAGGCCATCCAGCGTGTTCTTTAACGTTGGGTTATTTTACCTCTGAGTGGCACTTTTTTGCACACCATGGGCTAAATGGCCAGGTCACATGGACCCTGAAGGCTCAGAGAAGGTTGGGGGAGGGGACCCACTGGAACAGCTGTTGGGAGACAGATGGTAGCCTCCCGTCAAGGCCATCCAGCGTGTTCTTTAACGTTGGGTTATTTTACCTCTGAGTGGCACTTTTTTGCACACCATGGGCTAAATGGCCAGGTCACATGGACCCTGAAGGCTCAGAGAAGGTTGGGGGAGGGGACCCACTGGAACAGCTGTTGGGAGACAGATGGTAGCGCCCCGTCAAGGCCATCCAGTGTGTTCTTTAACGTTGGGTTGTTTTACCTCTGAGTGGTACTTTTTTGCACACCATGGGCTAAATGGCCAGGTCACATGGACCCTGAAGGCTCAGAGAAGGTTGGGGGAGGGGACCCACTGGAACAGCTGTTGGGAGACAGATGGTAGCTCCCCGTCAAGGCCATCCAGCGTGTTCTTTAACATTGGGTTGTTTTACCTCTGAGTGGCACTTTTTTGCACACCATGGGCTAAATGGCCAGGTCACATGGACCCCGAAGGCTCAGAGAAGGTTGGGGAAGGGGACCCACTGAAACAGCTGTTGGGAGACAGATGATAGCCTTCCGTCAAGGCCATCCAGCGTGTTCTTTAACGTGCACAGGGTATGGTTCTCTTGCACACGGGGCCACTGCTTAATGTCCCATCCAATGGACGGCAGCCTTTCCAAGCCCATCGGTGTCCCCTACTGACCGTGGGCAGGGCGGGGAATTTTGCGGAGACAAATCTCAACGCTTACCCAGCTGGGATTCGAACCTGGGAACTATAGATTACGAGCCTGGCACGCTACCGACTGAGCCACCCCCGCCCCAAATTTATGAGAATGAGCATGTCTAAACTATAATTCTGAAATTCGAAGAAATTATACGCATACAGACTACATCATGGGTGAGGCACTCTCTACATCAGGGTTGAGAGTGTGTGCAAAGGGTAGGACTTTGACCTTAAGAGGCCCTAAGCTATGACAAGTTTAAGAGGCCTCACAATTTCCAAAGTCGAAATAATTTATATATTCTCATTGAAGTGACCATTTAAAAATAAATATGAAATTGATGTGGCAAAAGTATTCTACTAGCACTGGTATATAATGACTGTGTACAGCTGAAATGAACGATGTTCGTACAATAGATTAATTTAAATATTTAAAAAAAAATACGTAACACAGTACACCTCAAACTTAATTTTCTGAGCTCCTCATAATCGTGAGGCTCTAGGCTACAGCTTAGCTTAAGTCCAACCCTGACTGTGTGCAACTAAGGCATCCCCAAGAAACTGCACAGGATTTGGGTTTATTACTGAATGGAACTATTTTGCAAACAATGGGATAAATGGGTTGGGTTGTTTTACCTCTGAGCGCCACTTTTTTGCACACCATGGGCTAAATGGCCAGGTCACATGGACCCCGAAGGCTCAGAGAAGGTTGGGGGAGGGGACCCACTGGAACAGCTGTTGGGAGACAGATGATAGCCTTCCGTCAAGGCCATCCAGCGTGTTCTTTAACGTGCACAGGGTATGGTTCTCTTGCACACGGGGCCACTGCTTAATGTCCCATCCGACGGACGGCGGCCTTTCCAAGCCCATCGATGTCCCCTACTGATTGTGGGCAGGGCGGAGAATTTTGCGGAGATAAATCTCGATGCTGACCCAGCTGGGACTCGAACCTGGGAACTACAGATTACGAGCCTGGCGCGCTACCGACTGAGCCACCCCCGCTCCTTTTCTACTCGTGGGGCTTCAATAAGCTGGTTGACTGTTACAAGTGTCTCAATAATCTGGTGACTACATGGGTAAAAACACAGGTAATATGGAGATATCACCCATTATTGTATTCGGTGTAATTACCTACCCTCTGCAGAAATTAAATAGGGAACCTTACTTTTTAACTTGCTCTCCTATGTAATCTCCGTTTTACACTACTTCATTCATATTTATTTTCACTTTTTTCCTATCTCATACCTTGCCATCTTCACTTCCACCTATAGTGGTATAAGGCATCAGTTAGTAAGGTGTCAAGCTTATAACTCAAGTTTCACTGGTTAAGATCCTAACAGTGCCAGATTTTCTTCACTGTCCACATCTTGCCTTCCATGATAAATGGGACACCATGGAACTGGAAAGGTTGCTGTCCATCAGACAGACATCAGGGATATCAGTCATGACTCTGTCTACAGGAAAAAAAAATAAGCATGTTAAGAAACTTGTGAATGAAGGGCCCATTATTTAGAACTTCGCCATTTGATCCACTTTGAACATGAAAAAAGTGTTGTTAGATTGTAAGACAATCTAAAATTCCACATAAAATGTAATGTAAGTTTCTTAAAACTCTTTCTATAAACTTTGGAGTGGGTATTGCATTTAAATTTCAACTTAGAATTCAACATGTAGTTCAACCCTTCATTACAATCTTATAAATGCAAGAGGATGATTTTAATTGAATTTTCCCAAAAACCAATGGATTTAAAAAGAGTACTTATAGCATTTTAAACTTTGTAAGAGTGATTTCCATCTGCTCAGTGGCATAATGGAACAGAGGCTGCAATTGCATCCAGTCAGGACTGGAGCCCATGCATGGACCATACCTTCTTTTCCCTTTTGATCAACCTTCATGTCATTTTAGACCACTTCCATGCATTACAAAATTTTCCATATAACTCCTATTTCTGTCGTCAGATAAAATTCAACCAAAATCACCAAGACAATGTTATGAACTGCCCCTGAAGTAGGGCCAGATCCAGGGGTAATGGATCCGGTTCTTTTACCTCTGAGCGACACTTTTTTCCGCACAAAAGGGGCTAAATGGCCAGGTCACAAGGATCCCAAAGACTCGGAGAAGGTTGGGTGGAGGGGATCCAATAGACAGCTGTTAGGAGACAGATGGTAGCCTCCAGTAAAGGCCATCCAGTGAGTTCTTTAACGCACACAGTGCATTTTCTGCACATGCAGAAGATCTGTAAAAAGAGGGAGAAATGTTATACTGCATTGCAAATCCAGTCTCTTGACCCCCTCTACCTATATTTTTCCTGGCTCGACTGTTTCTTGCCCCCTCCCTCGATTTTTTTCCCTGATCTGAGCCCTGCTCTGAAGGCAATATCTTCTTTATTTCTTAAGACTACAGTAATATGGGTAACTTGCTTTGATAATAATCCCACTCAATATCATAAATTTTTTGTTTTAATACTTAAATCAGGGGTGTGGCTATCATAGAGCAATGGGCTCCAATGGAGCCTCAAGGGTCAAATATACCTATATAATTATTGTTATACATATGTATATACACTGGTTTCCATAAATTAAGGAAAGTCCCTATGTTACGTCAATGAGAAGCTGACGTCAAAGGCACTATAACTTCTAAAATTTGAAAAATGTGATTGCAGATAAAGATCGCAATAAAATAAATCAATATCTCGATTCTCAACAATATTCGTTCAGTATTTAATGAGTTATCGAAGTTTGAATATTTAACAACAGCAATGCCAGTCTTAAGAAACTTATACACAACCGAAGAACACTGAAAGAATTCTTTACACAAAGTTCTAAAATACAAACTTATTTTATTAAATACTTTGATACAATACTTATTACTAAGTTT
This sequence comes from Ryuthela nishihirai, assembly GCA_038380435.1. Classification (NCBI taxonomy): domain Eukaryota; kingdom Metazoa; phylum Arthropoda; class Arachnida; order Araneae; family Heptathelidae; genus Ryuthela; species Ryuthela nishihirai. Next base: position 177,912 of record JAWZYU010000188.1, on the reverse strand, counting down.
CAATTAACTTCTGAGGTAAATTTTTGTGGTTGGCATTGTTATCGCTAAATATTCAAACTTCCATAACTCATTAAATACTGAACGAATATTGCTGAAAATCTAGATATTGATTTGATTGAGATCTTTTATCTGCAATCGCATTATTTAAAACAAAAAAAAACTTATTTTTGAAGTTATAGTGCTTTGACGTTAGCTTCCCATTGACTTAACATACGGATTTTCTTTAATTTATGGAAACTAGTGTATAATAAATTTGAGGATTACATTTTACATCTGCATGTTTAATGTAAATAAAACAATATATGACATATATTGTTTCGTATTCAACAGAGTTGATGAGTTGCATGTGCATGTGGGCTCTCTTACTAGACTGCACTCCGACCCTTACAAACCTTCTATGGCCCTGCATCTGCTGCATATTTATAGACATATCGCTTGTAACCCAATAAAATGTTATTCATTCTGCTACTCAAAGATTAGGCTCATAATCTTTCCCACTGGATGAATGACTAGCGTAAAGAGCTGTAGAGCAAAGGGACCGAGTTTGAAAAACTAAATAAGGCATGAGTGTATTATATTTATGCTGATATTTAGCCTTCCTCACATTTCTCTTTTATGGTGAAATATACTAATCACACCTCTCCTACCTCTGTGCTGCAAGAAGAGAAATATTTTACATTTTGAAAACTGTATGATCAAAATGAAGAAAAACATTTTTTGCATATGCACAAACTTATGCTTTGTCATCGATAAATGAATAATGCAAATAAAAAAACCCTAAAAATGAGAAATGTTGTAGTTGTTTAAAGAAGGAATACTACTGACATTCAAAGGACTTGTAACAATCTACTTGCCAGCTAAAACACACTGAATGGTTCATAAACATTTTACCAGAAATGTTCAAACAACTTACAAGTAGGATTTTTTTTTCCAATTACATTTTAATGATAATTTACTGCCTTTACTACATTATAAAAATTATATTCCATATTTTCAGAAACATACAATAAAATGAAAGAAGTCATTAGGGATGATAACCCCAGCTGTTTTATTTTCAGAAATCTGCATTTCATAGATAATGTAACAAAAAAAACTATATTTCAAATTTCATTACAATGAAGAAGCATTCTTGTTGATTAGCTATAGTGTCCAAGACTCCATAACTTTAAATAAGCATTGGATCTATGCATATTTCTAAAAAAAAACTGTGCAGCAAACTATATAGACAAAAATAATTATATAAATCTTAGGCGAATTTTGAAATCAGATTACACAATGCCTCAAGGCATTTATCTTTATTACAAGATGTCATGGTTCCTTTAGAACAGATTCCTTTTAGACATTATTTGTTTCAATATGCTCATTTAATATACATTGCACAACATTCTACAAACTAAATAGCATTCAATGTTTACAGTAAAATATAACTGACAACTTCACAGAAGAGTACTTGATTTCTTGTCACACATGCATTTTAAACTGCTGCTAAATATTTAGCAAGTTTCTGTTACATACTGCAATATGAAGTAACTGGGGCATTTCTAATAAGAAGCTGAAAAAAAAAACTGCTCAAGCATTGCTTATGCAATTTTTTTAATATATTTTACACAAAAATTATATTACTCTATAGTAAAACATACAAACACTTTGATCGTACTACAATACACATAAATCAAACATATGTACACAACGGCAATTCTATAAGAATAATCACTTTGTGCATGTGCATTAGGCATTTAGTCTTTAATTAACACAGCAAACTCTTGTCTTCAAGTCAGATTACTTGAATTTTAAATCCGTGATAAATGAAGTCATTTTACAAAACAATATTATACTCGTCTAATTAAAACCAACTGAATATATCATAAGCATCATAGCAATCACAAAAGCCTCTGTTTATTATGTAGCCTGATTTTCAGTAAAAACAGTAATTTTCAATGTCAACAATTTTTTAATATGAAATTTTTGATATGTTCATTTCTGAACAAAAATATGTGTATGTATGTACACAGCAGTATCAGAATAATATGACCACCTACCATCGTATATGTATGGTAGGTGGTCATATTATTCTGATACGACTGTGTATGTATATATATAGGTTTACCCATTGTGGGTTAGAAAAATCACTGAAAACAATTCAGAGCACACAGAACAACAGATTCAAACATTATAAAATGAAATAGAAAATAAAAACTAATGAAACAATTTTAATAAGAGTTATGTCACTAAAGCTTATAAACTGCGATGATTTCTTATAATGTACTTTATGATGAATTTAGATCTATAACGATCTATGCTGATGGTTCCCTGAAAGAACTGGGAACAGCTAAATAAATTTCACATAAAAAAAAATAAATAGTTTAAATTTTGTAAATTTACATTTTTTTATTACTATAACATAATAAAATTCACAATTTGCAACTTAAACAGCTAATAACGAAATAACTACCTATTTTATATTTCGACTATGATACACACACAAAAAACCTATCTCCAAAGAAGGTAAATACATGTTTATTTGTCTTCTTCAGCTGAGTCTACTGATTTTGTTATTCTTGCACTATATTGCCCCAGAAATCAAATAGAGTAAATTTCACACTTTTCTTTGTAAAGTGCAAGAGACTTAAGATGATTTAGTAGTCGATTAAGTTTTTACAGTAGGTGTTGGGAACCTCCAATTCTGAAGTTGCATGAAGCTTTGAGCATGCTAAAACATGGATCATCATGACACAGGCTTTTAGCATTTTGATGCTTTTTGGTATAGCATTCAAGTCTGAACAGTTTTCTTCAATGAACTTCATTAAAAAACTACACTGAATGCTCTAAACATACTCAAAATTTGAAGCAGTTGGTAAAAGATCCAAATTCAAAAGTCACACTCACAAATGGCATTTTCATTTTAAATTTTTTTCAATTTAATTTTATTGTATGAATATACCCATTTTAAAATGACATCTTATGGCTTTATTTTTCTTAATAAAATAATATGTAGCTCTTTCTTCTTTGCTGTTATGGCTCTTGGCCCATAAAAGGTTCCAATCCCTAGTTTTGAGGATCTAGGTTTGAAAATTTAGTATGCAAAGCAGAAAGAATATGGATTTGACTTCTGAAGAAAGAAATATTACCGAGAGGTTGACTTCTTACATACTTATCTCATCTATTACATTAGTCAATTTCTCATGTTATATCTTGGCTTGTAGCCATTAGATGCATTCCCCCACCCTCCCTTGCATAACTGCTCTTTTAATTCTGGAATGGTGATGCCCTCCTGACCAGTGCTATTGACGGCGCAAGAGAAAAAAACACCCAATTTTTTTTATCTGCAAAGTAATACGTAATCAAAACAGTGGTAGGATATTGGGTGATGACAAATGATCTCTTTTGTGTTTGAACCTTATATTTTGACAGAATCAATAAAACCATGTAATTTTTTTTCCCCAATGCCATGACTACCATATTATAAACTATTAATATATAATAAACAGTTAATTCTGGCCTCACAGTGTTGAGAAATAACATATTTTGGGGCATTCTGTTGTTGATTATGATATCAATATTTTATTTGAATAAAACTGTGGAGTTTCAAAATGTTTCATTATGTCTTTCTTTACGTTAGTTTTTTTAGCATTTAGATACTGCATCAATATTGTTTTGTCACTTTCCAATAATGACTGCAGTCTTTATATACATCTTATTATGTAGAGGCTACAGGCAATTACTTTTTTTCTTCAAAACCAACTGCATTTGAATAGGGAGACTAGAGGAAAAATACACTGCATGGGCAAAAAATTTTAAAATTTCTATGTTATGCCAGATTGCCAAATTAGCATTCTCCATAACTAGCAAAATAGTTTTTTATAGTAAAATAATACTAAAAATAAACTAAAGATCTACATAAAGTTTATCTAAATCATGAATTTGAAAACTATTCAGTCAATATTTAAAGGTATGAAAACTGGAATATTTTCTAGTAGCAGAGCCGTCCCGTGGCTGAGTGGTTAGCGCGCTTGGCTACTGATCTACGGGACCTGGGTTCGAGACCCGGATAAGGCATGGATGTATGTGTCGTTTTTCTGCTGAGGTCTTGCCATCCTCTCAGACCTCTTACTATGGCATATAAACTGACAGGCTCCTGTCAGACCTCTGTGGCAAGCAGCTGCTTGAGGGAGTATTTATTTTTTATTTATTATTTAATGCCACTCTTAAGAATCTTAAACGAAATTGAAAGAATGATTCACAAAAACTTCTAAAACATACACCTATTATACTAAATGGTTTTAACATTTATTAAGTTTTAATTAACCTCTGGAGTGAATCCTTATGACTGGCATTGCTGTTGCTAAATATTAAAACTTTTGCACCCTTTAAACAATGAACAAACATCGTTGAAAATCGAGTTTTTGATAAATTTTAGATCTTTGCCTTCAGTAACATTTTTTTCCATAAAAAGTTTATTTTATGAGTTACTGAGCATCAGATTTGGCTTTCCACTAGCATAACATGAAAAATTCTCCAATTCTTTGCAGACCTAATTTATATTGAATTGTCAATAATCAGAATCTAATGATTTAGAATGCATCAATTTTTGTTCTTTAGTAAACATTTTTCCACCTGGACTTTGAAATATTTGGGTTGGGTTGTTTTACCTCTGAGCGGCACTTTTTTGCACACCATGGGATAAATGGCCAGGTCACAAGGACCCCGAAGGCTCAGAGAAGGTTGGGAGAGGGGACCCACTGGAACAGCTGTTGGGAGACAGATGGTAGCCCCCCGTCAAGGCCATCCAGCGTGTTCTTTAACATTGGGTTGTTTTACCTCTGAGCGGCACTTTTTTGCACACCATGGGCTAAATGGCCAGGTCACATGGACCCTGAAGGCTCAGAGAAGGTTGGGGGAGGGGACCCACTGGAACAGCTGTTGGGAGACAGATGGTAACCTCCCGTCAAGGCCATCTAGCGTGTTCTTTAACATGCACAGGGTATGGCTCTCCTGCACACGGGGCCACGGCTTAACGTCCCATCCGACGGACGGCAGCCTTTCCAAGCCCATCAGTGTCCCCTACTGACCGCGGGCAGGGCATGGAATTTTGCGGAGATAAATCTCAACGCTGACCCAGCTGGGAAATATTTGGGCAACCTAAACATTTTGTTCTAAGGTGGTTTGCAAAATGCCTGAAAACATAATGCCCCACACCAACCATATTAGAGCTTTAATTCAGTGTTAAGTATTCTGATACCTACTTTAAGCAAAAAAAAATATTAAAAATTTACTGTAATTAAGAGGCTTTTCTTTAACCTACTTGGGTAAGTACTAAAGATGGTTTGGGTGTTTCATCTGTGAGCAGCACTTTTTTGTACACAATGGGTCAGGTCACAAGGATCTCGAGGGCTAAGATAAAGTTGGGGGAAGGAGACCCACTGCGCAGCTATACTAAAGATGAGTCAGGCTCAGGGTAGAAATAGCACCGATGACTTTTGCATCCCAGAATATTTAGTAACCTTTATTTACTGTATTCATCATTATATGTATCACTTAATTACAATAAAACAGAAAATACTTATAATATTACATGGGTTGTGAGTTTTATGGATAACCCTATTTTTAACTTTAAGAAATTTCAGCAGCTTTTCTATGTATTGATCAATTCTTTAATTTACCTCAAGCAATAAATATGCAACTTCTCTATTGGGTCATACAATGTCGATTGAGCTAATAGAGATTTAATTTTTTACTTATATCTCATAGATTTTGTTGAAATTTGATAAACTTGTAACTTACATATTGAGACTGAAAAAAATATGAATTTTTGATTTTTTGGATCAATACTTTTCAAGTTACAGTCTTTTAAAGACAGCAAAAAATCAAACGCTATGTCATCCATTTTTCTTTGGTCCCTCATATCTCAAGTTCTACTGAAGTTATGACAACAGACATGGTTTCATTTAGAAACCTTGGTATAAGCTTTAAAATAAGTACAACATAAAAGCATTAACCTAGTGTAGGGGTTCTCAATGTGGGGTATGCTGTGAGAACTCAAAAGTCGCTAATCTAGTAACAAAGTCAGTGTTTCATAACTATAGTTTTATCAATCTATACAAGGGATATGCCAGCTACATACATATTTCCAGGGGGTATGTGAAGCATAAAAATTTGAGAACCACTGACCTAGTGAATATTTTCAAAGTCACTGATTATTAAAGATTTCTTTTTAAATTAAAGTTAACTATCTATAACTATTTAAAATTCACTGTGGAAACTCTTAATTATTTAATATATTAAATTAGTTTATAAAGCCAATGACATTCACAATAAATATTTACTTCTAAAGTTAATTTATGTTGAATTACAAAGGATTTCAATTCATTACAAAGGATTATGAAACGTTTGTGTTTATATCATAATCACCAACTTTCTCCCAGTCAAAAACAAAGCAAAAAAAAAAATCTATGAAAAAGCTGTAGACATATAAACAAATACAAGAAAGAATCGCTGAGCACAAACATAACGTAGAGAAGAAAGACCTTGCAAAACCATTATTAGTTAAAGCTCTCCAGGGGAAATACTACCTCGATTTCACTATCAAAATACTAGGTTCCCCTGTTAGCCGAAAACAACTAGAGATAATGCAAAATGAGAGAATGCCTATGTTAATAAAGAACTACCTTTTATTCTAGCAGCATGGAAGTTACTTTTTCAGAGCTACTAAATCCCAAAAAGAAAACAAGTATAATCTACAACAGGAGAGAGAAACTAAAAGGGAAATGGTGGCCAACATGACACAACATAAAGTGCAAAAACCTGGCAACCCTATATCCACAAATGTGCAAGAAACGCCTAGATGATGTCAACAGCACTAAGAAGCTAAAAGCAACTCTAAGTATAGAACCGATCAACAGGGGTGGGGGTGGCTCAGTCGGTAGCACGCCAGGCTCTTAATCTGTAGTTCCCAGGTTCGAGTCCCAGCTGGGTCAGCGTTGAGATTTATCTCCACAAAATTCTCCGCCCTGCCCACGGTCAGTAAGGGACACCGATGGGCTTGGAAAGGACGCCGTCCGTCGGATGGGACGTTAAGCCGTGGCCCCATGTGCGGGAGAGTCATACCCTGTGCACATTAAAGAACACGCTGGATGGCCTTGACGGGAGGCTACCATCTGTCTCCCAACAGCTGTTCCAGTGGGTCCCCTCCCCCAACCTTCTCTGAGCCTTCGGGGTCCATGTGACCTGGCCATTTAGCCCATGGTGTGCAAAAAAGTGGCGCTCAGAGGTAAAACAACCCAAAGCCAAGTTCTTCATTCACAATTGATAGCTGAGAAAGCCATAGCAGAACAGTGCCAGACTCCCCCCCACCTACATAACACACACACATTCACAAAGCCCCTTCAGGTTCTGAAACCCGTTACAGGTACAGATTTGTTTTGAACCCAACATGGGTTACACAGAGCAAACCCTCATATTAAATTTGGGGCCTGTTGGTCAAGTATTTGTGCCACAGCTGAACATCTCATCCGATGGGCAGCAGCCTTCCCAAGCCCATTTATGTCCCCTTTTCAACTAAGGACAGGGAACTCTCTGTGTAACTTGGGGGTTTAGCAGAAATAAATCCCAACACTGATACAAATGGGATTTGAATCTGGGAACTATAGATTACAAACCTATTATACTACTGAGTGAGCCAACTCTACCCCTAATTAAATAATATGCACTAATCTGTAATGGGAACCAAAAAAAAAAAGTACATGTAAAGTGGGTGGAGCATATAAAAAGGATTTACCACTGTTGTGGATTGAAAGTGAGTGAAGTTGATAGATTTGAGGAGGAATGACCATCACAGCAAAGGGACTGTTTATTTCCCAACTCCAGAACTTTAAAAGAAACACTTTTCAGAAATAAGAATAGGATGGTACTATCTTTGAAAGACACAATGCTAAACAAAGGAATTTTCCATTGGAAATCAATTTCTGTATGAGCATAAACTAGGGACAAAAGTCCTTCTTGTTGAATTCTCAGTTCAGAAAATTGTCCCTTACAAGGAAACATGAGGAAAATGGGAAACGTGAGGTGATGTTATCAAATATAGGACATAGGGGCATTTCACAAATGCTTCCAATAAAACGAATTTAGATTGTACCTTGAAATATCTGAAGCCCAATGATTATCTGCTGCGTTTTAAGGTATGACTGCAATAAATTTACTTGCTTTTTTTAATCAAATAAGAACCTCTGTATGTAGTGGTGGCAGGGTATAAAATAACAGCATGAAGAATTCATGGAAATTCAAATAAATAATTAAAAATTCCAAAGAAGTAAAATGTTTCCTTCAACTTTTACAACTTATGCAAAAAAGAAAACAGAAATATCAGGTTAACACTGCATTTCTCAGAATATTTTTTGGTATTAAACTGGGAATATTCTAGGATTGTTGATCAATTTCCAAGGAAATGAGATATCCATTTCACCCTAGTGATTCCACTTGAAAAACACTAATGATTAATGGCTTTTTTTCACACAGTCAAAGTGCTTAGAATTTTTGAAGATATACAGTATTTATAACAAGGATTATATTTTAAACATAATACAAATTACTTTCTTGCTCAGAAAATAATTAAAATAAACGAAAGTTCTCTGTCATTAGGTTTCAAACTCTTTGCGTATTAAAACATTTTCAGGAGCAAACTCAGAAGCTTTTTGGAGCAAAGACAGTGTTCAGTTTTCAGCAAAGTGACACTATGTGGTAATGTTAGGGTTGTTAAGAACTTTTCACATCATGAAGGGTGATTCCAGTGTCTCAGTTGCAGGTGGGGATGGATGAGGTCATTTCAATAGCTTTGCAGGTGATGGTTCTGTAGTAGGTGGATTCATGTGCTTGCAGTGTGATCTATGGCAACTGAATGTTTTATTGCCAGGTTGGGTTGTTTTACCTCTGAGCGGCACTTTTTTGCACACATGGGCTAAATGGCCAGGTCACATGGACCCTGAAGGCTCAGAGAAGGTTGGGGGAGGGAACCCACTGGAACAGCTGTTGGGAGACAGATGGTAGCCTCCCGTCAAGGCCATCCAGCGTGTTCTTTAACGTTGGGTTGTTTTACCTCTGAGCGGCACTTTTTTGCACACCATGGGCTAAATGGCCAGGTCACATGGACCCGAAGGCTCAGAGAACGTTGGGGGAGGGAACCCACTGGAACAGCTGTTGGGAGACAGATGGTAGCCTCCCGTCAAGGCCATCCAGCATGTTCTTTAATGTGCACAGGGTATGTCTCTCCTGCACACGAGGCCACAGCTTAACGTCCCATCCGACGAATGGCGGCCTTTCCAAGCCCATCAGTGTCCCCTACTGTTTATTGCTGGCTTGGCAGTGGGATCATTAGTTTGTTTTGACTGACATCTATCTGATGCTCTGTGAGCCTCTCCTGTAGAAAACGTGATTTTTCTGATATAATAAACAATGGAGTTATCCAGCGAAAATATAGAAGTTCTTAGTAGCCCTAACATCACCACATAGTGTCACTTCACTGAAGATGGACTGCTATTCTTGCTCTGAATAGCTTCTGAGCTTGCTTCTGAAACCTTTTAATATGCAATTAGTTTCAAGGATAAACTTTAAATTTTATTGCTCAACAACAGAGAATTTTCAGTTACTTTAACCATATTTCTTTTAAGTTTTTATTTTGACACTAAATATTAAGTTGAGAATGGTCCCATATCTCCCAATCTTTTGAAATTTGAAGTACTAAATTCTACTTCAGAAAATACTAAAATTGGCAAGAAAAAAGCAAATTTGCTTAAAAACTAACCTTACACTAAAATGATTTATCCTAATACACTTGAGGTACACAATATAAAAACAAATTATGCACTATCAGAACTTTACTGATAATTTATTCCTGTTTGAATACAAAATCAATTAGAGTGCACCATTACGAACTGAAGTTTGGAAGTTAATAAACTATCTGGGCATACCATAAAAACACATTAAAATATACTACAATAAGTTCCTAAAAAAATTTCTACGTCAATCTTAGGAAAAAAGACCAAAAATGTCCATGAAAACTATTCACTGACCTTCAGATTACGTCCACAATGATGAGATACGAGGACACTTTACTCATTAACTTACACATTCAACTATAGCAGTGGTTCACAACAGAGGTCCCTTTCACCATAAGTCATTAGGTTTGTTAAACCAATATTGGGAATGTTACCACTATCTAGTTTTCAACTAGTTTTATGCAGGATTGGGTTGTTTCAATTCTGAGCAGCACTTGTTTGCACACAATGGACTAAATGGGCATGTCAGAAGGACCCCAAGGGCTCAGAGAAGGTTGGGCAGAGGGGACCCACTAAACAGCTGTTAGGAAATAGTGGTCGCCTTCCTTAGCTATCTAGTTTTCAACTAGTTTTATGCAGGGTTGGCTTGTTTTACCTCTAAGCAGCACTTTTTTGCACACAATGGGCTAAATGGCAAGTCACAAGGACCCCAAGGCTCAGAGAAGGTTGGAGGTAGGGGATCCACTGGACAGCTGTTAGAAGACAGATGGTATCTCTCATCAACGCCATACAGCATGTTCTTTAATGTGCATAGGGTACGGCACTCCTGCACATGGGACCACAGCTTAATATCCCATCCGATGGAGGGCAGCCTTTTCAAGCCCATCAGTATCCCCAATTGATGGAGGGTAGGGTGCAGAGATCAATCTCAATGCTGGGACTCGAACTTGGAAACTACAGATTATGAGCCTGGCAAGTTACCAACTGAGCCATCCACAGCCTTTTTATGCATGAAAAATTAGTTTTATTTCAATGACAGGGCATCAGAAAATTATTCTTGTTAAATGAGGATGTTAGAAGATAACAGTCAGTAAAAGGGAGTATTGGAATCCAACCATGGAGTTACATTGATGAAATAAATGATGAATTTAACAGCAGTGATAACTTCCTTTCAGATTTAAAAAAAATTGCGATGGTTTAAAAACAATATGAAACAAATTCTGGGAATGTATGTGATTGTATAGGCATGGTTCTGGCAACCAGTTTCATTACTACAACACAAACAAAATTAGTTTCAGTAAAATGTTGCAAAAGCAAGGGGGGGGTTAGGGGTTATTTTGCTAGGGCTGTAATAATTCATCATTTTTTCCACCTTTTTATAACTGCAGCATTAACTAAATAACTTTTGAGGGTGGTTTTTCCTTTACTTGCTTTTTGAGAAACATCGCCTGACATTCATTTCTGGTGTGGCAGCAAAAACCCAACATATCTTTACTCTTATAGACCCTATTTTAGTCTTAATTTATTGATCAGCAGTTTTAATATATAATGGCACACATAGAGTTTATCATTAATCTTGAAATTAAAGATGCACATTTATAAATAAATTTGTTATTAAATGATCAACACCCACAAAACTAGGAAATATTGCATTATATCAACTTCTATAGTGATCAATTTATTTCAGGTAGTGTAGATAGTAGGTATATATTAGTAGACACATGATATTCCCTGTTCACCTTGAAGTTAACTCCCTGAATTTTACATTTAAGAAAATATATAAGGGTGTAACAAAACATTGTATTATATATACAAACACAAGCCATTACTCTATATACTGCATTAAAAACTCTAACCTTTCTTCTCAAAATAAGATAAAAGTACATAACATTATTTTCAAATACACATTTTATGCTAATATATCAAAGTAAATTTTTTATTGTTTCAGAAACTACCTAAACATTGCTAACATTTTTTTTTGCAATCAATTTCATATTTCATATAAATAATTATATATATAATTCAATCTTGAAAATTGTCTGTTGTAATTAGTTGATGTTATTTAATCTTTAAAATGTGCTATTCATAAATCAATGAGATTTTTTAAAACACTTAAATTTTACACATTTTCTAATCATGATAAAGTTAAGATGGTTTACATCCAACAATGGGTACTGGACAGAAAAATGGGACAGTTCCATGTTATCTCAATAGAAAATCACATTCAGAGCTCAAAACTTCAATATGATTTTTAATGAAAAATATTCTATAAAGATAAATTAAAGATCTCAATCAAATCTATCTAAATCTTGATTTTAAACAATATTTGTTCAGTATTCAAAGAGTTATGAATGATGGAATATTTAACAGACTACAAAATTTAATTAAAATGTTAAAAATAAAAATGTTAAGTATAGTAATTATAGAGTACCAGGTGCATTACACCTGGAACTTTATAATCAACCTATTTTAATGCACCTACTCTTCGTAGTTACTCATTCCTACTCTATTAAGAGTCAACTATGACCTCTGACCACTTAACCTGTTTTAAATTTTGAGGTCAATTTTTTGTAGCCTTTTAAATATTCCAGTGTTCATAATCCTTTGAATACACAAATATTGTTTCAAATCAAGATTTAGATAGGCTTGATTGAGATCTTTACCTTTAGACATATTTTTCATTAAAAATCATATTGAAGAAGTTATTGAACTCTGAATGTGATTTTCTACTGAGATAACATGGAACTGTTCCCATTTTTCTATCCAGTACAGTATGTGCAATCTCAAGTTATTTATACTTTTACTAATTATAATTTAGAAAACTCCAAAATTATATATTAATGAAAGTGTGAATAAACTTTCAAAATTAATCAGAAATTTCCAAAAAAAGCAAAATAAAAAAAAGTTTAGCTTGTAATAAAGTGTGCTTAAAAATTTTCATTATTTAACTGATCAATTGTAAAGATCTTGCTACATATTTTGTTTCAAGAAAAATATACAGGAAATGAGGCATAAAAGTTTAAAATGCACTTATGATCCAAAATATAGTTATCTATATTCTCTTGATCAACATTTTATTACTGCCCATGGGAAAATAATAGCATCTAAAAATCGATATAAAATGTAAACTTTTCAAACCAGCAATTTTCGTTTTTGCAATATTTTTCCTCTTTCAAAAAACATATGCACAATTGCTCAACTGAATATTTATTTCATAAAGAACTAGAAAGTCCAGTCACCTCTGGTGAATATGGAATGCTCAATTTCAAAGATAACTGTTTTTCCATTTCCACAGAGCTCTATCTAATGGCAGAAATTTAAACTAATGGAAGATTCAAAATTTGAAAATTTTTATCAATACCCAAGAAAGAGAATGCTCCATATAACCCTTAAAATCAAAAAGCCTCCTCCCCCCTAGTCCCACCCACTGGGAGTGAGAAAGAAAGTTGCTGCTATCATTGTAAACCTCTTGATGACTTACAATCTCATCTTCAATATTTCTATAATGAATATCTATAACGAATATACTGTTTACCACATTTGTTCAAACATTTGCCATTTCCTAAACTTGAGGCCTGCAGCAGTGGAGAAATTAAAGTCTTGTAAAATGCAAATTACAATCCTATCTTAGTAATCAGATTTGGATCTAGAAAAAATTATTTCTGTGAAAGAGCAAGTGATGCAATCAAGCCAAAAAAAAGTAAAAGGGCCATGAGACTGACTTCCCATTGAGGCATAACATTTTCTCCTTTGTTTTAGCTTTAAATAAAAAATTTATCAAAAAATGCGTGAAGCATGCACAAGTATATTAATATTTTGTCTCGCATTACCCTTACTAGCATTTCCGAAGAGGGGAGTGGGGGGCATAGCATGTCCCTCCCCCCCAAAAAAATCCAGGCGTGTAATTATTTAACCCAAAAAGAATTTTCATCTCTTAAAACAAAAACTTTAATGTCTACAGATAAACAACAAAATGGAACTTTTTTTAAATAACCTAAAATTTAATAAAAGGAGTTTGAAATAATTCTTTACTTTTGCTGCTTGAAATATGCATCTTCTTCCACAACGATTAGACTCCAGTTTGCAGAACATTTAATATAAATGGTATCTAAAAAAAAAGGGAACACAAAGGCGGGAAAGCTATACATAATTTACAAAATAGATAAAAACTACGTATGAAAATTGTTACACAATTACATCTCCTTTGCATGAAAATAATGGTTTATTTTTCCATACGATGGACGGCAACTTTTACAAAATCATCGTCTCTTTTCACAGAGATGATAGTGCACATACTACTGGAGAAAACTTAAAAATTAGTTTGGTAAGGGACTGAATTTGCAAACTTTAAGCTATGAGCTTGACATGCTATTAGCAATCTGTCATTTACATAAGGATGAAAACAATAACATGAAACTACAATAGATAAAATTAATGATGACTACTAATAGCCTTTTAAACTCAAGAAAAAATAATACAGTGTAAAAAAAATCTATATAGCTTCAAACAACAAAATTATTACATAAAAAGTGAAAGAATATAAAATTAATTTATCTTCAACTCTGTTTGGCAGGAATTGTCTCATTCTGCCTTATATCCATTTTTTGAATATCAGGCATATTTTATTTGTCAGTGATAATTTTGCTCTTGGTACAAAAAAAATATACAGGGTGATTCAAAACTTATCGTTCAAATTTTGTGGGGAGGTAGGAAATACGTCAAGAAACCGATTTCACATAGGAAAGAATGTCCGCAAATGTCCGCATGCATATGTAGAGGGCGCTGTGTGTACCCAACCAGTGTACAGCTCGCCCGACCACTCCCGCTGTCATCAGTGTAGGAGCTGACTTACTAGTGATAAGACGAATTGTTTTACGCATCAAGAGCTAGCAGATATGCATCTCACATATGGGGATACACTGATGACAGCGGGAGTGGTCGGGTGAGCTGTACACTGGTTGGGTACACACAGCACCCTCTACATACGCATGTGTACATTTGTGGACATACTTTCCTATGTGAAATCGGTTTCCTGACGTATTCCCTACCTCCCCACGAAATTTGAACGATAAGTTTTGAATCACCCTGTATATATATAAATAGAAGGGATAAGCTATGGAAATTAAATCTGCATCACTAAGTGTATTGATGAATTTTAAAATTGCTATTTTATATCATAACTAATTCATTTGAGTATTATTATTGATAATGCTTGATATTCAACACTGCCAGTTTTATCTACATTATTTTTATATGTATAGTTTGATCACACAACATATATAAACTCCAAAGTAATAAATCCATAATATTTAGAGTAACATGAAAGCAATTTCAAGCACAACTGAATATTCTGTAGAATTTTTGCAAGTCATTTACTATGAAGCAAATCCAACATGATTTAAATAGGTAGTAACAAATATTTTCACTCCAAAATGAAAAAAAAAATCCCATTGATGACTATCAGGAAACAAATATAACAATAAAATAATTCTTTATGCTGAGACACAAAATTGAAAAATTAAATCCCTTGTAATCTTTTAAATGTTTTTTGTAAATATTTGTACATGTAACTCAAGTGAAGTCATAACAAAACCACGATAAGAGCTGAAATGTGTTATTTAATATAAATAACACACATTTCACATTTTAATAACTATTGTATAGTAAGCTACTCACACAAGTGTTCTTTCCAGCAGAGAGAAAATGTTGAAGATACTAACACGCTGCAACGACTATGAATATTTTAGTCAATTCCTCAAAATTTCAGCAATCTTTTGTTGAATAATTATAAATATAAATTTAATGAAAGCATAAATGCTATATCTAATGTATGCAAAACACATTCTCATTTAAAAGTTTCTGCCATTTAAGCATTTATTTTACTTAATTTACATCACAGTATCGTTAGCTATAAAAAACTTCATACTTTTAGACCTGTGATATGCTTTGTTTATATTTATTTAAATTTATTCATGCATGTATGATTTTGTCAGGAATATTCTGAACTTTATTATACCTAAAGGTACCATTCTATAATTCATATATATATACATCTAGGGGTCAAAAATAAAAGCATATAAGTTGAATCACACATGGGAAGACTCTGCACCTAAGTTAAAATAATGTCTATTTAGTGATCTATGATTTCATAGAAAAATGCTGAACACCGATGTCAGTTTTAGTAATAATAATGACATGAAATCTCAATCACTTGGAAAGGGAGTGACTATTTTGAAATTTTTGATTTGGAGATAGCATCCAAGACAGTATTTACACTTGGTTTACGAAAGGCATATGCAATGAATGTTCAAACATATATATAGTAAAAAATACATAACTAAGATAATGGTTTAAAATTAAACACATAAAGGGAAAAACAGTCATCACTTTATAATTCTTTTAAACTTGGTGAAATTTCAACCAAATGCAATTATGTTAACTAAAATTTGGAATAAAGGAAACGAATCAACTTATCACGTAAGTTTCATACTGTAAGAGTGAAAATTACAAAAATAAGATGGTGTAATTATGCATATTAATAATTGTATGGAATTTATTATGTGATCATTGCTGCCATTGTATTATGCATTACTTTTATATACAGTGCAAAACACAAAAGTCAGGGATTGGTGTAAAATTTCATACAGAATTTTGCATTAAAAATATACTGATGAATATACTACATTGCTGACTACTAACACTATTCATAGCCACACCATATTTTGAGAGTGAATATTGAAACAAACATTGAATGAGACAGTTTACTGATTAAAGAACTGGGTTCTGAGTCTCTCCAACCATCATTATGAATGTTATTCCCAATAAGGGTTAACAAGGTTGACAATCTGAATGTAGTGCAGGAAACTACCATCATAATCAGCAGACAAAATTATGTGTCCCAGGTGTAGAGTCTAAAACACAATAGTGTATTTACAGCCATTGTTAAATAATTACCAATAATGTAGCTCACTAATAAGAAATTTGAAACTGTTCTAAATTTATCAAACAGTGGTTGAGATTACACCTTTGAATGTTTTATAAATTTCATGTTATCTGAAGAAGTTTTAATGGGATTTTATTCATCACAGAATAGAAAATTTTCACATTACGCAATTTTTTTGTGTTATTCATTTCACACTGAAAGATTTTTACACCCAAAAACATTGTTACCAGAACAGACCAAACTTCCATTTTGCATTAACTGATATTTTGTCTTTATATACTTTTATGTATATCTACTTTTATGTTAAGTGTTTTCGATTGCATAACAAGGTAAACATTTCTTAGGGGTAGAGAATGCACAAATTTTCAGTTTAAATATTTAACAATGAATTTAGCCTAAATTAAGTCCTACAGATGTTGAATGTTATTTTGACAGATAATTTCACTATTACCCTTTTAAATATTAATACTTCCATTTTAGAGAACAAAGTTTATCAATGTAAGTGGTTTTTCTTGTTATGAGATAATTATTAAACATATATCGAGATTTTGCTCACCACCCATATTTATTAGAAATATTGATTATAATCATTAACCCTTATTCTGAGAAATAGAAATTATTAAGCTAGTATCCATTTATCATTTTTCTTATTTTAGCTGTAGATTTTGGTGCAAATACTATTCCTAGCTCATAGAACAAATTTATAAATGTGAAAAACAGAATTTTGTAAAATTGAAACAAATATTACACTCTACAAAGGAATTGAATGCTCTTAAAATATATGTGTGTGTGTGCACCCCAAGAATCTATTGATTCATCAAAGTTAAGTATTATATAATGGAGTCTCCATTGAATTATGACCTTTCTGCCCCATGTTATATAAACGTGGAGATAACTTTGAAGCTCTGTAACTTCTAATATAAGCATTTTATGGGAAAAAGTGACTGCAGATAAATTACAGATCTCAACAAATCTAAATCTTTGATTTTCAACAATATTCATTCTGCATTTAGAGATGATAGAAATTTTAATACTTAATAACAGCACTGCCAAACATAAGACTTTACCTCTGAAGTCATCTGCAGATTTAGAAGTTATCTTTAAAATTACCTTTTGTTTTACCCCATTTAACATTCAAGAAGTATTATTTCAAATCATTTTATATTCAAACTATCAATATTGGCTGTTTAAAAGTTTACGGAAATAATAATTTAAATATTCATCATTTTTGTATACTTTTCTTGGGACCAGCATTACTGTTGTTGCTGAATATTCCAAGTTCCATACTTCTTTAGATACTAAAGAAATATTATTAAAAAACAAATTTTGATAAATTTGATTAAGATCTTTATCTTCAGTCACATTTGTACAGTGTGTCCAAAACATAATATGGGGTTTCAAGAACCAATATGTAAGAAAATTATTTACATATTTAAGAAAGTAATATTTTCATTGAAAGTGCACTTCAAATAGTTTTGAACATAATTAATGAATTACCACATGTGCCTGTTCTTGACCCTGCATATGTTCAACTGATATTTCACTTCTTGTTATCCACAATTCCTGACTGATGGATTGGCAGGAGTGATCCAATTCTATGTCCACAAAGGATCCCTGATTTCAGACCTCTTGTTTTTTGCTATTTTCTTATAGGGCTTTGCAAAGAATTAAGTTCGCATGGACAAAATTTGAGACCTTAATCATTTAAAAGCCAGAATAGGAGAAGCAACTGAGCAGGTAACAAAATATATGCTGCAAGCATACACAGTCGTATCAGAATAATATGACCACCTACCATAGTATATGTATGGTAGGTGGTCATATTATTCTGATATGACTGTGTATATGGCAAGAAGTTGGTTGGGTTGTTTTTACTCTAAGTAGCACTATTTTGCACACAATGGCCACAAAGACCCAAGAGCTCAGAGAAGGTTGCAGGAGGGGCCACAATGGACAGCTGTTGGGAGACAGATGATAGCCTCCCATCAACAACACCATCCAGCGTGTTCTTTAACCCTTTGAAGCATAGTGGTTCCACATAGAAACCACTTACTTAAATTTTTATTTCTATACGGAGACTGGTTTTACAGCGAAACCACACTTCCTACATGGGTATTAGTGCGCCATCTATTGATCTCCATTGCAAATGATGGAATATTGATATTCCATCATTTTTCTACACATAAAGATGGCCCATACCAAATGTCATTAAAATCGGAAATAAAATCGAAATTCGTGCTTCAAAGGGTTAACAACATGCAAGAGGTATGGTTCTCCCAACCACAGCCTTTCCCAGCCCATCGGTGTTCCCTACTGGCCGAATGCCAGATGGGGAGTTTTGAGGAGATAAAATAAATCTCAATCCAGGCAGGACTCAAACCTGAGAATTGCAGAATCCGAGCCTGGTGTGCTATCAACTGCGTCGCGCCCACCACAAGCAAGAAGTGGAATACTGACTGGACATAAATTTACTATTATGTTCAAAACTATTTGAGGTATGCTTTCAATCAGAATATTACTTTTTTGAATATCTTCCTACATATTGGTTCTTGAACCCTCAACATTATTTTTTTGAACACAACGCACACAGAACACACTTTAGAAGAGCTTCAAAATCACCTTTCCATTGATATAACTTGGGGTAGGATGGTCGTAATTCAATAACTAAATCTATATAGAAAACAAAGTATGCCAAAGCCATGGATTACCCAAGGGCTTAGTAATTTATTCAATGCCAAGGCAGTTAGGCAAAAAATAATACGACAAAAGAAATAAGCAAACATAAATCTCATAGAAATAACTTCTATTACTCAAGTAGCGAAACTACTTACTATAGATATATGTTACTAAATAACACGATGATTTTAGAAAAACTGGAAGACAATATTTAAAATATATAGCATATCCAGTGCAAAATAAAAAAGAATAAAAATATTCCCCAATGTTATAAAACCCAATGGTCTGTTAAATAAGTTTAATACATATTAACTGAAATTATCCACTGATAAAGGAAAACTTTATGAACATAGTGTCAATAATCATTCTAAACCTTCTTAGAATATTATTTTTCTCAGATTATCTTTTTGGTATATTGAAAAGATGCTTTAAAATTAAAAATGTTAAATCTGCAGGGAATGACACTATTTTGGGTTGTTTTACCTCTGAGCGGCACTTTTTTGCATACTGTGGGCTAAATGGCCAGGTCACATGGACCCCGAAGGCTCAGAGAAGGTTGGGGGAGGGGACCCACTGGAACAGCTGTTGGGAGACAGATGGTAGCCTCCCGTCAAGGCCATCCAGCATGTTCTTTAACGTGCACAGGGTATGGCTCTCCCGCACACGGGACCACGGATTAACGTCCCATCCAACGGACGGCGGCCTTTCCAAGCCCATCGGTGTCCCCTACTGACCGTGGGCAGGGCGGGGAATTGTGCAGAGATAAATCTCAACGCTGACCCAGCTGGGACTCGAACCTGGGAACTACATATTACGAGCCTGGCGCGCTACCGACTGAGCCACCCCGCCCCCAAAATGACACTATTATAGTTTCTATTAGAAAATTAAACATGTTTCAATAATTTCTCAACTAAACAAAGTATTTTTACAGAATCTTGAAAAACAATTCCTATTTATAAGATAGGAAAATTCTATAGGAGAATTATAGACTAATAACTTTGCTGTCAGTTATATCTAAACAATGAAAAATAAATTTACTTTTATTTAATTACTTGAATAAATATTTTTTATTTAGTAATCAGTTCAATTTCAAGAACTTATGGATGAAAAATTAGTGATTTAATTTATGTCATAAACTGATGAAAGCTTAATGTGAATGAATGAAAGAAAATATTTTTTGATATCCAAAAGCATTGAATTCAGTTTAGCATATGCTGCTAAAACTGAAAAATGCAGATTTTATGAGAGGAAAAATACTACTAGGATTTGCTTGTATAAACTACAAAAAAAGAAGCTGAATGGACAAGAAGCAAACAAGCAGTATCACAAAGTTTTGGAACCAATACTGTTTTTATAAACAACTTATGCAACTTGCTAATTAAAAGTAAATGTACACTATTTAAGTAACTAATCAGCACTTTAGCATTGATTTAAACCTTAGAGGAAAAATTGTCTTGAGCCGGGTGGGATACGAACCCATCGTGGGTTCGTATCCCACCCGGCTCAAGACAATTGGGGATACTAATTTCTTGAGCCACCCGGCTCAAGAAAAATCTGGATTTCTCTCTGCATTTTCCACACCAGATTATAAAATAGTAATATCATCAACAAATAGTATACATAATAAATAATGATATAAACTTGACAGATTCAATCAAGTAACAAATCAGCACTTTAGCGTCGATTTAAATCTTAGAGGAAAAAGTGCTGATTTGTTACTTGATTGAATCTGTCAAGTTTATATCATTATTTATTATGTACACTATTTGTTGATGATATTACTATTTTATAATCTGGTGTGGAAAATACAGAGAGAAATCCAGATTTTTCTACTATCTGTTAATTTTTAAAGAATGTTTATGATTATGATTATTTCAAACTAAATTTATTTATCACAGTAATAATTGCCTTGGTTTAAATTGCAAAGGTGCTTCTATTCAAGGAACAGAAATTTTTTATTGGAAATTCATTTATGTATAACAGAAAATTCTGGATTAAATTATATATTCTTTAGAATTGTTTTAAACATTGCTTTGCAGGAGAACTTCTGATAAGTATAAGAAACTACCGCAATGCATTCAAAATCATCATTATCAGATTCACAATAAAGGAAATAAAATGTTCAACAAAATTATATTTTAGGATTGATGCCATTAAAAAGATATATGTTGTAGAATTTTGAAACATCTAAAGCAGAATTGGAATATACAGAATATCTCAAGTTTACAATGGATCTACAAAGCTATCTAAAATCTCTTATTAATCAAGAGAAATATACTTAAACGTTTTGATAACTGTGTAATTATCTTTTACATAATTATTTTCAATTATAATTTGCATCTGTGCTTGAGAAATTCTTTAGCATTAGTTATTTTTCAGTGATTTATTGTTAATTCATCACACTTAAATCTGATTAAAACTAAAAAATTGGTTGGTTAGAAAATAAGTTTGCAAAGCATACAGTTCATTAGGTTGTTTTCCCTTTCAGCAGCACTCTTTTGCACACAATGGGCTAAATGGCCAGGCCACAAGGACCCCAAAGGCTTAGAGAAGGTTGGGAGAGGGGACCCATTGGAACAGCTGTTGGGAGACAGATGGTAGCCTCTCGTCA
Source organism: Ryuthela nishihirai (assembly GCA_038380435.1). Taxonomy (NCBI): domain Eukaryota; kingdom Metazoa; phylum Arthropoda; class Arachnida; order Araneae; family Heptathelidae; genus Ryuthela; species Ryuthela nishihirai. Next base: position 155,915 of record JAWZYU010000188.1, on the reverse strand, counting down.
AGGCCATTCAGTGTGTTCTTTAACATGCACAGGGTATGGCTCTCATGCACACGGGGCCAAAACTTAATGTCCCATCTTATGGACAGCAGTCTTTCCAAGACTATCGATGTCCCCTACTGACATGGGCAGGATAGGGAGTTTTATTGAAACAAATCTCAATGCTGACATATATAGTTCAAGTTTTTTTCTTACGGTTCCTAACATGAACAATGCAGGGTAATTTTACTGTCATTCCACTACTTTTTCCACACACTTTTGCAAAGACTGAGACACCTTTATCATGGGATGAGTTTTTCCATTCTTTGTTGGTAGAAGTCGGTGTCCTTTCCATTCAGCCGACGTTTGATGATCCTTCAATTTTTGGAAAACGTGCCACTCATAGGTGCCAGATCATGAAAATATCCTGGGAATTCTGCAGATAGGTATTCTACTTCTGCATGGCAATACACAGTTGCATCCTGCCATAGCAACCTAACAACTATTGCAGCATTTCTAGAGGGAGTTATTGGAGCATCTTTCATACAGCCCCAATCTGGCATTTAGTATATAATATTTTTCCAGCATTGAAGCCTCTTGGTAGTCACAAAAGCAGTCAAAGTGATGGCAATGTGGAAACAGTAGTCAAACGATTGCTGAGCAAAAGAAAAAAAAAATGGATTTCTACTAAGGATTAGAAAAGCTTCTCCCACAATAAGAGTCTCAATCTTTGTAGAGACTATGTGGAAAAGTAGTGGGATGAGAATAGAACTAACCTGCATTTCCATAATTAGGGATTGTAATAAAAAAAAAAACTTTGACTTATAAGTCTTATAAACTTACTTTCTGATCAACCATTTTAGCTCCAAAAGTGTGATATACGTTATGCTGTCATTATTTACGATTGTTTTTAAGTGTAACTTCCAAAGTATTTATATGAATATTTGCATTCCAAATGAGCACTATCTTAAATGAGAGATATTATATATCGTAAATCATTAAAATATTATAAACAATATTCTTATTGTGAAAAAAATAATATGAATAAGAATGTAATTTACTGAATAACGAATAGAATTCAGCCAAGTTAATGAATTATTTAGTGTCATTACTCTCTGTTCTCAACTCTTTGTTACAAAATAAACATTTAATTCATTGTAATCTACCTAAGCAAATTTATGACAAGATGATTTGATTACATAATGCTAATAAGCTATCTTTTCTTTGTCCCTTACCCCACAAATTATGCAATATTAAAAGGTATAAAAGTTTTTCTGTTATCATAAGTTTGAATATATACCTAAATAATATATAATGATGGATAAATCAAATTCTAATTTCAAGCATAATGTTCAAAAGAATTTTGACGTAGAGCTATTTAAAATCTACTTCGCTGCATTACTTACATTTTACACAATTATGGCACAATTTCAAAATTATGGGGTAAAAGTAGCTTCCTTAAAAGTAACAGTCCTTTAGGAAAAATATAAAATTCACGAATGAAATACAAAATATATTTTAAGCATTCGACTAAACTGCATTACTTAACATTACTCACAAGTTATAAGTGAGAATGAGCTACAAGAGGCCTTAAGAATGTGCAAAAATGTTTCAGATATGTCTCACAAATATAAAAGAAAAATTAACAATAGAATGGAAAAATATTTTGTAAAATTCACAGTTCAGTATCACTCAGCATCACTCATCTGAAACGACAACAATACTTGTCATGAACAGTCCATGTCACTGGTATATAACAACAGGCAGGTAACAAATAGCTATGGACAGAAGTACTGTACATATATTACAAAGAAAACAATTCATAATGCAAATTTTTTGTGTTGATGAGAGACAATGAAGAAATCACATACAAAACTATGTATAGTTCAATATTACTTCCACAATCACACAAAGATATTATTTGTATACATATATATGTGTGTGTGTATATATATATATATTTTTTATAGGAAATCTGAATATCAGAAACTACAACACAAAGGGATTCTTTTCCATTAAAATTGAAACTCTTTCTAGGTGTACAACATACATATCTAAAACTACTTACACATCCAAATTTCTTCATGAAATATCAGACATGGCCTTATTTGACCTTAAGGACAATATAAGTGATAAAAATTTCACTTACTGCCTGAACCACACAATTTTTTCAAAATCAATTACCATATTCTATCCTTGTCTCATTGAGATTTTCTTAAGCCATGATCATTCAGAAAAAAAATGATAACATGGCACAGAATGCCTTCTATATAGTGTAAAATACTGCAGTATTTTTATGCTACTAAGCTTTTCAGAAATTATCTGTCTCATCGAGACAACTATATAAAACTGAATCTTCTTGTGGAAACCATCTTTAATCAGACAGGAGCTCTAATAGCCTTTAGAAGACAAAATGTTTTTCTTCCTATAATAACTACTTTTCAGTGACGAAAAATTCTTGAGTGTTATTAAAGAAAAATTATGAACTCCTTTTGCATTAAATGTCTTTCCACTTCAGTTTTCACTTAAGCACAATAATTCTTATACATCTATGGAAAAAAAATTCATTAAAGTACAAATATAATAAATCATTACATATTTGCAAAAGAAATGCTCATGTTCAAAAACATAAAAATATTACTATTATCAATTTTACATTTAGAAATTTAATAATTTTATCAAGTGAGGCAATAAAAATATTAATATTATTATTATTACACTTAGAAATTTAATAAATCTACCAGGTTGGGTTGTTTTACCTCTGAGCAGCACTTTTTTGCACACCATGGGCTAAATGGCCAGGTCACATGGACCCCGAAGGCTCAGAGAAGGTTGGGGGAGGGGACCCACTGGAACAGCTGTTGGGAGACAGATGGTAGCCTCCCGTCAAGGCCATCCAGCGTGTTCTTTAATGTGCACAGGGTATGGCTCTCCCACACACGGGGCCACGGCTTAACGTCCCGGACGGCGGCCTTTCCAAGCCGTTCCCAGGTTCGAGTCCCAGCTGGGTCAGCGTTGAGATAAATCTCAATGCTGACCCAGCTGGGACTCGAACCTGGGAACTACAGATTACGAGCCTGGCGCGCTACCGACTGAGCCACCCCCGCCCCAAATCTACCAGGAATGGCATAAAAATGTTAATCCTATTATTATTAGATAAGAATAATTATTTTAAGTAGTTATTTATGCAACTTTAAAGATCCATAGAAACAAAGTAATGTCAACTGTTGATGCCATTTCAGAGGAAATATCTCTGTATAAATAAATCATAATTATCAAACAAATTAGAAAGTCATTTCTACTATCTAAATATTCATTTTTAACATTTATCATTTTGATAAAAGCAATATGAACCTTTACTGCAAGGAGTGTTTAAATTATCATTGGTGCCTTTATTTTATCAAAGACCTTAATTGTATCTTAACCTCTTCTCTCAAACCAAATTTATCAATTTTTACTAACACGGAACAATTTCTGTTTGATGATTTTCTGTTTAATTTTATTAACATGGAGCAAAAAAATATTGGCTAACGTGAAATAAAACAGAGTCTAACTCATCATTTATGTTTTAATGTGAAATTTCCAATCTGGTTGTCGAAGGAACTTGAACATTATCATTAAGGATATCATTCTGGTTTATTATTTTTTCTACAGCTGACCCTAACACAGTGAAAATTTAAGAAATTAAAGTGACTATGAAAATGTTTGCTCTAATGGACATCTCATTATATAGGAATAACACATGTAAGCACATACAATTGATAGGACTTCTATAAAAACTCATTCAAATGGGTTTCTTGTAGTGTCAATGCTCATTATAACAACTTTTCCTTATGTTGTTAGCAGCATGCAAGATCTATAAAATCAATCTCAAACCTATCATAAGCTGTATGATATTAGGTTCCAATTCTATAACCACAGGATATACAAAACTCTTAATGGTGACCTTTCACACAGTACACAGAATTCAAAGATAGCATATCAATCAGCAAAAGTATACGCTTTATAAAATCAATTCAGGTGACCTCAAATAGTTTGAGTAGTCAGAGTAGAAATTTTACATTTGACCATTCCACAATACTGGCTATAAGAAACCAGAACAGGTTAAACTATTCTGAAAGGCCCTCTTTGTTTCATTCTGAAATGAATAATTCCTTTGGAAGGTAAATTATTTTTTCTACAGCTATTCTAATGCTTTTCCTAATGTATCATCTGAATACATATTTCTACAGCTTTTCCTAATGTATCATCTGAATGAAATGCTGCACAGCATTCCTTTCAGTTAACTTCTGTATATAATTGCTTTTAGTCACTGATCCTACAATTTTATAAGAATATATGTCGGCAACTTATGGAATGTCCTATTAGGCAGTACGCAAATTGACTTTGTGTGACATGTAAGGTTTTAAATCCCTTTCCATACTCTTTAAGTGCAATGACAGATGAGTATTTTTTTCTATGAATCAAGTGCATGTACAAAATTGTATATATGGATTTTTACTTCACATTTATTTTGAATGGTTAGTATTGTATAAATTTTATAATACACAAAAATGTGTTACACTAACAGTCTAAAAAAATCCGAAACTCAAGCGTTGAGGAGAGCTTTAAAGTATTCAATGAATGAATATTAGAGCTTTGCCTTATTCGCGAACAACTCCGTCATTTCAATTCATTAAATTATACCCTTATTATCTTATCACTCATAAAGTATCCTTTGACAACCAAACGTAAGTCAGAGTAAGAAAACAACAAAGGTATTTACCAGTATCTTGGGGGCTGTTACAGGGGCATTGGATTAGTCCTCAAGGTGACATTTTGAAAAGGATGGCGAGTCCATTGCTACCAGTCCAACACATATGCACAAAAGTTGATAGTCGATTTTCTTTAGACGCATAAGTCCATTATCATCGATGTTTTGTTGTATCCTCCATTCAACTGTTGTTAATTTGCGTTGCTTGCTTGCTATTGGAGTTGGAAAAAATATGTTCTATCATATAGCAGTGGTAATCATTTATGCCACACTGTTGTTGATTTGATTGCAGGCAACTCTTGCTATCGTATAGTCCCAGCATTTTGGAGTAAAAGGTCTCTTTAACAGTCTTATGCATGAAGCATCACTATTTAGCAACATGGTTACTATATGTTGTTAGCAGATCTTAATGGATGTGTATGGGTTGGGTTGTTTTACCTCTGAGCGGCACTTTTTTGCACACCATGGGCTAAATGGCCAGGTCACATGGACCCCGAAAGCTCAGAGAAGGTTGAGGGAGGGAACCCACTGGAACAGCTGTTGGGAGACAGATGGTAGCCTCTTGTCAAGGCCATCCAGCGTATTCTTTAACGTTGGGTTGTTTTACCTCTGAACGGCACTTTTTTCACACCTTGGGTTAAATGGCCAGGTCACAAGGACCCCGAAGGCTCAGAGAAGGTTGGGGGAGGGGACCCACTGGAACAGCTGTTGGGAGACAGATGGTAGCCTCCCGTCAAGACCATCCAGCGTGCTCTTTAATGTGCACAGGGTATGGCTCTCCCGCACACGGAGCCACGGCTTAATGTCCCATCCGACGGACGGCAGCCTTTCCAAGCCCATCAGTGTCCCCTACTGACCGTGGGCAGGGCGGGGAGTTTTGCGGAGATAAATCTCAACGCTGACCCAGCTGGGACTCGAACCTGGGAACTACAGATTACGAGCCTGGCGCGCTACCAACTGAGCCACCCCCGCCCCGGATGTGTATGGCACTATCAAGTAGTTAACTTTTCACTTTGTGCTGTAACTGGCAAAAGAATACCATTTGCGCTATCCTCCTCATTTAAGTTTCAAATTTAAATCAAACTTTAAAATACCTTCATCATGTTGAGTTATACACCTCCATAACTTGCAAAAAACAAGGCGATATAATTTTCGATGCCATAGAACGACGCGTTTTGCTATACGCCCACATATAGCTTCCTCAGGCTCTCAATGTTTGATGTCAGCAACATTGTTATATACCTGTCTCACTGCTCAGCTCATGTGATTACATGTATGTGTGCTCATGCATAGTTGCTGATGCAACAAGAGATTCCCTGCCAATGGTAAGGATGGAATCTCTGTGTTGCATATATTACCTAATTTTGTGTGCATTAAAAGATTTTCCACATAGAACAATTGAAATTTTGATTTGGGTGCTATCAGTGGCTTCAATTCAATATTATTTATTTCTATTTTATTATTTAATATGGTTTGTGCTAAAGCTGTAGTTGGTCTGCCTTTTATTATATCTGTTGATGTTCTTGCATTCTTGTTTCGTATTATCGCTAGGTTTTTCCAATATATTTATCCCTATCTTGCAGAATATTTGTGGTGTCTGGAATGGATATTTCGTATACGATATACGTATACTCTCCCAGTAGGTTTTTTTTTGTCTCTGTCATTTATTATTAAGTTTTTTATGGTGTGTGTAGCTGTAGTAGGTAACTTTATATGATATTTTTTAAGACTATTTTCCATTGTTTTTGTAAGATGTTTTATATATGGAAAACTGGTTGTATATGTTTTGTTAATTTTTACCTGATTTGAGGTTGGTTGGGTTTATTTTATTACAATATATAGCATTCTTTTCCCACCTATCTAATATCTTTTACGAATAACCTGCATCATTTGCTGTTCTTATTTCCTTTTGAAAAGTTATTTGTTGGGAACAATATCGATATGCTCGTATGAAATGAGGAATAATACTAACTTTCTTACATTTAAATGGATGTGCTGATTTGGCTGGAATATAATTTGGTATATAGGTTAGTTTTCTGTATACTGCTGTTTCACAGTAATTATTCTTCCTTGTAATTATTATATCCAGAAATGGTATTTGTCGATTCTGTTCAGCTTCATGGGTAAATTTAATGGTTGGAAGTATGCTATTAAATATAGTTATAATTCGTTTATCAATAATGTGCAGCCAAAAAATTAAAATATTATCGACATATCTCATATATAATATTGGTTTAAATTTAGTTTTAGCTAATGCAACCTCCTCAATGTGTCGCATGACGATGTTAGCCATGAGTCCAGACAGAGGGGAACCCATTGGGACACCCTCTGTCTGGAGCCACGTGTGATTGTTAACGTCGAAGAAGCTGGAGTATAATTTAATGAATTGAAATGATGGAGTTGTTCGTGAATAAGGCAAAGCTCTAATATTCATTCATTGAATACTTTAAAGCACTCCTCAACGCTTGAGTTTGTTTTTTTGGATCGTTAGTGTAACAGCATTTTCATGTATTATTAAATTTATACCATACTAGCTGTGTTTTAGTATTTATGAACTGGTTAGTATTGTTTTATAGTTGTAAAAAATTTTAAAGTGCTATTAGGATCCTCAGGAAGGGAAACTATTTTCTAAATAAATGGCACAGATAGCTTGCTTGCTTGGTTGGTTGGTTGTTTAGGGTTCTATGGTGCATTGGCAGCGTAGGCCATAATGCACCAGACGGGATAAATAAAAGGGTAAAAGAAACAGAACCCACAACCAAAGTTAAAAGTCAATATAGTAAAAGGTAAAGGACAAAACCAACAGATATAAAAAATACAAAAATAAGAACACACGTCTAAAGCAATAAATATAAAGATATAAAAGAAACAGGATGGACAATGATGAATGACAAAGCCATAAAATTATAATCTGTTAAAATAACCTGTAAAACATAAAAAGGCAAAGACACAGGGTAAAAAAGAATTATCAGAAAAAAGATGTCCGAGTGTAAGTGGCTTGAATGTAAAATTGTGAAAGGTAAAAAAATAAATGTTGGTCAAGGTTAAAAGCTGGGCAACTGAGTAAAATATGCTTAACAGTTTAAATGATGTCACAAAACTCACACTTATGTTTGTCGTCCGCTTAAGAAGAAATGAATGAGTGATAAATGAATGACCTAAGCAGAGCCAAGCAAGTACAACTTCCTCCTTGTGATTCCTGCGAAAACAAGATTGCCACGGTTTGACAATGGGCTTGATCTTGAAAAGCTGTTAGCAACCTGTTCAGACCAAGATCTCTGCCACAGTGCCCGTAGTTCGATGGAAAAACGCTGATGGAAGTCCAGGTATGGAATCAGCAGTGGAGAGTTGGACAAGGGCGTGGCTGACTTGGCAGCAGCATCTGCCAAGTCATTGCCCCTGACCCCGATGTGACCGGGCACCCAACAGAAGAGAATCATAGTGGTGGCTGCCAGATGGAGCTGCTAGCGGATCTTGGAGAGAACAGAGTGAGGCTGATGCCTCACCGAGATCAAAGCCTGTAGCGAGCTAAGCGAGTAAGTGTAGAGAACACACTGACGATGATGCTTAGCTGCTATGTGGTCCAAGGCAATGCTGATAGATGCAACTCTGCAGTGAAGTTGGAACACTGCTGTGAGATCTGCTCTGCAATGATTACATCACAGCAGACCATGGCTGATCCCACTGAAGTGCCGGACTTTGAGCCATCTGTGAAGACAGGCAAGAAGTCCGGGTGCACAGCACGATGGCTGGCAAAGAGTTGCTGATACACACAGTCGAGTGTAAAGGCCTTCCCCATCCTGCACAAGAAAAAATTGCAGGAAGGGGAAACAGCGAGCGAAGGTGGAAGTGGCTCAGCTGTCAACTGTGCGATGCTGTCGAGACTGATGTTAATGTCTCGCAGGTAACCTCAGACACGCAAACCAAAAGGACAAATGGCAATCGGCCAATTCTAATATAACATTTCCCACTGGGGACTGAAAATGCAGTCCCAAGAGGGATGGCCTGGCAGGGATCGCAATTTCGCTGCATACTGTAGGGACAACTGCTGACGGCGAATAGATAACGATGGTTCATTGGTCTCAACATAGAGACTCTGGACCGGTGAAGTGCAGAAGGCCACCATGCAAACACGGAGGGCCGATGATGGAGGGGGTCCAGCACCTTCACCACCAAATCCCGAGCGGAGTCGTACACCTGGGATCTGTAGTTCATTTTCGACTGGACAAGTGCACGGTAGAGGCAGAGCAAAGAACATTGATTCCCCCCCCCCCCCCCCAAGAGAGGGAGGAGAGGACCTAGAAGATGTTCAATGCCTGCATGTACTTGGACTGAGATGTCGAATATGAGGTAAAAAAGTCAATTTCCGGTCGAAGATGAGACTGAGAAACTTGGTCTCTGCCACAACTGGAATGATGTTACAGCTCGGGGTCCAGATGAAGATTACGTTTGCAACAAAAGTGCACACAAGCAGTCTTCTGTGAAGAGAACCGAAACCTATTGGCTGTCACCCAAACTGAAAGATTGTTCAGGGCAACTTGAGGTTGTTGTTCAATGACCCTCATGCTGGACGATGATCAAAAGATGCTAAAATCATCAACATAGAGAGGGCACTGCCTACAGTCAGAGGAAGTTGCCCTGTAATGGAATTGATCTTGACAGCAAAAAGCGTAACACTCAGGATGCAGCCTTGTGGCATCCCCTGTTCTTGGGGAAAAGGCAGTGACAGAGTGTTGCCATCACGGACACGAAAATGTGGAGGTCACGAAGAATGCTGAATCTCCATGCTGTGTCGTACACTTTTTCGATGTCAAAGAAAATTGACACCAGGTGCTTTCAATATAAAAACAAATTCCTGATCGGTGATTCGAGGCATATCAGGTGATCTAAAGTAGATTGGTGCCTGTGAAAGCCACACTGGGTGTTGGAAAGAAGGCCGTGATGTTCCAAATACCAGGTCAGCCTGGTATTTACCATTCTTCCCAACACCTTGCAGACGCAGCTCGTCAACACAATTGGACGATAATTGGAAGGAATCTTGGGATCTTTGCCTGGCTTCGGGAAAGCCAAGACAATGGCCTCTCACCAGGAGTCCGGAAACTGTTCCTCGATGAAAAGACGATTGAAGAGTCGGAGCAGTCGATCCTTACTCGATGGTGAGAGATGTTGGAGCATAGCATAATGGACATTGTCTGGCTTGACGGCAGATGCACTAAGTGTGCAGAGCAAGGTGAAGTTCCTCTGCTGTGAATGGCCTGTTGTAAGACACCAGGCCATTCGAATGGAAAGACAGCGGAGAGCATTCGGCCCTGCTCTTCTGAGCCAGAAACTCAGGGGAGTAGGATGATAAAGAAGAGGCAGAGTGTCGGCAATTGCTCGAGGATCAGCAATTGCCTGTCCATTGTGCTCTAGGATTGATAATGAGTGGGATGTGTACTTCCCACCCATCTTCCGGACCTTATCCCATACGACCTTAGAACTGGTTGTGCGGGTGACAGAAGACGTATATTTGATCCAAGATTCCTTCTGGCTCTGGCGCCGGACGAAACGGGCTTTTGCCCTGGCGTGTTTGAATGCTTCAAGGTTGGGGGACATTGGATATCTCCAAACACCCTCCAAGCCTTGTTCTGAGCCTTACGAGATGCAGTGCAGTCGTGATTCCACCATGGTTTTGCGAACCGTGGAAACAGAGTCGAGGTCTGAGGAATAGCAGAGGCAGCTGCATGGATGATGCAGTCCATCATCTCTGCCACTGCAACATTGATTGGCTCCTGACTGAGAGAGTGTGCATCAAGCTCAGACAAGAGCTCGAAGCCACTCCAGTCAGCCCAATCAAGCCTCCACCAGGAGACACACGAAGGGCAGCAAGGGCCCCCCCCCCCCATGGGAGATGGTGCACACCATGGGGTGGTGATTGCTTCCATAGGGGTTGTCCTTGACCTCCCATGTAAAGAGTGGAAGGATCGAGGAGGAGCAAATGGTGAGATCAATGGCAGTGAAAATAGGGGTTGGGGAGTGAAAATACGTACTGACACCAGTGTTCAACAGGGAGAGCGATGGATCCAGAAGCCACTGCTCCAGGACCCCGCCCCTCCCATTGGTGTCAGCTCTTCCCCAGAGTGGACTGTGTCCGTTGAAGTCCCCCATGATGAAGAAGGGGGATGGCAGCTGTGAGACGAGGTGACCAAGGTCATCCCGGAAAATGATGCTTCTGAGTGGGAGATAGACAGAACAGACAGTCAACGAAAATCCCACAAAGAAGCGGATGTCTACCACCTCTAAGTTTGTGGTGAGGGGTACGATCTGGAATGGAGAATGGTTGCTCATGAGGATGGCGACACCTCCATGAGACGGATCATCTCCATCCCAGTCCCGGCAAACGAGAGAAAAGTGCTGGATAGTGGGATCATTGGCTGTCTGTAAGAATGTCTCCTGCAGGCACACGCAGATGGGTTCGTGTGCCCTCAGGAGGACCTTGATGTCGTCAATATTCCTCTGGAATCCACAACAGTTCCATTGTAGGAGTGTGGCCATCTCAGGTCTTAGAAGAATTGGCGGACGACTTGTGATTTATTTTAACCGTCGGAAAAATGGGGCAGTCTGTGTCCATGTCCTTGACGTCGTCCGAGTGACACGGATCAGAGACTGCCGAATGAGGAGGTTTTAAAATTTTCTTTTTGGGCCCTGGTGGGGGTCCCTTGGGTTTGGAAGGTCTTGCTGTCTGTGGGCGGGGTGGAGGGGGCCTTCCAGAGGTGGAAGTGGAAGGCACAGACGCAGGAATGGAAACTGGAGTCGATGTCGAGATTGACACCATCTGCGGCTTCACCTGCGTCAAGAGGTACTTCGCAGCAGGCGTGAAAGATTCAGCTGGTGGGACGCTGATGTTAGTCTGCATCACTATGGAAGCCATCTTAACGATGGGCTTTCCAACTACCGCACCAGCATAGGAGACCTTGCCAGGTGGGGCACGCAGTGCAGCCAACCTTCTTGCCTCTGCATAGAAGATGTTATTTAGAGTCTTCAGCCTCTGAACTTCTTTCTCCTCCAGCCACTTAGGACAGTTGTGGGAGTATGCCGGATGCTCTCCTCCACAGTTCATGCAGCATGCCTTGTCTGCTGTGCAGTCAGGATTAAGGTGATCCTGGCTGCCACAACAAGCAGAGGTGGGTTTGCCCCAGCATGCTATGCGGGTATGGCCGAACCTCTGACACTGAAAACAGTGCAGGGGGTTAGGAATGTACGGCCGTACCTTGCAGTGAAGGTAACCTGCCTTGATGGAAGCAGGCAGGTGTGTGGCATATTGAAAGTGAGAATTAGAACCTGGGTGGGTTCTAATTTCCCATTATGGCGTTGTGAAACCTGGTGGACTGTTATCACTCCCTGGGATGACAACTCCAAGAGGATCTCCTCCTCAGAAACCTTGAGAAGGCCCCACTCGGAGACCACACCACGGGAGGAATTCAGCGTCTTATGTGGAGTGACTTCAACTGCCACTCCACCAATCGCTCTTACCTTCAAGAGGAGCTCAGAATGTTTTGAGCAAGCAGTTTCCACCTGCAAGTCACCAGATCTTAAGCACTTGACTGATAATGGTTCTCCCGCAAGACCTTTCAATCCCTTATTAATAAAAAATGGGGACATGTTCTCAAGAACCTGATCACCCGTAGAATGGATGACCAGGAACCTTGGGAACGACAGAAGACAATGGCAATGATGACAATGAAGACACAGAAGATCGAGGCTCGTACCGAGCTCTTTTTGCGGCATTCGAAGATGAGTTTTCATTTTGAGAACTCATAGTTGGGTTTTGAGTTTCAGTGCCTGTTGTCCCCACCCACCACAGAGTCCAACTAGGGGACACCCAATTGGGCGCAGGGCTGCCCAGGCACCATACTCACACAGCCAGTGAGCCAAGTCCTCAAAACAAAAGAAAAGGAAAATTAAAAGAGAAATGTGAGAATCACAACTGAGGACTCACAAAAGAAAAATAAGGAAAAGTGAGAAACAATTTGTTCTCACAAATGAAAGAAAACTGCAAAATTAGTAAATCAGTGGGGAAACTTGTAAACTGTTGCCCAGACGTGGACAAGGTTACTCACCGCTCTGCACGATTGACCCTAGCAGGACCTGCCCATCAGCCATTGATCCTGAGGAGGCCGCCCCCAGGGCCTCCCATTTACCTAAAGCAGAGGCCAAAGCAGTGTAATAGCAGTGGCCCCCAAAGTCGTGCCCAGCCCTGCAACAGACAGGCTCCCCAATGGCAAAACGACCAAAGGGGACCCCACCAGTCATGAGTTGGGGAGAGAAGACAGGAACCCCTGAGCAACTGCCAGGATCCTCCTTTCCAGGGACACAGGTCACCAATCATGGCAAACATGCAGGCGAGCGTTTAGGACCCTGTGAAGGTAACCGAACCAGTGGAACCTTCACAGGGTGGTCCCCTCACCATGGATAGGAGCTTGCACCGAGGGGCACAGATAGCTGGGTTATTTTACCCTCTGAGTGGCACTATTTTTTTCACACAATGGGCTAAATGGCCAGCCATTTAGCCCATTGTCCTGACTTCTTTGAACCCATAAGAGCTCAAAGAAGTCAGGGAAGAGAACCCACTAGACAGCTGTTAAGAGACAAATGGAAGCCTTCCATTAAGACCATCAGTGTGTTCTTTAACGTGCACATTCTCCTGCACGCAGGGCCATGGTTTAACATCTCATCCAACAGAGGCAATCTTTCCAAGCCCATAGGTGTTCTCTTTCTTGAGAGCAGGGCGAGAGTTTAGTGGAGATAGATCTCAATGCTGGCACAAGCAAGATCTGAACCTGGAATTCCCACCTCCAGATGGCAGTGTTTTGAATTTAAATATGAAAAAGTGACGTAAAATAAAAAGTAAATTGCAAACCCCTAAGAAAAAAAAGAAGAGAAAGCAAAATTGTAAAAAACAAAAATTCAAAATAACTTAAAGATAAATTCAGAAATTTTCAGATTCAAATGATTTTTACTTACCATCCTGCTCTTCAGCCCACACTTCTTCATCTTCTTGTTGGATTACTCCTAATACACTTTGCTCTATTATCTCATGCATATTTCCTCCATCTTTAGTATCATAATCAGCCTAAAATAATAAAGGTTAGAAATACAGAAAAAACCTCAAGTAATATTTTCATATAAAATCTTATTTGAAAATGTTAAGAAGTTCTAAGAATTTACTTTTCTTGGATTCAGCCTGTTATACCATGCTTGGTTGGTTGGTTGGTTGTTTTACCTCTGAGCGGCACTTTTTTGCACACCATGGGCTAAATGGCCAGGTCACATGGACCCCGAAGGCTCAGAGAAGGTTGGGGGAGGGGACCCACTGGAACAGCTGTTGGGAGACAGATGGTAGCCTCCCGTCAAGGCCATCCAGCGTGTTCTTTAACGTGCACAGGGTATGGCTCTCCCGCACACGGGGCCACGGCTTAACGTCCCATCCGACGGACGGCGGCCTTTCCAAACCCATCGGTGTCCCCTACTGACCATGGGCAGGGCGGGGAATTTTGCGGAGATAAATCTCAACGCTGACCCAGCTGGGACTCGAACCTGGGAACTACAGATTACGAGCCTGGCGCGCTACCGACTGAGCCACCCCCGCCCCATTTTATACCATGCTAAACTTAAAATATGATGCACATAACTATTGTAAAATGTAAATACTTTGCATTTAAAAAGTATACCATCAGGGAATAAGAAGTATATTTTTTGCAAAATTACCAAATTCAATGTACCACAATTCATACCAGACATTTTAATGAGTAACTTTTTGTCTCCATGAGATGCAACACATGAAAAATTATTTTTTAAACTTCAACATTTGGTTCACAAAATTCTGCAGTATTCTAATTAAACTGAAAAAGTTCTCATTTGCCTGTAATGTGTGTTGCTTGTGTTGGTACACTCTTTAAATAGAAAAAGAACTTCTTTTCTTCAAATAGAAATAGTGATTATAGTATCATTACTATAATAACTATTTGGAGATTTTCTGGCAATGCAATCTGTATGACTGTACATTATTAATCTTAAATATCATTACAGAATAAATTTACTACAGAAATTAATAAAACTGACAAGTGTTCAAACAGAGAAAAAAAAAAAGAAGGAAGTGTATATTGCATTAATTACTAAAAAAAATTATTTAAGAGCATTATTCATAATCTTAATATGGAAAAAAATTGTCTTGAGTCCAGCGCTATACTGCTGAGAAACAAGCCATCAAGCAAGATCTTCCCAATTATCAACTCTGAATATAAATTCCCACCCAGGGATGTAGTTAAGCCATTATTTTATCCCAGTATTTTTATAAGCAAACAGGGCATGTCCTTCCTTTTTTTTTTTTACAGGTAATGCAAAAAACTAAATTTAAAATATATAAAAACATAAAACATTAATATTTAAAAAAAATGCAAAAATTAACCTTAACATAACTTGAATTTTTACCAGGCCAAAATATATATTTTTAAAATATACATGCACTATTGTACAATATTTTTATAGTTAATTCTATTGCAAACTGAGCTTATCAGAAGTTAAACAAATTACTCAATAGTAACAATGAGATATGGGCTCGAATCCCACTCATAGTAAAATCAATTGTTTTCAACAATTTCATGAGCTAAACCAATTAACTATATATTTTTAATACCTCAGTTCTTAGGGTTGGGATGTTTCACCCTCTAAGTGGCACTTTTTTGCATACAATGTGCTAAATGGCCAGGTCACAAGGACCCTACGGAGCTCAGAGAAGGTTGAGGGAGAGGACTCCTTCAACCTTCTCTGAGTTCCCCAGTAAAAAAGTACCCCAAAAAGTGCAGTATAGCTTATAAAATATAATGTAATGGACATGCTGGATGGTGATAAATAAATGGACATGCTGGATGGCCTTGACAGATGGTAACCTTCTGTCAAGGCCATCCAGCATGTCCTTAAATGTGCACAGGATATAGCTTTCCCACACACGGTCCACGGCTTAATGTCCCATCCAATGGACAGCAGCCTTTCCAAGCCCAGCAGTGTCCCCTACTGACCATGGGAAGGACGGGGAGTTTTCCGCAGATAAATCTCAATGCTAACTTCAGTTGGGAACTACAGATTATGGCGTGCTACCAACTAAGCCACCCCCACCTCCTCTCAGTTCTTAGCATTAAATTGTTTAAGAACCTGTATTTTTCCGAATTTAGAGTATATTTGAATGAAATATTTTACTCCCTAATTCAAATACATTTTCAATGGCAAATTTATTAAGAACCTTTTGTAGGTTTCTTCAGGGAGTTAATTAATTTGAAGTGATAGAGATTTGAATACAGTTTCCAACTGACATCAAATGCGAGTACTCCGACATTTTGTGTGCAATCTGAGATTAAACCTACAAACTACAGATTATGAGATTGGTCTTTACCATTTGAGTAATTTGTGACCTGTAATTTTACATCTCATTGTAAACTTCACACGAGTGAGAAATGGTGGTTGATTTTTATCTGTGTGTGGAATATACAATACATTAAAATAATATTGTGAAAAATATTTACCTCCGAATGTTTGAAAGGTGAACATTCTAGTGTTTGAGAAGGCAAATGTTCTACTGTCTGAGAAGGCAAACGTTCTTGTATCTGAGAGGGCAAGTGTTCTAATGTCTGAGAAGGCCAAGGTCCAATTGAAGTTGGTACAGTTCCTCCAGTCTTGTTATCATATCTTTGTCTATTTGGCCTCTCTATATAATGAGCTCTATCCTGAAAAATAGCTATTAATATTAATAAAATGTTTCTAAAAAAGATGTTTCTTAGTCAAATTACTACATGTCAATAATATTAAAATTGGATCTATATATTATTCATATCAGTGATAAACATTGACTTTAAAAATAAGTAACACAGAAATATTATATATTTTTTAGGAGAGTGAGGGGGTGAAAGAAAATTGAAAGTTCCAAAAAGTATTTTTTCTTTATCCTACACTGAAACAACAATAATTTCAAACTGGCAATCATAGTCATTAAAAGCAATAAGCATAGAGATGTCTTGGTTAGCACATTTCAAAACTTGCACATATTTAAGGCTTTGCAGTGAAAATGTTTTTAACACCATTATTTTTATACAATATAATACAAACTACAATATGAATAAAATATATTAAATGCTCTAAATCTGGATTCTTTCAAATTGTATTACTTCTAGTATTGTCAAGTTTTTATTAATGGATATGTATGATCTAAACGAAGTACAGTAGGCCCTGACTAACTATCGTCATCTTCATCATTATCCTCAAGCAGCAATGGGCTACGGAGGTCCAATGCAGTTTAGTTCTCCAAGCAAGTCTGTCCATCGCATCCTAGGTCTCCCCTCTTTCTGAAGCTTTTAGGCACACTGTTCATAACCCTATTCGCCAATCTATAATTATCCATATGGGCAACATGGCCAAACCAACTCTCTCTGCACAATATGCTGCTTAAAGGAGGTTGCTGACTCCTTTGCCTAACCTCATCATTAGTTACAAAGTTAAACCACCTAATACCCAAGATACTGCGTAAGCATCTAGAATCGAAAGCATCAAGTTTCCTATTATCTTGTTTACAAAGTGTCCAAGTTTCACTACCATAACGAACCGTAGAAAGAACCAATTATACAGTCTAATTTTAGTCTTTAGGTGTATATGCACATTTCATGCCGTCTTTAGGTGTATATGCCGTATTGCTTCCTCGGCTTTGTCAGCCAAGTCATCAAGCCAAAGATTCTTATCAGCAGCTAACTGATCCTTTACATGTTTATTAAGCTCTCTGTAATGCTTTATATTAGGACTAGTACAGTATTGATTAAGGACATTCCTGCAGTTCTTTCTTTCTGAAATAAGCTCAAGTGCCTTATCACTCAACTAATTCTCTCTCCTCTGCTCCTTTTTCCCTAAAAGAATACTGTTAGTTTCCAAAAAAAACCTGTTTAAAATGGTCCCATTCTTCCTCAACTTCAGTAGTAAGCAAACCATGACTGTCATAATGACTATGCAACTATCATGGTAAGCTTTAGCTATAACTGGGTCTTTGAGAGCTTCAGTATTAAAGGTAAATTTTTTAACCCTAGCACAACACTTTTTAAGTTTAAGTTGCAAGACACTTTTAACAAGGTAATGGTCAGATCCAATTTCAGCTCCCCCTATATGACCTGGTATTCCTAACAGGGGCTATCCCATTTGCCATTAATTAATATATTGTCAATTATATTTTTATGCAGCCCATCAGGTGAAACCCATGTGTACTTATGTATGTCGTGGTGTTTGTAATAAGTGTTAGTTATTCTGAAACCATTGAGTTTACTTACCTGTAGGAGACGTTGCCCATTGCCATTGCAGCTACCAATACCAAAAGAGCCTATCACCCCTCCCCAAAGGTCAGAGTCAGTACCAACTTTGGTATTGAAGTCACCTAGAACAAGGGTAATATCTCCTTTCTTGACAGAATTCAAAATATCCTGAAGTTGTCTCTAAAACCTATCCTTCTCATCCTCAGTGGGGGCATAACAGCAGATAACATTCAAGTCTTTAACGCTTGTCTGAAATTTTACTGTTAGTAACCTTACGTTAATGCACTCATATCCTATAAGAGCATCACTAACGTGTCTGCTGAGAAGCAGACCCATGCCTTAGTGATGTTTATTGTCTTCCCTCCCTGAAAAGAGAAATTTAAGATTATTTTTAAGAATCTGACCTTTATATGTCCATCTGGTCTCTTGCAAGCCGAGAATATCTAAATTATAACGGTGGAATTCTTGTGTGAGGACATCAAGAGAAAAAGCTCTGTATAGAATCCTCACATTCCAACTACCTATGGAGTGAAAATGGTTAGTGGGATGTTTAAAGAAACTATGTTTATTGAGAGAAGGAATGGCGACAATATCAAACAGCCCCCCTATCACAGACATGGGGCAAAGACCCGTTACCCCACTACACTGGAAGACTTCCTCCAATGGAATTTTTAGCCATCTACACTGGAAGACTTCTACACTGGAAAGAATAGCCATCTACACTGGAAGACTTCCTCCAATGTAGAATTTGATGATGCCAGTAGAAGCAAAGAGTTCAGGTACCTGCAATGACCTCTGCTCAGGATTATCCACCAGCTGATAAACATATCCTGTGAATCTATTCACTTGGGGCTGTCAACCCACAAACAGAAAACACAACAGAAGATTTTCCCTCCACAGAAGCCCACCAGTGCAGCAAATTCAGGATCCATAATCAAGCTCAGAACCTTAATTCAGGTTAGTCCAGTGGGTATATATGGTCAGCATCAGGACCCTGTGTGGTTGACCACTCCTCAGCAGGGTTGACTAACTATAGGGGTTAAAATCAAGAGTTGCAATACAGTGATATTGGGTCAAAATGTAACTTTATCACATAAACAGTATGTATGATGTTACTTATAGACAGTGCTGTGGAGTTGGAGTCAGAGTCAAAAGCAATTTTGGTGCTGCTGGAGTAAGAGTTGGTACATTTTTACTGACTCTGACCTAAATATAAATTTTAATAAAATATGCTTTTGTATGTGACTTCAATGGCAGTTATATTGGTTAAAACCACTTAATTAATAAACACAATGTTTTCCATTTCAGATACTAATGCCATTAGTTGATTTTTTTCTTTTTCTTTTCAGAAAATATTTTTGATTATTAATGCTTATTTAACTTTGAGTTCTTTTTAAATTTTATAAGTTTTAAACATTTAAATTTAAAACCCCTTTTACAATGGCAAAGAGAGTTCCAACGAGGGTTTGCAGTTTTCAAATATTTTACAATAACCACAGATGGGAAACATTTTGTGTGAGGACATCAAGAGAAAAAGCTCTGTGTAGAGTCCTCACATTCCAACTACCTATGGAGTGAAAATGGTATGATGAAAATATGAAAAAGTGTATGATAAAAGATGATGATGGCGAAAAATTATTTCAAGTACAAATCAGTGGTTTTAGTGGCTCTGGTAAAAATGTACCAACCAGAGCATCATATTTAAAAAGAGGAGTCGGAGTTTTTGTGTGCAGACTCGACAACCCTGCTTAAAGAGTCTGTTGCACAATGAATAACATATACAGGGTGATTCAAAACTTATCGTTCAAATTTCGTGGGGAGGTAGAGAATATGTCAGGAAACCGATTTCACATAGGAAAGTATGTACGCAAATGTACGCATGCGTATGTAGAGGGCGCTGTGTGTACCCAACCAGTGTACAGCTCGCCCGACCACTCCCGCTGTTATCAGTGTACGAGCTGACTTACTAGTGATAAGATGAATCGTTTTACGCATCAAGAGCTAGCGGATATGCATCTTGCATATGGGGCAGCTGGCGAAAGCGGCCGCCGAGTTAGGCAAGTTTACGAAGACCGATACCCCAACAGAAGAATAGCGCAGCATCAAATGTTTGCACGTGTGCATCGCAACCTACTGTGAACCTGTACTTTACCTTGTTGGAATAAAAGTCACATTCGTTACCACTTAATTGTACTGTTTCCTTGTGTTCACTTTACTTGTCCATTTTGTTCATGTAGATGACGTTTGCGGACATACTTTCCTATGTGAAATCGGTTTCCTGACGTATTCCCTACCTCCCCACGAAATTTGAACGATAAGTTTTGAATCACCCTGTATACACAATGTATGTTATTCATATATAATACCCATATGTCATTGATAGTATCTCAGTCCATTATATACGATTAATAGCAAGAATCTTCATTAGTGGATGAAGTACAGACTCTGACAGAGATATCATTACAGATTACATATTTGGAACCAATTCAAAGTTGCAGATAATGAACTGAAGCAAATATATTTTTACATCACAGCAACAGGGGAAAGCATGATGTAGTGTCACCTTACACAACTGTTATGCCTAAATGTGTCCTGTTGGTTTAGGATATGCTTGATGTAAAACTGAATAAAAGCAGAGGAGTTTAGTAGACAATGTCTCATACTGCTGACATAAAGTCCAGATGAGTAGATAATGCATCAGTGCAATATCATGCTTTGCCAATATCAGCAAGTGTTATCATAATCCAAGTATGGCAGATATGAATTAAAATTTTTAAAATATACAACTTTACATAAAAATAAACAGCCTAGATTTTAAATTTACTTTTTATTTTTTAAATTAAAGCTGCTTTTTTAAAATTTCCTAAAATTCAGACCTGCTGCACATGGATTATTATAATTTATACCCCATGCTAATATTGACACAGTACTATCTGTCATTTTGTATATTGCACCAAGGTATTATCTATGGTTAAGGTAAATTAACTCACCTGGATTATACATCAGCAATAGGAGACAATGTACACTGTGCTCCTCTGCTTCTATCTGTTACATTGTGTTGGATTGGTTGGATTGTTTTACCTCTGACTAGCACTTTTTTTGCACACAATGGGCTAAATGTCTAGGTCACAAAGATCCCGTGGTCTCAGAGAAGGTTGGGGAAAGGGGACCCACTGCACAGCTGTTAAAACATATGGAAGCTTCCCATCAATGTGTTTTTTAATGTGTACAAGATATGACTCTCTCACACATGGGCCCATGGTTTTATGTCCCATCTGATGGATGGCAGCCTTTCCAAGTCCATCAGTGTCCCTTATTGACTGAGGGAAAGGAGTTTTGCAGAGATAAATCTCAATGCTGGCCCAGTCAAGTGGTCAGTTCTGTTCTGTAACATTTAACGTTGTGCTTGATGTGGAATAGTCCTTGGAGTAATATTTTACTTTAATATTAAAAAATTATCACACTTTTTTTTTAATTTAATTGTTATGAACAACATTCATTGAAAATTTATTACACACACACACCTTATAAATGTGGATCCATCATTTGCCCTCATAACAAGCAGCAATACATCATGGCATGGACTCTACCAGATACTGGAAATGTTCAAGTGGTTGGGTTGGGTTGTTTTACCTCTGAGCGGCACTTTTTTGCACACCATGGGCTAAATGGCCAGGTCACATGGACCCCGAAGGCTCAGAGAAGGTTGGGGGAGGGGACCCACTGGAACAGCTGTTGGGAGACAGATGGTAGCCTCCCGTCAAGGCCATCCAGCGTGTTCTTTAACGTGCACGGGGTATGTCTCTCCAGCACATGGGGCCACGGCTTAACGTCCCATCCGACGGACAGTGGCCTTTCCAAGCCCATCAGTATCCCACACTGACCGTGGGCATGTTCAAGTGGTATTACAGCCCATGATTCCAGGGCAGCTGTCTGTAAAGCACTGAGTACCTGATGGTGCGTTTCAGGCTTGAATGCATCACTCCCCTTCATCCCACAGATGCTCAATAAGGTTCAAATCCAGAAAGTGAGAGGGTCATTCAAGGGTTATGAACTCACTGAAATGCTCCTCCAACTAGCTCATAGGCAATCTGCTATGGGAAATGGATAGCCATGAAAAGGTATAGGTGATCAGCAAGTATGTCAACATTGCCTTGTGAAGTGATGGAGGTCTCAATAGGCACAAAGGGCCCCAAAAGGATGCTCATGTAAACATGCCCCAAAACATTACACTGTCTTCACAACCTATAACGCTGACTTGACAGTTGGGGTCAATGCCACACATGCAACCTGCCATTGGTGTATTGTAGTTCGAATCTCAATTCGTTGGACAAAGCTATCCATTTCATCTTCCAAGGTCCATTGGTGATATTCCTTTGCCCACTGCAGCCTTGTAGCCTGCAGTTAACAAGGGTACTTGATGTGGGTGTCAGCTGCCATAGCTCAGTTATGCAATCATACATCGAATGGTCTTCACACAAACCTTCTTAGCTGCCCCATCATTGAATGCCGACATTATCATCAGCACTGTGGCCCTCCATTCCAATGTTACAATAGGGGAAAGGCAGTACTCACCTCAAACATCAATGGCCAAGTTATGGCCACAATTTCCCCAGTGGCTGCAGGTTTTGATGTAGTCCTGGTACATACATGAGACAGTTGCATATGGAAATCCTAGATGTTCTATAGTTACAAATATGGAACAGCCCATCTTCCTTGCACCGACTCTGCCTATTATCGAACTTGCTAAGGTCTTCTTGCTTACCCATCATAACAATTGCATGTATGCTGTACAGCAGGCAGGTATCTGATCTGTTTATAGCCTGCATGGGGTTTTGGTTGGCCACATTACTGTGGCAGAGTAGAGTAGGGCAGGTTTGTGGATAGGAACAGTGTGTATAATAAATTATGCTTTTAGTGTGTATTAAGTTATTATCCTAGTCATGAAAGCTGAAAAATTACAGTTTCAGTTGAGTAAAATAAAAACTATTTCCAAAGTCTAATATGAATGTTTTTAATTATTGCAAGCTTAAGCAAGTTCAAACTTAAAACAATCAGCCTTTAAGAGTAAAGCACTACTGTGTCAGTCTATGGGTTGGGTTGTTTTACCTCTGAGCGGCACTTTTTTGCACACCATGGGCTAAATGGCCAAGTCACATGGACCCCGAAGGCTCAGAGAAGGTTGGGAGAGGGGACCCACTGGAACAACTGTTGGGAGACAGATGGTAGCCTCCCGTCAAGGCCATCCAGCGTGTTCTTTAACGTGCACAGGGTATGACTCTCCCACACACGGGGCCACGGCTTAACGTCCCATCCGACAGACGGCAACCTTTCCAAGCCCATCGGTGTCCCCTACTGACCGTGGGCAGGGCGGGGAGTTTTGCGGAGATAAATCTCAACGCTGACCCAGCTGGGACTCGAACCTGGGAACTACAGATTACGAGCCTGGCGCGCTACTGACTGAGCCACCCCCACCCCCAATCTATGGTTATAAAATCAGTTTTGCATTTCTCAAGGCAGTACCTTAAAAAAATCTAAAAAGTTTATTCTACAAGATCTCATTAAAATAAAGTTGTTCTTAATATATATGATTCTTTATATATCAATTATTATGAAATCTTATCTAAATAAGTATCAATACCTATTTGATAATGATTCTTTTGTTTTGCATCAGAAATGTTAACATATGAATAACAAATGATAAATACAACTCATGCCAAATCCTCTATTAAAAACAAATAGTTTTGATGATAGAAACAAATCATTTATCTTAAAAAGAAATACAATAATTATGCTTCCCAATACCTTAGATATTACACGTTCTTTTTCCTGAATTCTTTTTTCTATTGCCCACAGTTCCTCTTGCAGAACTTTATGATCATTATACTCTGTTCTCTGCATTAAATCTTTTTCATCCATCTAAAACACAGAAACATTCAAGATTACACATTCAGTACAAAATTTTACAATGAAATATTATCTTCAGTAAAACCTCTTTAAATGGAATGTTTTCCTGTTGCTGCCAATTAATGTTAATGGACAGAACTTTTATCTAGAAATAGAAAGGATATTAGTATAGAAAACATAAGAATTTATTTTAATGTTTATTGTGTAAACTTGGAAAGAAAAGTGTGAATTATTAAATTTTGCTTAGGAATTATTAAATATGCTTCATGTGGGTCTGTTTATTTTGGGTTGTTTTACCTCTGAGCGGCACTTTTTTGCACACCATGGGCTAAATGGCCAGGTCACATGGACCCCAAAGGCTCAGAGAAGGTTGGGGGAGGGGACTCACTGGAACAGCTGTTGGGGGACTGATGGTAGCCTCCCGTCAAGGCCATCCAGCGTGTTCTTTAACGTGCAGAGGGTATGGCTCTCCCACACACTGGGCCACGGCTTAACGTCCCATCTGACGGACAGCGACCTTTCCAAGCCCATCGGTGTCCCCTACTGACCGTGGGCAGGGCGGGGAATCGGGTCTGTTTATAAAGCAGCATGGTATGGGAAAGGCAAACAACTTTGATTACAGGAGTGATATAGTTTAAAACAATGTCATCAAACACTTAATTGTATCGATGTGAAATTTCAGCGAAACCTCCACTGTAGTAGTTCCGTTTTTAATGTTGATTTTTGTGCCTTGGAAGAAAATTTCTAGTCTTATATTTGATTTCTTTAAATTTGTTTAATAATTTCTCTTGGTAATTGATTAAACATGTAAGATACTGTATATGCTTTTGTACGTTCTCCATAATTGTTTAATATTCTTGAATATAAGTCCATTTATAGCAAGGCTCATTTCCTCTTTGAAGAATCCACTAAAATAAAACTTTATTCACTCCTTGTTAACAGCCTTTCTGAGGTGTTTGTGATTCAATGATAAATTCTTGTTTTTCTCAAAAGAGGGTTCAATTTGCATCATCTGATTCAGAATTGTTGACATGGTAGATGCACTATGGTTATGTTTCTTAGAGACATCTTTTTTCAGTGCTTATTTTGGTGTCTCTTCATATTGACATCAAATTCTATTTGGGGTTTTCACTTTTTTTTTCTGTTCTTCAAGCACATGCCTTATCAACGATTTACTCTCAAATGAAGAAGTCAAGCTGCAGTAGTGCAACTTAGCAGTATCTGATGTGATAGTAGGCAACTTAGCAAATAGTAGACAACTAAGCAGTAGGGTAACTTAACAGTATCTGTCACAACAGTGAGCAGAAAGCAAACAAGTCATTCTAAACATTTAAACAAAAAAATTTAGTCAAAACATTTAGTCATTCAAAACATTTAGTCAAAAACATTTAAACACAAAAACAGATTAGGTGAAATATTGGTTAAAATGAAACTAGTTTGGTCCATTCTAATGAGTTGGGTTGTTTTACCTCTGAGCGGCACTTTTTTGCACACCATGGGCTAAATGGCCAGGTCACATGGACCCCGAAGGCTCAGAGAAGGTTGGGGTAGGGGACCCACTGGAACAGCTGTTGGGAGACAGATGGTAGCCCCCCTGTCAAGGCCATCCAGCGTGTTCTTTAACGTGCAGAGGGTATGGCTCTCCCACACACGGGGCCACGACTTAACGTCCCATCCGACGGATGGCGGCCTTTCCAAGCCCATCGGTGTCCCCTACTGACTGTGGGCAGGGCGGGGAATTTTGCGGAGATAAATCTCAACGCTGACCCAGCTGGGACTCGAACCTGAGAACTACAGATTACGAGCCTGGCGCACTACCGACTGAGCCACCCCCACCCCAGGTACATTCTAATGACAATACTTTTACATGCATATTCTTTTAATGTAAAACCAATAATGTGAAATTTTGTAATGTGAAATTTTTGATTGACAGATGTAATCTCAACTACTATTTAACAAAGTTTGAACAGTAGCTGCAAAAACACAAATATGATTTAGACGTGACATGTTGGGAAGCAGGTTAATAATTTGTCTCCTAATTATGACAGTAGTTTCTAAAAAAAACGAAAAGTTTAGTAGCTTTAGGTCATCTAAGCTACGAACTTTTTTAGTTAGTGCTACCTGTGCACCTGAAGTTAATCACTGAATTCTAAAAACATCAAAAGTAACAACTTGTCTTGCATGGCATTTGCCTTGACCTACAAATTCCATTTTTATCATCACTTTTAAAGAATTTCATCCTATAGAGATATAGAAATTGTCATTCTATATCAAAGGGATACCTCTGTACCAGAAATATTAGACAAATATGTCTTACATGCCATTTTGGCATCCATTTTGTAAATTTTTGCACCATATATCTTTATATGCCATTGTTGCCATTACTGTTAGATTATGCTGTGGTACTTCTGCTATGTTTCATTTACATATACAGAGTTACAGGGTTTTATTAAATTTATAAAGGTTAATAAATTTTATGAAAAGGAAAATTTATACAGCAACATGAAAACAGGGCAATAAAGAAAGTGAAATATGGTAAATCCCAGTATATTCAGAGAGTGTTTATTTAGGTTATTCATTTTTGCAACTGTTATGACTTAAGATTTTGCTACTTCAAGTCAAAGGTATTTATAATGGCTCTACATCATATAGGTAATCATGGAGCTAGCAACCATTTGAAAATCATTTTTCATTAAAATACAGTGTCATCACATCCTTAGATGCCCACATTATAGCTGATTAATCATTCTGTGGTCAAGTGGTTAGCACACTTGGCTATTGATCTAAGGGACCCGAGTTCAAGCCCCAAGTAAGGCATAAAAATGTGTTATCTTTCTGCTGAGGTCCCCGCTGTCCTCACAGACCTACTACTGTGGCATTTAAACTGACAGGTTTCCTATCAGACTCTGTGGCAAGCAGCTACTTAAGGGGATTTTTTTTTTTTTTTTTACTCTACATATAAAGAAAGCTCACAGGCTTAGATCAAATTTAAAAAAATCAGTGAAAAAGGCATAATCAAGAAACAAAGTTACAGTGAGAAGATAATACAGCAAAGCCTGAAAATTTTAGCTTAATTCTTGATATTATAGTATTTGGTATTATAATCAAGAATAGATCATTCATCTTGTTAAATATATATGTCCAATAACAGCACCTAATAGACATAAAAAGTGAAATGATTAAATGATTATTTAATTGCAAATGGTCATCTTACCTGTAATTTAGAAATACTCCTATTAATTTCTTCTAAATCACATCTTAGGGCAGAGCCTTTCATCAGATGAATATCACTCAAGCTTAATTGAAATTAATAAAAAGGTCAGTGTACAAAAAGTACTGGGAAAATTTTAAATTTCACTGAATAAAAATACAATAATCATTATATAAATATTAAAACAGTGATACACTTCTTTTTCGATCTGCAGCAATGGAAAATGAATAAGATAAACCATAAAAGGAATGCAGATCAAACAAGTGTGCTGCCATTTATTATATAGATTTAATTAATATTTTAATACCACTTTCACCTTTTCGATACATAATTTATTATAAAGTTACTAGTATAGAGTTACTGCATCATCATCATCATCATCATCCTCAAGAAGCCCATGGCTGCTTGGATTGCTTTACCTCTGAGTGGCACTTTTTTCCACACAATGGGCTAAATGGACAGGTCACAAGGATCCCAAAGACCAGAGAAGGTTGGAGGAGGGGGACCCACTGGTCCGTTGTTGAGAGACAGATGCCATCCAGCATGTTCTGTAATGTGCACAGTGTATGGCTCTCCCACACACGAGGCCATGGCTTAATGTCTGATCCAATGGATAGTGGCCTTTCCAAGCCCATCACTGTCCCCTACTGATGAGGCAGGGTGGGGAGTTTTGCAGAGATAAATCTCAATGCTGGCCCAGCCTGGACTTGAACCTGGGAATTGTAGATTGAGAGTTGCGTGCTACCAACTGAGCTAACCTTGCCCTTCAGCAGTAAGAACTTGGCTATTAGGTGACATCCAGGTAAACCATCCCATTAACCACTTGCCTGATGGGTTTTTAATTGTTTTCTGCACAGAAAAGGTCAGGTTTTTTTTTTATTTTTTCATTCTATTCATATGTCTATGACTAGGAAAAACAGACAATTACAGAAAATCATACTTAATTTATTAATTTAAAAATCTTACAATTTTGATTTACTTATCACCTTTTTTTGAAATTTAAAAATTTTTTTCTAAAGCTCTAATTTGAATTTTTTTGCATGATATATAAATAATCTAGGTTTTAGATAGATTAAAGTAACTAAACTAGCTTATGTAACTATGTAATTATAACTGTTATTTTTTACACCGTTTTATGTACATTTTCTAAAAATCCTTCATTGTGCGATAGTTTTTGAAACACGATGCAGCACAAAGTCCAACATCACATTCCTGGCAATAGAACCTTGTTTCTTTTCTTATTCTTTTGCCATTTTCATCCCTTTTGGCACAACAAACTGCACACTGCTGACATGGCTTTTCCTTCTTCTCTGTAGGTGGAATATAGTCAGGGAAGTGCCTCGTAGTCAGGCATAGGGGATGTGGTTCTACCAAAGGCCTTCCACCTTTAGATCTCATATCCTCTGTGTGGTACTTCTCAATGAAATGACATTACTTTAGAAAAGAATGGAGTAAGAATTGTCTGTTTCTTTGACCAATACCATTCATCCACTGGTTTACTTATAATTCCCTGCAGAATAATCAAACCTAAAAAACACTCTAATTTCACTAGACTTTACTGACTGCCAATCTTTCCCCTTGAAAATGTTTTCAAAACAGAGGATTTCTGTTATCAGATCAATTAGATAATTATCAATAAAAGCCTCGAAATAATAAAGAATATCAGCACTTCCATCATTTTCTAAATGTACAGCAGGAGAAGCAGTAAAAGGAAACCTTGGAAGAGGTGGCTTGGGATCTTGATGTGAATTGATTGAACACCAAACTCTTGCATCAAACAATTCAGCAGTTGCATCCCCATCAATATCAGAAAAGATGTCTGTACCTTCTGATGAACCTCCTGAATCACTTATTGAAACTTCTTCTGAATCACTCGAATCAAAATCGAACATCATAACGGGAAACTATACATGAAAATAATAGATATAAATACTATGAACCAACAAATAGAATACTCTACCGTGTGCTCAGAAACAGAAGATAGATATGACAAATAATGCAATAAAAGTCCAAGTTTGAGTAAAAATGAGCAGTAGACAACCGAAACAACTTGTCTATAAAAAAACAGCTGATGAATGGGATGACGAATGGGACATCAACATACTAATGAAAATATAGGAATATAGTTACAGAAGTTTCCTTGGAACAAAAATTTCCTTCCTGAAGGAAGCAAACAGGAAAACATGGGCAAATCAGAACAGGAGTGTAAAAGATTACGATGCCCGTGCTACGCTCGGGCATCGTAATAATGCCCGAGCATAGCACGGGCTACGCTCGGGCATTATTACGATGCCCGAGCGTCAATTTCAGGAAGAAGCAGATGCCCGTGTCTGACACGGGCATGTCAGGCAAGTGGTTAACAACAGCAGTAGGCCTAAAGATAGATGAATTATGAATACAGTACAGTACAAGCTACACCACACTGAAGAACCTAGACTCCTAAATTTTCATTCACTCAATATTTTAAGTTATATATATAGGTAAACCACACGGACATATTTTTAAAAAACTGCACAGAATTATAATCATTTCATTTATGTTCAAAAATATAACACCATTCTACAAAAATGCTACTCTCAAGGAAAAAGCTTAAGGTGTTACCTCAACAAGTCAAAATCATGCACACAGATCTGAAAAAACTTTAGAACACAATCTTCAATATTAAAACCAAATCAGACAAAAGAAATAAAAGCATTTAGTATAATATCATACTTTTAAAGCTGCTCCAAATATGTTAATAGTGTATAATTGGGTTGGGTTGTTTTACCTCTGAGCGGCACTTTTTTGCACACCATGGGCTAAATTACCAGGTCACATGGACCCCGAAGGCTCAGAGAAGGTTGGGAGAGGGGACCCACTGGAACAGCTGTTGGGAGACAGATGGTAGACTCCCGTCAAGGCCATCCAGCGTGTCAGGGTATGGCTCTCCCACACACGGGGCCACGGTTTAACGTCCCATCCGACAGACGGCGGCCTTTCCAAGCCCATCGGTGTCCCCTACTGACCGTGGGAAGGGCGGGGAATTTTGCGGAGATAAATCTCAACGCTGACCCAGCTGGGACTCGAACTTGGGAACTACAGATTACGAGCCTGGCTCGCTAATAGTGTATAAAGATGTGATTAGAATTTAATACTAATATATGACTATCAGAAGTAGGATAATAACTATATGTTGTTCTGAGCAAAGCTAGCCAACAACCAGACCTCTGCAACACAAATTATTGCTAGAGACCAACAATCTAACCAAGACTAGTGAATGACCACTACACAGCTCTTATAAATAAGCTTATAATTCCTGAATAGAAGAGGGATATATTATGGGATGAAATGTTGAGAAATTTTGAAAACAAGCTAGAAAAAAAATATTGCATTACAGTTATTTTACAAACTGATATTAAGAGTAATTTCAAAAATCCAACTGAAAAAAAAAAATGTTTATACCGAAACATTCCTTCCTGTGAACATATATATATATGCTATTTTTTAGAGTTACCTATTTTGTTCAGTATGATCTAGAACAGTCTGAATTGGACAGTCTACTGCTACAGGCACCACGACTGAAGCTGAATCCATAACTGACAGGTACTGATCAGAAACTGTAGGAATTATAGCAACAGGAACTGCAAAACCTAAGATATAGCAGGATTATTTGTTATAAGGAACTGAAAAATCTGTATATATATTTATAGAGTTTAATTATATTTCTCTCTTTTAAATGAAAATATAATCAAAAACATTTTAACTACTTCATAAGACATTTAAAGTTTATATGTGTTAATCAAACAACTTCAAATGAAGGAGATGGTTAGATGAATTTTTCAAGCTTGCCTAAACCTGACTACCATCAACTATGGTGAGTCCATTTCTATGATTCACGTGTACCAAAATATGGACTAAAGTTATAATTAACATTATATATAGATTTCAATGTAAACATAAAATAACCCCTTAATATTATAAGTATAATCATTATTAAACATTATTATTAGAGAGACTACAGCTGCTACCTAAGCAAGCATAAATCACCACCACTTTAACTCAAATGGCAGAACAAACGGCATATAACCAGGAGAACTAAATGCAGGCAATGGAAATCTCCACACCTGTTTAGTCCTAAAATTGACCATCAATAACTATAGTAAATCTCTTCATGTCATTCTATGGATCCATTTAAATTAACAAACTACGAGCCTTACCTTTGAAGATTGTAAATGTGATTAATATATTTTAATGGGCTTGGCTACTGATCAAGTACTGATCAAAATCTGGGCCTGAGCCCCAATAAAGTATGAATTTTTGAGTTGTTGTTTTACCTCTGAGCGGCACTTTTTTGCACACCATGGGCTAAATGGTCAGGTCACAAGGACCCTGAAGGCTCAGAGAAGGTTGGGGGAGGGGACCCACTGGAACAGCTGTTGTGAGACAGATTGTAGCCTCCCATCAATGCCATCCAGCGTGTTCTTTAACATGTACAGGGTATGGCTCTCCAACACATGGGGCCACAGTCCCATCCGATGGAAGGGCCACTGGTGTCCCCTACTGACCATGGGCAGGGCGGGAAATTTTGTGGAGATAAATCACAACTCTGGCCCAACTGGGACTCGAACCTGGGAAGTACAGATTACAAGCTTGGCACGCTACCGACTGAGCCAGACTTGTAATCTGTACTTTACTAAAAAAACCTGTACTTTACTGAGCCAGACTTGTAATCTGTACTTTACTAAAAAAAACCTGTACTTTACTGAGCCTTTGCAAAAAAAGTTATTGCCATAAAACTGATGTAGTCTCCCAATGATTATGTAAAACTCTGAAACCATTTTTACTATTTATATATTGTTTTAATTTATATTTTGTTAGGATTCTATCATAGCAACAAAGTTCCAAGGCTTGAACAATTTTAATTTTTTTTTGTTGCACAAATATATGATACCTTTACATTTCTTTTCATTAGATTCACTCAATTCACCACTCAATGAATTCATTCTTAGTATATCCCATGCATTTCAAACTCATATAAAAATATTTCTGAAAATTGGATTTCATTTTTAAATACTGATTTATCACAAATTTTTTGGTTTACATTATATAATATTATGATACTATCAAGCTGTCATGCAAAGGATTTTATTTTAACCTTCCAGCAGCATAAAATATTACATGAAATTTTGCTAAATCTATATTACCCTATTTTAAGTTATGACAATTACAAAATATAATTTTTTTAAAAAAAATACCTGTTTTCACTATGTGCATGCTAAAAAGTAAAAAAAATGAACTGAAGCATTCTGATGGCAAAACCACTCAATAAATTCATTTTCACTTTAAGGAAGATAGTTGCTGATTAATCTACTCCACAAAAATTGCTGGTACACTATAACATATTGCTAGTACACACACTTTGAAGTGAATAGTATATGGCTATACTATTCACTTCAAAGAAAGATAGTAATAATATACTATAGTATATTATTACTACTATCTTTCTTTGAAGTGAATATGAATTCCGTGAGTGATTTTACTATGGGTATGCCTTAGTTTTGTTTTTCACTTTTTAGGATGTAAATGAAAAAGGTAGTTTTTATTTTTAAAAAAGTTTTTACTTTGCCCCTAGAAACATCTATCTTTGGAACTGCTACAGTAATTGCTTCAATTTCAACTCGTAAAGATTAACCTCTGCTCCTCTCCACTCTTTTCAAGGAAGCAGGAAGAAAGAGGAAATGTGATTTGAGGTAGCCCACAACACTGTTGATGATATGAGCTTTATTTTGAAATATAACTCATTGGGGTTGGCAAATGAAATCTGAGCCTCCCTCTCTTTTTTTTTTTGGGGGGGGGGGGGAGAAACAGGGATGCAAAACTTAAGGAAGCCTACAACAGTCAAAAAATGTATATAAAATATAAGTAAAATTGTAAGTAAAATTGTATCAAATGGCATGAGCCATTGTGATAGGTCAACAGGTTGAGAAGACACTGTGGCTTTCACAAACTGACAAATGAAAAGCAAAAGGAAGATAAATATGAGTTTTATGTAAAATTATATATTATAATTTATAATATATATGTAATATTATATAAATCCCCACACCAAATCTACTAGTCTCAGTAACACAAAAAAAAAATTCTATATTCTACAAAAAATAAAAAGGGAAAAAAATTAAATCCCACGAGACTTACTTGGTGCAGCAGCAGCAGCATAAAAAGAAGGAGCCAATGATGCTGAAGGAAGAGGATGCCTTACAACAGATGTGGGACTTGTTAGCTCCCCCATTTGGGATACTGCATTAACCTGAATTGGAGCAGGTCCACGAATTAATGACTTTGAACAACGGGAAATTGGCCCATATTTGGATACCAAAGGTGGGTCAAATGGAATAAATTCATCCTTTTCTGATGGACAAAATAATATGCTTGCAGTGATCTCCCTGAAAAGGAATGAAAGTGGTAAAATAATTCGACTTTTACTTACTGTAAATATGCATACAAAGTTCCAAAGGAAATAAAAACAACATTATCTTATTTACATAATCCAAAACATATTTCCTGACAATAAGTCAATCAATTTATTGCTAACTGTACTTCTAACACATTAAGAAGTTTCTCACCAAATTAGAAACATTCCTTTTTTTGCTATGTTACAAACACTTAACTTAACAAAAATACACGTAAAAATAAAGTGTATAATAATATATAAAAAGTCTTATAAATGTTTAATTTCATAACTTAGCACAGCTCATAGTAAAAAGGAAACATTCATTGTTCCTTGTTTTTTATAAATATAATAAATACCCCCTCAAGCAGCTGCTTGCCACAGAGGTCTGACAGGAGCCTGTCAGTTTATATGCCATAGTAGAAGATCTGAGAGGATGGCAGGACCTCAGCAGAAAAACGACACACATCCATGCTTAATACCGGGGCTCGAACCCAGGTCCCTTAGATCAGTAGCCAAGCGTGCTAACCACTCGGCCACGGGACGGCTCCTTGTTTTTTACTAATAAATAATTATGATCATCATTTCAACATATCAATTTTTATACAGTTAATATAAGAAGGCATATCAGAAAATAAGTTGCACTCAGCACTACCTCTATCAATGTAGTAAGGAAACAACATTAGTGCTTGGGAGGAATATATACCGTAGTACAACCCGACCAGAGCAGTTGCAACTCATGAATATGCATAGTGCTTTCCTATTGTTCATGAATTATGGTGTCAACTTAATCATTACTCCAATTAAAAGTCTGTGGAAGAATTAATTTTTGTGGGCAAAAAACTTGAATTGCACGGGAATCCATCGAGAAATAACCATGGAGAATGTGGTCTTTTTAGGCTATTGTTAAGTGGTGTCAACAGTTTGAAAACAGCAGCAGTACATATTTCGCAGGTTTAAACTGCAAAGGTAGACCACTGACGTCCATTACTCCAATCATTGGATTGCTTTACTTCTGAGCAGCACTTTTTTTGTCCACAATGAGCTTTGTCAATGATTGCAATGACCACAATGAGCTTTCGCAATGAACAATGATTCTTTGTCACCTTTGGCTTTTCTGTAATGCTATTTCGGTGAATTATCACAGGTGATGAAACGTGGGTGCACCACTTCACTCCAGAATCCAAGAGATTGTCGATGGAATGGAAGCACACCTCCTCACTGACCTAAAAAATATGCAAATTGGCACACTCTTGTGGAAAGGACATGGAAACCATGGTGTTTTTTTTACTGTGAAGGAATTTTGTACACTGAATTCATGCCAAAGTACTTGCTTCGGCAGTACATATACTAAAATTGGAACGATATAGAGAAGATTAGCATGGCCCCTGCGCAAGGATGACACGCAAAATCGTGAATCGTTCCAAATTTTTTTTTTTTTTTTTTGCCATCCCCTGGCCGAGTGGTTAGCGCGCTTGGCTACTGATCTAAGGGACCTGGGTTCGAGCCCCGGGTAAGGCATGGCTGTTTGTGTCGTTTTTCTGCTGAGGGCCTGCCATCCTCTCAGACCTTCTACTATGGCATATAAACTTACAGGCTCCTGTCAGACCTCTGTGGCAAGCAGCTGCTTGAGGGGGTATTTATTTTTTCATTTATTTAATTCATGCCAAAAGTGTCCAAAATAAATGCTGCATCATACTGTAAAATAATGAAAAATCTGAGAAAGGCCATTAAGGGCAAAAGATGTAAAAAGTCGAGTGCTTCATTCTCCTACACGAAAATGTCTGCCTCACAAAACAACCACAATTCAATAATTGCTGAAGATCTTAAGATTGAGAAGTATGGCAACACCCACCCTACAGTCCTGACTTATCACCCTGTGACTACCATTTTCAGTAAATTGAAAGATCATCTGAGATGACAACAGTTTTCATCAGATGAAGATGTCTTGACCCAATTGGTGGACAATGGAGCAGATTTTTACACTTAGGGAATGGACAAATTAATCACATATTCGGATAAGTATTTACATAACTTAAACTATGTGGAGAAGTATAATCAATGACCAATATCACAAGTTGTATCATCACCCTAATATATTTGTCATTCTCATATACTTTGTTGTTTGTTATGTATTCAAGTTCAAGAGTACAACTTACTTTTTCATATGCCCTCATATATATGACAACAGAAAAATGTAATTATAAAAAGAGCAGTAATTTATTCACCTTTCCAAGATATCATCGTCTCTGAGATCATTAGATGTTGAAGAACTGCTAGCTGAGGATGAACTAACTGTGGTAGAGCCAGTGCTGCCACAACTGGCCAGGGATGCAGCATACGAAAAAATGCTTGCAGAAGTCCAGGGTGAATAAAAAGACGTTGCTTTGTCACTCAGCACTTTGTGTGAACACACCTATTTCATGAAAATAAACATTTATTCCATTTCCATAAAAATAATCGTAATTTCAACATAAACTATAGCATGTTTTTTTCCTTACAAATGCTACTTAATTCAAATATCAATACCAGAATTGCAACAATGATGTCAACCTCGCCTGACCTCTCCTTAACAAATGGTTGAACAATTTGCAGAATATAACACAATACTTGACTAACATCAGTGTTAACACATTTTGCATTCATGTGTTCATTTTGCATTCATTTTGCATTCTAAAACATCATCTACTTATAAAAAAAAGTCACATTTCTGTTTAATATTGATATAATTTCAGTTACCTAAATATTTCATAAGGGAAAGTTACACAGTCAACAGTTATTTTTTAACTATAATTTCCTTGACATTATAAAAAAAATTCTACTTTCAAGCAATTTTCAGTGTAATATGGTTAGTACATTTAAATAATTATAAGTTCACAGCACTAAAGTTAAAAAAAAACAAATTTAATGCACGATTTATGCTGTTTTTAAGGGAGTGAGCTTAAGAGCAATCACATTTACACACTGACTATCTCGAAAATAGTCAAGAAAATAGTATGCATATTTAGCTCCCTTTTCTAATATTTGAATTTGATTATTATTTAATGTTATTTTAGACATATTAATAAATTTAGGTTTATTTACATATGTATTTATATCCCCGTTATTATCTACTACATTATGTTTCATACATAGGTTACTTAGTTTTTTACTATGTATTTTAGTACTCTTTAGAGTTTCCCTTTCTATTTGATAATGGATGGTCCCTAGTAATTGGTTTAAATGTATATAGTCAATTTTAGTTACAAGTTTAAGGTATATTAAGTATGTGCGAGTTTGAAGTGTACGGATTTCGTGGTGGGTTTCCCTGATCACGGCTGTTAACATCTTGTTTTCAGCCGTGGTCAGTATGGTATCTACAAACTTATCAAATTTGTTCCTATTAATTTGCAAAAACATTGGTATTACATGATACATTTTAGTACTCTTTAGAGTTTCCCTTTCTATTTGATAATGGATGGTCCCTAGTAATTGGTTTAAATGTATATAGTCAATTTTAGTTACAAGTTTAAGGTATATTAAGTATGTGCGAGTTTGAAGTGTACGGATTTCGTGGTGGGTTTCCCTGATCACGGCTGTTAACATCTTGTTTTCAGCCGTGGTCAGTATGGTATCTACAAACTTATCAAATTTGCTCCTATTAATTTGCAAAAACATTGGTATTACATGATACATTTTACAATTCATTAAGAATTTTAGTCTAAGTAATTTCCGATTTAGGGAGATTCTCATTTTAGTGAATTTCTTGGTCTCTTTTAATGAGGCCATGCGCAATATTTAATCATACGCGATATCAAATAATTATAAGTTCACAGCACTAAAGTAAAAACCAAATTTAATGCACGATTTATGCTGTTTTTAAGGGAATGAACTTAAGAGCAATCACATTTGCACACTGACTATCTCGAAAATAGTTGAGGTAAGAGTTGTTACAGTTCTTATGACAAAGCTTAAAGCAATCTTTAACACGTTAAAGGTTCAAAGTAATTGTCATAACTTTACCATTTATCGTGCATACCCAAAATTAATACTTAAAGGTAACTGAGTTAATACCTCAAATAGAGCAAACAATTAATAAAATATCTATACTTGATAAAGATAAACATAGATTTAAGATATATCGTTCCATTAAACATCAAGAAGAAGTTCAAAATAGGGAAAAATCTCATATAATGAAAGAAACTAAAATTTTAAATGAATTAAAAATTAATCCTGATATAAAAATCTTACTTGCTGATAAAACAGAACAAATTGTAATATTAAATAAATCTGAGTACGATGTTAAAATATCTCAATTATTACAACAGCTAGGATGTCAGTCATTTAATAAAGACCACATTCCTGGAACGTTAAAGCATTTGGCAGATTTACATAATGACCCTCACTTACCCGAAAGTATTGCTCGAGCATGTAGACCTCCTATATATCCCGATATTCCGCAAATGTTTGTAAAGATTAAAATGCATAGAGATAATAAGCCTTTTAGACCCTTGATTAACAAATGCAAGTCTCCAACATATAGGCTGGAACGTACATTATTTGATTTCTTCAGTCCGTTTTCTTCCAACAACCGAGCACATATTAACCTCATGTCAAGATGCTATTGATCATATCCAAAATGCTTCCATCACCGATACAACAACCATCCACTCGCTAGACGTCGTATCGCTGTATCCAAGCACACCAGTGCTGGATGTAGCGATGCAGCTGAAAGCCAGGTGGTTGGAGGTCGCCAGGCCCACGGCCCAACAGTACTTTAGTGTACATGAGGCCCTGGACCTGGCTACCTCCTCTAATTGGTTTGTTACATTCATGGCTGACATTGTGATGAGACATGTTGAAGAAACCATGAAGAAACCACCCTTAAAAAACTTCAATTAAAACCATTATTGTATCTTCGATATGTCAATGATACTTTAATTTTTGGCAACATCCGGTAACAGAATTTGAAAAGTTAATTGAAACATTTAATGGGATTATGCCTTCTATTAAATTCACTCACGAAATTGAACAGAACAGTGAATTACCGTATCTGGACATCTTGATTAAATGCAATCAATTAAAATATAATACTGCTGTGTATAGAAAACCCACTTTTATACCGAACCTTATCCCCTATTATTCAATGCACCCATGGGAATATAAGAAATCTGCCATTAGAACATATTTCTTAAGTGCATATCGATACTCTTCTAGTAAAACCATATTAAATAATGAATTAATTACTATACATAATATAGCAAAAATAGCCAGATACCCTAAAAAATGCATAAATAAAATACAAAAAGCAGTGAAGTACAATATGAAGAAAACTTCACAACCTAACCCCACTCAAATTGTAGAAAAAAGTAAATATATCCATAGTTTTCCATTTATACCTGGACTATCCAAAACTATCAAAAACGTAGTAACTAAATATGACTTAAAAATGCCACACAAGATTAATAATACTATGAAGAATCTAGTCGTAAATGACAGAAATAAACAAAAACCAACGGGGGTTATATACGAAATCGAAATACCTGATGACAATAGAATATTGGGGGGAAAAACTTTTACATTGGTAAAACTTTCCGTTCATATGAACAATGTATGTTGGAACATCAATCTGATATTAAAAAAGGAAATGACAACACTGCTTTAGCACAGATAATAAAGCAAAATCAAATAGAGATTAGTAATTTAACTCTTAAACCAATAACGGCACCCACAAATAAATTCCAATTACAATATGGCGAAAAAATTTTCATTAATTTAAATAAAGATCGCTTGTGCAACACGGACATTTCATCCCTACCGGCAGCGTGGAATCTCCTGTTGCGCGAGCACCAAACAAATCAGCTAACTCACCGATAGGAAGATACTCTCATATATATCCATTACTTCAATGACTTCTTTGCCTGATGAAGTCCCACACACGTCCAGGAAGAAACATGTTGCATATTTGTCAGTATATGGGAAAGGCGGGCTCAGTATTTTAAAGTTTTTAATGTCTAGTGTGTTTTGGCCTTGTTTTTTTTAACTTGCACTAATATATGCTTGTTTGTGGAGTTTGTGGGATTTAAAAATAAACCTGAAGCAAGATTATACCGGACGTTAACTAATGGAGTTGCTTCCTGAGCTGTTGTGCCACATCAACGAGTTGTTAGCTGAAATTTCAAGCATCGATACTATTTTAATATGTCATCTATCAAAATCAACGTAGTCAATCTATCAAAATCAATGTAGTTTTCCGGACTGGTATCTGGAGTATTAATCAGTGGTTAATACTTGTGAATCAACAACATGTGTGCCATACATCTGTGACGAAGAGAACACCAAAGTCACTCAACCAGCTGTAGCCAGCAGGACTTTCTACGATAAATGGTAAAGTTATGACAATTACTTTGAACCCTTAACGTGTTAAAGACTGCTTTAGGCTTTGTCATAAGAACTGTAACAACTCTTACCTCGACTATTTTCGAGATAGTCAGTGTGTAAATGTGATTGCTCTTAAGCTCACTCCCTTAAAAACAGCATAAATCGTGCATTAAATTTGGTTTAGTCATTTAATAAACGTATCTAATTTTTGACAAAAAAAAAGGTGCAGCAACATTAATAACCTGAAGATCTATTACATTTAAAAAAAATAGTTTGAATGATTTTTAATAGTCTTGTGCCAGGCACAGTCTTTTCATTCTTTTACCTAGTAGCATATTAAATAATTTTTTTTTTTTCTGTGCAAAACTTAAAGT
This sequence comes from Ryuthela nishihirai, assembly GCA_038380435.1. NCBI lineage: Eukaryota > Metazoa > Arthropoda > Arachnida > Araneae > Heptathelidae > Ryuthela > Ryuthela nishihirai. The sequence goes on along the minus strand of JAWZYU010000188.1, from coordinate 115,585 downwards.
GGCTAACAATTATTTTCATTGATTATATGCAATTCATGTACTAGTTGGATCTTTTAAAGTTCATACAAACATAGACAAAAGTTATCATTAATCTACAATATATTTTACAGAACTTGTCTGCTTATTTGATCAAGAACTCCTCTTTAATGTAAGAGCTAGACTACTAAATTTGGTACACAGCTTCCTCTTATGGTAACTTAGAGCAACACATAGGTATGGACCCCAAAATTTATCCCACCCCATCAAAAAAACAGGAAGGGATTTCTCTTAAATGTTAAGGGCTATGATCTTTGAATTCAGTACACTGCTTCCTTTCATAGAAAATTAAAAACCCTTCACCCCCCCCCCCCCCAAGAAAAAAGGGAGAATGACAATAGCTAAAATAACTGATCGTCTCATCGTGACTTTAAAGCAATATTAGGATTAAACATTGTATATTGTACGGAATTGTATTCACACAATATTCTACATCTTGACAAAAGGAGATGGGTAGTAGAGGTACAAACGCCCAGAATAAAAAAATTTAGGGCACTAATTTAGCTGAGATTACATTTGAATGATCTTTTGGTTGGGTTGTTTTACCACCGAGTGGCAGATTTTTGCCAACAATGGGCTAAATGGCCAGATCAAAAGACACCAAGGGCTCATGGAAGGTTGAATGGGACCCACTGGACAGCTCTTAGCCTTTCATCAAGGCCATCCAAAATGTTCTTCAATGTGCACAGGGTATGGCTCTCCTGCACATGGGGTCATGGCTTAACATCCCATCCAACAGATGACAGTTTTTCCAAGCCCATCAGTATATCCCCTAATGACCGAGGCAGGGTGAGGATTAATGATCTTAAAACAATAGCTGGGCTGAAATCAATGGCAATAATAAATCACATATTTTTCACCAAAAAAGCTACTAAAATTTTTCCTTTCAATATTCAGGTAAAAAGGGTTGGTTTCTTCTATGATATTTGCATGTTTCATTATGAAATTACTATATATGTTATAGAAATTAATTAAAACGGTTAAAAACATACTGCTGTTTGTGGTAGTGAAGATTTAATGGCTCCATTTTCTGTTGATACTACACAAGAAACTTTGATAATCTTAGTTTTGTCAAGTTGAGCTAAAAGTTCTTTCTTTCGCTGCTGAAGTGCTGCCAAGCTCTGTGTCGCCAAATTCTGAAATAAAAAAAGGTGCAGCAGCATTAATCCTGGTGTTGCACTTTTAATGGCCAGCACTGTATATCAGAATTATGTTATTACAGCATTTTGAAGAAATAATTATATATTGCAAAATAAATCAGAAGTGTCAAACTTCCACAAGTGTGCAGGCCAAAATTAATGACTATCCACAAGCCAATAAATTGTGGGGCAAATCCATCAAAACCATAGGGTTTGCAAGCCAGACTATTATTTTAAAAGATGTAAGTCTAATAATTTCACTGGATTCATAAAATAATCTCAAAATCAAAAAAAGCTCATCCAATACAAACATGAAATTGCTTTCATACTCTTACTAAAGATCAATTACAATTTTGAAAGCGAAAAAAAAAAGTCATTAAAACAAGCACATTAGCAAGCAAATGCATACTGTGTTAAAAAAAGATGTATAGCAAACTATTTTATACAGATCCTGTTATTAACTTGCATTATCCACGGCTAATTAGGAAAGGCCACTTAAAACAGGGAATTTCCACCCATAAAAAATATAAACAGGCATTAATAAAGACCAGATCATCTAATTAAACATTTGACTACACATTTTTTTTAAAGATATTACTTTAACTTATCACTTACTATAGGTTATTGATCTATTTATCTTAAAAAAAAAACACTAATTTTACATTCTATGTGTTTGTAGGCACATGAATTTGTTTATGAATACAAGTGTTTTTTTTTTACAAACACATTAACCAGACGTGAACAATTTTTTGTAATGAAACGTTTTACGATACGTTATTTTTGCTACCTTCAAAAATATAGGTGTTGGGCTTGATTGGACAGATGGAGATTGATGTTGTGAGAGAATTACATGGTGGCTGGAGATGCAGAATCATTATAGGGGAGGAAGTCATCTACTGCCATCTTCTGATCTCCTCCTCGGGATGTTGGGTGAAAATTTGGAGGATCTTGCAATGAAAACACTACTTCTACTTTCCTAAGATTCAGATTCCTTGTAATATATTTGAGTTTTTCAAAGAACGAGTCTAAAATTGTCTGGGTTCCAGCTTGCATTTGTAGAACTGCTTTGTTGCATGACAAAACATCTCATTGCCCATGTGCAACTTTAGCAAAACAATCATAGAGAGGTAATAGTAATTAAATTAATCCACAGCTTCATCAATTTTGCTGAAAGCTTCTCTTAAACCTTTAATTGTTAGTCTTTTCTCGTGAAATGACATTGCCACCATCATCTTATTATTATTATTATCCACAGATATAATTCCACAGATGTGACACAGTGTTATCCACAGATGTGATTCTCAGAAGTATGGGGAATTTTTACATGGGAGTTCCTCAATAATTTGTCTCTGTATATGTGAGGAAATGAATAACAGGTACCTCTTGAAATTTAAGCTTCTGCTTCATTTCAGTTTTATAAACAAAAATCTACACAACTGTATTTAAAACTTTTAGGTACAGATCATTTTTAAAAAAATATCATGAAAAGTATCAGTTAATAGTCAAATTATGATTACACCTCTATTACAGCACAACAAGAATTTTTGGTAGAGGAAGATTTTGAAACTTAATGTTTTTGCTATTTTATATTGATAAATTACTGGCTTTTTAATTTTCTCCAAGGCTTACATCCACCCTGGCTACGTCACTGATTGTAAAATAGATTTGAAATAGTAATCATTACTGAAGCTTCCTGAAACACTGAGTTTCCAACATTTTCAATTCTGAATTCTTGGTTAGCAAATCCTAGGTCACAGATTTATCATACTGTAAAACATTATCACAGGCTGAAAGAAAATAGGTTTGCATGTTTGGTACCCCTGAAACACATTTCAAGAACAAAGAACATAAGTATATATATATTCAATTAAAAAAAAAACTAATCAATAGCTTACCAGATTTTTTCCAACCATGTTTGGTGAAGGTGCTGCTGCTTGATCTTGTGCTGGCTGAGAATTAGCCATATGACTAACTGATGATAAATGTGTTACTGAAGATGCCAAAATGGTTTCTTGAGGGCCTGATGATTGAGAATTTCTTACACTCTGCTTTGATATATGGTTGTTTATATTTAACTGATTAGGTGATAAGGCAGCAATGGCTGCTGCAGGTATCACACTGAGTATAGGTGTGGAAGAAGCTGCAGCACGATAAGGATCGGGACATAAAAGCGGAGTAGCTGCTGATAAAGGCTGGTAAGCAGATTGAGGAGCTAAAAGTTGTGGTGAAGCACCTGAAGCCAATGGCTGAAAGGCTGGACTTTCTGGATTCAGAGCATGAGGAGAAGTCTGCATGGGAGACGGAAGGCATGGAAGAGAAGCAACTGCTGGAGCTATAGATCTTGCTGACAACTGGGAACTGGTATGTAAATGTGTCGGTGCTCCAGTGGCAACTGTAATTTGTCGATTATTTGCAGCATCTGAAAAAGAATGTCATATGAACATCAATAAACGAAAAGATCGAATGTTAGAGCTTAATTTTTTTCAACAACTTCATTAAATCAGTAATTCTGTTTCTTCTAAATCCTGGGAACATTTAACTGGCAGATCAGTACTGCTTATTTATTCACACTATACTAAATACATTGTTCAAAACAATTAAATGAAAACAATTCATACATTGTTCAAAACAATTAAATGAAAACATTTTCAGATGAATGCACAGACACAGAAAGTAAGAAACAAATGATTAACATCTGATGTTCATTCCACCATTTATACAAGAACAAAAAAGCCCTGATTGGCATCAAACATCAGGAACTTTGTACTAGAATTACTGAACATACAAAACAGTAGCAGTAGTCATGTTGTAAACACTTGAAGTTGCCCATTCTGAGTGCATCAAGTGAACACAAAGCTTTCGAGTATTTTGATAGTTATGAAAAAATGTAATGCCATCCCTTGGTCGAGTGATTAGTGTGCTTGGCCACTGATCAAAGGGACCTGAGTTCGAGCCCTGGGTAAGGCATGGATGTTTGTGCTGTTTTTCTGCTGAGGTTCCACCACCCACACAGACCTTTTACTATGGCATATAAACTAACATGCTCCTGTAAGACCTCTGTGGCAAGCAGCTGCTTGGAGTATTCATTTTTAAATGTAGCATTTAAGCAGCAATGGCATAAGGATAATGACTCTCAACATTACCCTTTAATGGGGCAGGGGTGGCTCAGTCGGTAGCGCGCCAGGCTCGTAATCTGCAGTTCCCAGGTTCGAGTCCCAACTGGGTCAGCGTTGAGATTTATCTCCGCAAAATTCCCCACCCTGCCCACGGTCAGTAGGGGACACCGATGGGCTTGGAAAGGCTGCCGTCCATCGGATGGGACGTTAAGCCGTGGCCCCGTGTGCGGGAGAGCCATACCCTGTGCACGTTAAAGAACACGCTGGAGGGCCTTGACGGGAGGCTACCATCTGTCTCCCAACAACTGTTCCAGTGGGTCCCCTCCCCCAACCTTCTCTGAGCCTTCGGGGTCCTTGTGACCTGGCCATTTAGCCCATGGTGTGCAAAAAAGTGCCGCTCAGATAAAACAACCCAACCCAACCCATTACCCTTTAATGCCACCTTTATGCTGTACATTATTTTTATTCTGAAATTGCATTTTCATACTGATAGTCCACTTGTCTGGTGTCATGCAAAAGCTTTTCATACCTTTTAAAAGTGAATAGTATTGCTGAACTTAGTACACAGCTGCACATATCTTTCAATTCATACTACCTAGGGCTCCATTGTTCATCTATAGGGCTTTGTTATCTCTATTTTACTGCTAAGATATTCATTTTACACTTGCAGTCAGATTTTACTTGGTTTCAGTTATTTTACATCAGCTTGGAAATCTCTTGCACATAATAGGCTAAATCGCCAGGCCACAAGGACCCCAAGTACTCAGAGAAGGTTGAGTAGACAGCTGTTAGGAGACAGATGGTAGCCTTTTTCAAGGCCATCCAAGGTATTCATTAACATGCACAGGGTATGGCTCACCTGCACATGGGGCCACCGTTTTATGTCCCATCTGATGGATGGCAGCCTTTCCAAGTCCATCAGTATTCCCTATTGGCCAAGGGCCAATAGGGAATACTGATAGGGCCAATAGGGGGGTGGTTTAGCGAAGACAAATCTGTGCTGGCACAGCTGACACTCAAACCTGGGAACTGCAGATTACGAGTCTGGCATGCTACCAATTGAACCAACCCCTGTCCCCAAGATTACCAATTACATGTGTGGTTGCATTTTTAGATACAACTCAAGCTGTATGTAAAAATGTGCAAGACTTCACATGGTTTTAAATTTGTAAGCATTAACTTATTATCCATACAAACATTATTTTTCTGTTATATATTGCTTTAGTTTAATATTATAGGGTTTATAGTTTTTTAATTGTTATCTAATACACTCTATTTCTTTTATTTACATAAATGAAAGATATCTAAATATGCCAAGGTTCAGCCATTCCTACTTTCTGCACACTCCTTTTAAATGTGTCCATCTCGCTGTTTCATGCAGAGAGGTTTCAAAACTATGAGTAGCCATCTCATACTTGAATGTCATTATTTTTGGTATTTACACAAAATTATTTACACATATTTCTTGATGAAAATAATATTACTATAATCATAATACAATCTGATACATTTATATTTCAAATTTTTAATTATTACAACTGCAAAAATGATTAAATATTCAATTTCAGAAAAGGAAGAGATATACTTACTTTCTTTCAAAAATTGCCCATCAAACTGATGTCTTCCGACAGTAGCCTCTGTCATTGTATAAACTGCTTCTGAAGCCCCAAGACTGAAACATCAAGAAAAAATATGAATATTGTATAATGAAGTAATTGAATTTAAAGTGTAAGGTAACACAAACTGTCACACTATTGAATTATACTTAATAACTTTGCAAAATTGTGAAAAATACCTGTTTGTCATACTACCTGCTGGAGATCTCAAACCATTTGGTGAAGGTATGCTTTCCTTTCCTCTGACAGAGCTACCACCCATTGCACTTGAGCTTCTTAAACTTGATCCTGCATTTCTGCTCCCAATGTTACGCTTATTCTTTGCTCGATACCTTTAAAGAAAGTGAAGTTATATCAGCAAATAAAACACTTTACATTTGTAGTACAACTTTGGATGCATGTAGAAATTTATAATTCTTTGAAAATACTCAAGTTACAAATATATATATATACATATAAATAATAATTACAGAAAAAACATAAGTATGAAAATAAAAAGAATAAAAAGCAATCCATATCCTAAGAAGTAACTTTTTTACCCTTGGTACTATAAAGCAGCATTAGCAAACAGTTGCTTATTGTGTTACAATTAGGCTGAATTGCATTTTAACCCTTAGGCCACATAGCACTCTCACCTTTTTCTCCCCATTTCTTCATAACTTTGTTGTCTCTGCCTGTGTATCTTCCATTCAATTGCCTTCAGACGGGGGCGGCTCAGTCGGTAGCGCGCCAGGCTCGTAATCTGTAGTGTTCCCAGGTTCGAGTCCCAGCTGGGTCAGCGTTGAGATTTATCTCTGCAAAATTCCTCGCCCTGCCCACGGTCAGTAGGGGACACCGATGGGCTTGGAAAGGCCGCCGTCCGTCGGATGGGACGTTAAGCCGTGGCCCCGTGTGCAGGAGAGCCATACCCTGTGCACGTTAAAGAACACGCTGGATGGCTTTGACGAGAGGCTACCATCTGTCTCCCAACAGCTGTTCCAGTGGGTCCCCTCCCCCAACCTTCTCTGAGCCTTCGGGGTCCATGTGACCTGGCCATTTAGCCCATGGTGTGCAAAAAAGTGCCGCTCAGGGGTAAAACAACCCAACCCAACCCAAGCCTTCAGACGGTGTTCGGAACAGTTGGTGTAAATAATACTGATATACTGATTCAGAAAACTGTTCTGCACACACTATGACTATGCATATTTTCTTCCCTTTTTGCCTTATTGTATTCCTTTTAAACCAAACTATAGCTTTTGGATGAATATTAGCTTTTCAGACATCAATAAAAAAAGTTTACAATATAACAATCCTTGTATTATAATTACACATATATGTATTTCCTTACATAATTATAGGCATACTTTAGAAGACATACAACTTCTAAGGTAATAGAGTAATTGAATAATAGTAATTGTTCACAAATACTAGCAGTCTTTTGAACCTCGTGTTCATAACAGTGCCCTTTAAAATGCAAGTCAGTAGTGTAATGTATCAACTTGTGTTGGCATTAAAAAGGCTGTTTTTCTGCCTGGTTGGTTGTTGGGTTTTTTATAGCAATTCAGCAACTAAGCTAATATTTGTTAAACAATATTAAAAAGAAAAAACAAATGGAACCCACAATAAAAATTAATAGTAAATCACAAAAATGAAGGAAACACAGTTCTAAATGACAATGAAGGTACAGGAATAAATATGATTAAAATACCAAAGAATTTTAAACACACACAGGTTCTAAAAATTATTCAGTTGATAAAAGTTCACCTACAAAAAAATCAAGTGATTTCTTATACGAAATCTACCTCTATTCTTAATCTGGATAGTAACTTGTTTAGCTGAGTTAAATCAAACTCCCTTTGACTTTACTGGTCAGAGTTTAAGGGACTTGGATGGTAAATGATGAGCGATAAAAAATATGATGTCCAAAGTTAATACCAATTAAATGAATAAAATATAATGAATGGTTAAAATGCAGTCACAAAACTTGCAAGTAGGTTGGTTATCTTTCTGTGATTTCTGTAGAAAGAAGACTGCCATGGTTTGACAACAGACTTGATCTGGAATAATTTTTTGTGCATCTGTTTTGACCAAGATATCTGCCACTTGGGTCAAGAGTTCAATGGGAAGTCAATATGAGGTACCAGCAGTAGAGCCAGTGGCATGGTCACCCTAGCAGCAATATCTGGAAAGTTTTGCCAATTCCAGCTAGTCCTGACACCTAATAAAACACAATGGAAGAAATTGTGACCACACAGTGAAGCTGCTGGAACTCATTGCATGGGTGAGGAAGACATAAATAAAAAAAATAAATACCCCCTCAAGCAGCTGCTTGCCACAGAGGTCTGACAGGAGCCTGTCAGTTTATATGCCAAAGTAGAAGGTCTGTGAGGATGGCAGGACCTCAGCAAGAAAACAACACATACAACCATGCCTTACCTGGGGCTCGAACCCAGGACCCTTAGATCAGTAGCCAAGCGCGCTAACCACTCGGCCATGGGACGGCTAAAAATACCAAAAATAATCATATATTTAATAACAAAATAACTTACTTCTCTAATTCTTCCTGAGAATGAGCAAAAGTGCAATTGGCTCCTCGAGGACAACTTCCTCTCTGAGTCAAGTCTCGGCACATACTTGTTTTATACTTGGCATTCAAATTCTGCCTATCTTCTTGAAGTTTTCTACTGCCAAAATTGTGAATGAATTCTACCAAGCCTTTCACAACGATTCTTGCAGCTTCCAGAGCACATTTTAAATCTTCCCATAATGGTGGAGGTGCATCTTTTGATGAGACAAAATATTTTTAATGAATTTCTAAAACTAATTCTGCATAACTAGTGGAAAAAATATCAATTTCGAAATTAGTATTGTATTAAAATAATCAAGTGCTGATTCTTTTTTAACTGAAAACACCATTTACAATTAACACAGAAATTTTTAAGACAAGAACTCTTTTATTCAGATTTATACAATATACCATAAAGCCTGCATTTAATGGCAAAAAATCATAACTTAGTGTACTTTAATTGTGCAAGTGAGTACTTCATTCATATTTTTATTCTTGTATCACTTTTCAAGTCTCATCCTCAAAACTAAATGGATTTTAAAATAACTTTACTCCTACTCATTTATTTTGAAGGCATTGCATGCATTTCTTTTCAGAATATAATGAATAATAAAATAAATATATTAACACAGGTGTTTTCAAATGATTTCAAACACAAATATTGTATTTTATACATATTTATTTTTTAACATTTACAAGAACCAAGAATAATTATATTTGTACAACCTACAAAAAAAAACCCCTTTATATTCTAAAGATATGAAAAATTGCAACAATCATGGCAAAATAGTCATATAACAGCTGTAAATTCCAGGCAAACAAATTATATGGGCGGAAATGTGAGACGTCATCAGTGGTTAGAAATTTTCAGTTTTCCTGTGCTTCTGCAGCTACTTGAGCAAATTGTCCTAAAATTGGTGGGATGGTCCCATTTAGTTCTAGCCCTGTTGGGGTAATAGATTGGGTTTCTAGTTGTTGTGGATCAGGAGTGATCCCTCGAAAAGCATCCACAATTTCTGGGGGCACTGCCATCACCTATCTTGTGAATGGAGTAGTATGGTGTGAGTAGTATGTCTGGAAAGCTGTGAATGAAGTAAGAATTATCAATCGATATATGTTTCATGCCAAACTTTTGGTGTGGGTTTAAATAGTAACATAAATATTAAGAGTGAAGGATTCATCTTTTTTTTAATACTTGCCAAATGTTTCACTGAACATCAATAGCCAGCTGTTACTTCTCTATAATTATACAAGTTCTTAAAAGTAAACATTAATTCAATTATCACAATTCCAGATAATACTGATGTCATCAGATTGAAGGTTAAAGTATGATGTATATAAACAAAATTATTTAAGATCTATAAGAACAAATATGTGTAAGACATGCAGTATCGTGTATCAAAAGTGATATAGTATGAATTATTAGTTTTGTCATATATGAAAGGTTGAAAAAAAAAAGTTCCTACACTACAATGAGTGACAATATTTATTGTGTTTGACACAAAAGTACTTTTAACAGTTCAGTTGTCTAATAAATTTTTAACTGCCAGCATCCAGTAATAATTCCAGTATAAATAATTTTTAGGTTAACAAAATAGTTTTTTTTTTTTCAGAAAAAAATAAAATAAATAAAAAACAAAATTAGAATAAAGTTTCATACACAATCTGACTGAGAAGAAACAATTACAGAACAATTTATTGAAAGTTCTGTACCTGGACTTGGATCAATGCCAGCTAACAATTCAAGATGTGGTCTTAACACAGATAAATTTCCTGGATCTCCTGTTCTTTGCAATGCAATTACCAGCTCCTGCACACTCTGGGAAAATGACTGGGGTGTCTGCAACTGAAATGCAATTATCATAAATTTAATAAACAGTACAAAATGCAATGTTTTATACTGTAGAAATGTGCTAAGATACAAAGAATTACCATTATCACCACAGCTCTGGAAGACCCAGAAATAGCTCCAGCTTTAATGAATACTTTGAATAAATTTGATAAGCAAGGCATTAGCATTCCAAAATACTCAAAATCATAGTATTCGAATGAATATATTAAATTGGGTGAGATCTGTTTGTGATTTCTAGTAATAGATATCGTTTTATGTAATCTACATTTAATTTTATTACAGCATTCAAAATATGGAGTTTTTAATATAGATATTTTTGGTGATTTCATTATTTAAAGAAGTATTTTTAAATTATTAATGAAAACAATAATTTCCTACATGAACATAAAAACCATAAACAAAACTTCTGCAAATAATAAGAAATAAAAATTTTCAGCTTACTTTATCTATAATAGATTGCATGTGTGATTTATGAGCGGTGTCTCCATAAAGGAGGGATGACCACTGCTCTGGTGCTATGCGAAGACCAGCTTCAGTGGCTATCTGTACAATCTGAGCGTCGTGTTCTCGTCTCAGTGCTTCGTATGTTCGAAATTCTTCTTTCAGTTGCATAAGAGAGGAATCCCCTTCTCTTTTGGAAACCTGCCAATTATAATAAATATGACAACTATTAAACACATTATTAAACAATAACACTCAATACATAAACAGATAGAAGTTAGCTGGCCAAATGGATGAAAGGACAGACACTGATAAGCAACTAATAAAATAAAGCAATGTGAAGATTAAAACTAGCTCACAAAGTTATCTATTGCAGAATAGTAGTTTTTAAATAACACATCTGGACACAAAAAAGAAAGAATGGCTCACTCAAATCTAATGAAGTCAACATTTTCAGAGCATGTCACCTATTAAATTCATTAATCACATGATCATTGTATTTTATGGAATAAAAATTTTAGTTTAGTGAGCCAATTATACCTTTTATTTATATATAACTTATAACATAGCAGTGTGGATTCAGAAGTGGTAGGGGATGTGTAGATCAGATATTTTCACTTAGGCAGATTCTTGAGAAATGTTTAGAGTTTCAGAAACCTTTGGTTGCTAGCTTTGTTGATTTCAAAAAGGCTTTCGACTCTGTTGATCGTCATAATTTGTGGTTGATTGTGAGATCATATGGTATACCAGACAAGTTAGTTAACATAATGAAAGCTCTCTATAATAACACTGAGTCGTGTGTGAGATTTGGTAAGGCTTGTGGCAATTGGTTTAGCATTACTTCTGGTGTTCGACAAGGGTGCATTTTGTCTCCTTTTCTCTTTAGCTTGGTTATTGATTATGTTATGTGAAATTCACTTCAAGGGAAAGATTTTGGTCTTAAATGGGCTGGAGATAGGAAAATTTCTGATTTAGGAAGGTGCTCCTGCACATGGGACCATGGCTTAATGTCCAATCCAATGGACAAACAGACTTTTGAAGCCATCAGTGTCCCCTAGTGACTGAGGGCAGGGCAAAGAGTTTTGTGGAGGTAAATCTCAATACTGGACTAGATAGGACTTGAACCTGGGAACTGCAGATTACAAGTCTGGAGCACTACCTCAATTTTAAATTCCACTAAAATTGAGATGACACCCTCAATTTTAATGGTTTATTGTAATTATTAATAAATATATGCAATGACTCAAAAAAAAAAGACATGCAATGAAAGTTTTGCATCAAATTGAGGATATATGATTGGATACATCCCATATTCTTGGGGAATTTTTTGTTCCTAAGAATTTAAGTTCCCATTCAAATTCATTACAACTAAACAAAAACAGTTACTAACTTTAAAACAGGAGGCTCTGTACAACAGTTGTACTACATGTCCAATACTTGTTTTGGAAGCTTGGGGAAAATGAGGAGCAAGTCTTTGAACAACAAACATGACTAAAACTTTTCTTGAAAGAGCTGATCCATCTTCAAGGGCTAGAAGCACAAGTTTTAGAACTTCCTCTTGCATTGCTAAAGGATAATATAGGAAAAGTTTTTGACAATTTAAAATATATTTTAAAGTCATAATCTTTATACATTTCTAAAACATAATGGAAGGTTTATCAATACTCGCTAAAACCATAATTAATGCATGCAATTTATACATCTTTTTCAATACTTTGAATCTAAAACTGGGGATATATAAATTAAAAGAGGAAAACTTTTCAGTCTTTGTTAAGTAATGAAAAACTTTCTATAATAGATTAAACCTTCTTTAATATCTTTAAAATTGCACAATATAAAGTTACTACACTGAAGAGCAGAAGTTACACTTCCTTGTTTCCTTTAATATTATGAAAAAAAAAATGGAATCAAAAAACAAAAACTGAGTAACTTAGGTGATATCATGTGTTATATAAATATATATCAGTGGTATATCTGTTTCTCAGGATCCAAACATTTAGATAAACTGTCAGTACAAAACACCCTCTAATAGCTGTCATTTTTTGCCACAAATTACATGCATTCTTTACTATTTGCCATTGGACGTTTGCATGCAAATTGGAGATTGCCATTTCATTAAAAATTGTTTATGTGACACATTAAGGTGACATGCCAGTTTCTTTTGAATGGAGGTTGGCCAAGATAAGTCAATGTATGTAGATGGCTAAATATCTATTGTCTCCAGGACCAGCATTCAGAGGAAGAATCTGAAGGACAATAATTTTTGAAAAGGTTTCACAGTGACATTGGATTGTTTTACCTCTGAGGAGCACTTTTTTGCACACAATGAGCCAAATGGTCAAGTCGCAAGGACTCTGAGAAGGTTCGGGTAAGGGAACCCAATGGACAGCTGTTAGGAGACAGATAGCCTCGCATCAAGACCATTCAGCATGTTTATTTAAAGTATGTAGGTATGGCTCTACTGCACACAAAGCCATGGCTTAACATCCCATCAGTGGACAGTGCCTTTCCAAGCCCATCAATGTCCCCCAACTGATCGAGGGCGGGGAGTTTTGTGGAGATAAAGCTTAATGCTGCCAGGCAACACTCAAACCTGGGAACTGCAGATTACAAGACTGGCACACTACCGACTGAAACATCCTTCACAGTGAGGGGGCTATATGTAAGACGACTAGTAATATGTGCCTTTTTAACTTCCTCTGACAAAAGAGTCCATCTAAATTAGTTTCAGCAATGTGTTCAACTCATTTGGAAAAAATGTGGGACAGGGTATCCTTCCCCTAATATTAAGGACAGGGACTAATATGGAGGCCCGAGTCAGGCATTTAACATTTAAGAGACAATGAAAAACCATCATTTGGCCTTTTCTAATATTTTGTCTGAGTAAAAATTATTTACAATATATATTTTCAAATGGAAAACATTAAAATAATCTTAATTCACCTGGTCCTAGAAATTGGCAACCTCTGGCCCTGACTGCTGCCCATAAATTTGCTGATAACTGCTGCGGATTCTGATGCTGGAGAATTAATTCTGTTACAGAACGTTCTCCAAGAGATCTAGCAGCTCTCATTGCTCTAGTTCGGCCTTCTTCTTCCACTAACTGGCAGTTAATTAGAGTAACCAATTTTCTTTGCATTGGTCTACTAAGAGGGCTGTTCTGTCCACTACCATTTGTTGAACCTGAAAAAATACAAAATGCTTAAAATTATTATTCAAAAATTTTACCTCATTGTATGAAGTAAAATAAAAATACTTAGCACTAACAGAATGCTATATGTAAAATCTGAATTACATATATAATTTATGTTTAATCATTAATTTTTAAAAGTACATATAAATCACAGGGCAATAGTATTAAAATTAGTTTAACACTACATAAATGCACCAAAGTTTAAATTAAACTTTACACAAGAATGCACTTCTAAGTGGAGGAAAAGGGTTTGGGTTGTTGGGTTGTTTTACCTCTGAGCGGCACTTTTTTGCACACCATGGGCTAAATGGCCAGGTCACATGAACCCCAAAGGCTCAGAGAAGGTTGGGGGAGGGGACCCACTGGAACAGCTGTTGGGAGACAGATGGTAGCCTCCCGTCAAGGCCATCCAGCATGTTCTTTAACATGCACAGGGTATGGCTCTCCCGCACAGGGGACCACGGCTTAACGTCCCATCCGACGGACAGCGGCCTTTCCAAGCCCATCGGTGTCCCCTACTGACCGTGGGCAGGGCGGGGAATTTTTGCGAAGATAAATCTCAATGCTGACCCAGCTGGGACTCGAACCTGGGAACTACAGATTACGAGCCTGGCATGCTACTGACTGAGCCACCCCCGTCCCAGGGAGGAAAAGGGCTCAAAGCCTATCTTGCCAATGGAAATGAAAGCCACATGTTACAACAGCATATAGCATGTCACCACTAGCATTGGACTAGGTGAATTAATGAACAGTGGAATTTCAAAGCTGCCACAGCTAGAGTTGTGAGCAATGCATTTTATTTTTTTTGCATGCAGAAACAGTCACACCATAATTTTATTAATATTTCATATGCATGGATTTTAATACATAAGGGAAAACCCTGTCATTTTGGTTTTATGAGAAGCTTCTGAATAATGCAGATCATTAAACAAAGAAAATTTACTTTCAGATACATCTGCAAGGAAGGCAAGATTTCTCCAGTATCACACTATTTAAAAAACTCCCCAACATTCTCCGAGCCCTGGGTTGGGATATTTTATCTCTGAGTGGTACTTTTTTGCACATAATGGGCTAAATGGCCAGGTCACAAGGACCCCAAAGGCTCAGAGAAGGTTGGGGGAAGGGACCCACTGGAACAACTGTTGGGAGACAGATGGTAGCCTCTCATCAAGGCTATTCAGCGTGTTCTTTAACATGCACAGGATATGACTCTCCCACACACAGGGCCTTAAATGCCCCATCCAATTGATGGCAGCCTTTCCAAGTCCATCAGTGTCCTTTACTGACTGTGGGAAAGGCAGGAAATATTGTGGATATAAATATCAACACTGACCCAGCTGGAACTCGAACCTGGGAACTGCAGATTATGAGTCTGGTGCACTACCGATTTAGCCACCTTCACCCCTCTGAGCCCTAGGGGTCCTTGTGATCTCGCCATTTAGCCCATTGTGTGCAAATAAGTGCTACTCAGAGGTAGAATAACAACCTCTGAGTGGGGCATTTTTGCACACAATGAATTAAATGGACAGGTCACAAGGAAAACAAAGCCTAGGGATTAGGAGAGATAGGGAAGGGGACCCACTGGACAGCTGCTAGAAGACTGATGAAAGCCTCTCATCAAGACCACCCTGTTCTTTAATGTGTACAGGGTATGGTTCTCCTGCACACAAAGCCATGGCTTAACATCTATCACATGGTAGTCTTTGCAAGCCCAATAGTGCCCCCTTTCTCACTGAAAGTAAGGTGAGGGTTAGCAGAGATAACACAGTTATAGTTGGTACTTGAACCTGGGAAGTGCAAATTATGAGCCTGGAGCACTAAAGACTGAACAACTCCTGTCCCAATGAATGACCCTAAGAAGCTTGGCTTTTATAACAATGAAATATGTATGATTTATTCAGTGTACAACTTCTTCACTTTGTTTTCACCTTCGATATTAATAGTTATCAATAGAAAAACTATAACTATGGGTTGTTTCACCTCTGATTGGCACTTTTTTGCACATAATGGGCTAAATGGTCAGATCACAAAGACCCCAGGGGCTCTGAGAAGGTTGGAGGGGACCCACTGGGTGGCTATTTGGAGACAGACCTCCCATCAAGGCCATCCAGTATGTTCTTTAACATGCACAGGGTATGGCTCTCCAGCACGTACCAGGCATGGCTTAACATATCATCTGATGGACGGCAGTATTTCCAAGCCCATCAGTGTCCTCCACCCAAGGGCAAAGTGGGGAGTTTTATGGAGATAAATCTCAACACTAGCCCAGGCAAGACTCAAACCTGGGAACTGCAGATTACAATACTGGCATGTTAGACTGAGCCACCCCAGTCCCGAATATAACTATGACAAAACTAAGAGATGCCTTCATTAAAAAATAATTACTTGGAAAGTTTCCTGGAAACTTGATGAAATCTAGTCAAAAACTAAAATGGTATTACCAGCTGATTAAGATTGCTTAATGAGTGAAATTATAGTTCCACAGTCTGATAATGGTATTATGAAATGCCAAAATATACACGAATAAAATCTCTATGCTCTGCACTTGTGTTCTGCTCTTAAAGGTACTAAGAGTGACATTCTGGCACTAAGTTAATTTTAACTACTGCTACTTTTATATTATAAATAATGTTGTGGGAGATTACACTTATTTTGAAACTGTTAAATACCATATTTACTCAAACATACATTGCATTCACTTCTAACAGCACCTTGTTTTTTGGATTCTCCAAGCTAATACCATTTTTCTTTTCAGGACATATAAACACTGCAACCCCCAAACCCTTAGATTTCTGCATTCCCTTTCAGGCAGGATTTTTTTTTGTCGAAACACTGGAAATTCAACATATATTTTGTCAGCAATGGATGACTGAAAAAGACTGTAAAATTAATAAGCATTGAATATGCTATAAGCAAATGCATCACAATAATATTCTTAAACAAATGATAACTTGACTCTTAAAAAAAAAAGAAATGCAAAACAGGTAGTGTAATTTTTAACTCCAATTAATTACTTATAGAATCCCAATATTTTTGTCAATTCTATTTGAATTTAAGTAACACTCACTTCCCAACTATATCTCATTTCTAAGAGAGGAAGGGGGGGGGGGATAACACGTAACTGTTTCTGTTAAAGTCACTACCAAGTCCATATAATGGTGATTTTTCCACAATAAAAATCATAACTGATATAGGAACAAAATATGGAAGCTTATCATGTCAAAATCTTTAGTTCATAATTATTATGCATACTGAGCAACTCTTACACACCATAGGTACTGGAGTGCAAATCGACTTTAAATCAATCCCTAGTTGGGCCTCAAGAATCCAGAAAATGTATTGACCAATGGTATAAGTCAATATTGGTAATTTTTACATGAAAAAAATTATTGCAGATGGTGCAGGATTCGAACCTTCCTTCATTGAATGTGATAGATCTTGTGCCACATTCAGCAAAAGATATAAATGTCACATTGTGGAAACAAATTAGTGTCTGATGGTTGGTTTAGCAGTAGAAGAACTCTGGCATGTATCTGGAGATTCATGCATTCGAATCCTGCACCAGCGGCAATTATATTTTCCACATAAATATTTATTGATTTCTACATCTATAAGTAATCTGTGTACTTAATACGGATTGAATTGAAATTTTGCACTGAGGTCAACATTGCAGTCAACATTGCCTGATTTTGTATAGTTCAGTATAATGATATGGTGAACTGTGCAAAAACCATCTGA
The DNA here is from genome assembly GCA_038380435.1 of Ryuthela nishihirai. Lineage (NCBI taxonomy): Eukaryota > Metazoa > Arthropoda > Arachnida > Araneae > Heptathelidae > Ryuthela > Ryuthela nishihirai. The sequence continues at coordinate 97,909 of JAWZYU010000188.1, read as the reverse complement.
TACTAAATGAATGGAAAACCAGCCATACTTGCCCTTTTCATGAATTATATAACACTGGTTCTGCTGAAGACCCACCATCCTCACAGATCCCTTCTACTATGGTGTATTAAACTGACAGGCTCCTGTCAGACCTCTGTGGCAAGCAGCTGCTTTTTTATTTATTTTTATGTAATTAATATTACTATCATCAATTCACTGCAGTTAAAACAAAGGCATTTTAACATCAATTTCCAATTACTATACAACAACAAACATAGGCACTATAAAAGTTGAAAATGCAAGAACCTCATGTTAAGACCAGTACTATTTATGCAGTTAGTGCAAAGCAAATACACTGGAGATAATTTGGCATAGAGTTTGGTAGTAGAAATGGACCAATCCCAATGCAGGAAAGGCAAAATGAAAGATTAGGCCTGGATTTGTTATTTAAAATAATGCATAACAAAAATTAGTAGCAACTAGATGCACAATAATCTATGCATTAGGCTCACTCTATAAAAAACTGAGAACAATATGGATTTTTCTGGGTGCTATTAAAGGGTTGGGTTGCTTTCCCTGTGAACAGCACTTTTTTGCACACAATGGACTAAATGGCCAGGTCACTAGGACCCCAAAGTCACAGAGAAAGCTGAGGGGATTCACTCGACAGCTTTTAGGAAGCATACTGTAGTCTCCCATCAAGGTCACACAGCATGTTCTTTAACATGAACAGGTATGGATCTCCCCCACATGGGACTACAGCTTAACCCTTACAGGGCCTAGCTCATATGTATACGTACGGAGAATCTAAAGTGCGAGTGTCAATGACGTATGCATACGGTCTTAGTACAACAAAAACATATCGATTTTTTAAAAATAAAAATTGCCGTTGTAGTTTTTTTATATGTATATCTTACAAAAATATATAATTCAGGCTTCAAAAATAATATTTTGTTTTTTAATTTGATGCATATTTTACTAAACCACAATATAAATATTTTTATAAAGCCAATGATTGCCATTTTTTAGAAGCACTAAACGGTATTGCCGATTTGCTTGTTAACGTTCTATTTGCTGAAGCAACCTTCTGATTTAAGCTCACAAGTTTGATTTGAGCTATTATCAACAAATTTTTCCCTAAATATTCGAAAATCTCCTAAAAATTAACATAAAAAAACTGCTATTTTTAAAAATTGTAGATTTTGGAAGTAATTACAAAATACGTACCGCCATTTTTTTTTTCCCATTTGACACTCTTTTCTGTCAAAAACCTAGTCAGTATTCCCAAGTTATTTTTATCATTTTTCCCAGCATTCTATGCATCTTTTCTGCCTTCAAATCGAAACTAAAAGTAAACACGTCCTTCTTAGAAATTCTGGTTGCACCTGCATTTAATTAGTCATTATATCATTTAATTATGATATTTCCGAGATATGCTAAATCAGAGGCTGGTTAAAAGTTGTTGCAGATATTTTATTTAACATTCCATTAGGTTATATGTAATTTTTATTTTATTATTTCTTGTTTTTTTAATAAAAAAACTTTGAGCTTGTACTGTTTTCTGAAACTGAATGTCTTGTATATGAAAGCAAATAGACTTCCGTTGCTACGGAAATCAGCCACCATTTGGGAGGGCAATTTCGGGAAGGGCTGGTCCTTGTTGCAAACTTTTCTGCACTTAGCCAAGATCGCCAAACTTCAACACCCAAAGAAAAAATTCATAATATTTAGTAAAAAAAAGCAACCAAGGAAGTTTTTTTCTATTTCATAACCAGTTCAGAAAATTCCGTAAATGTGAGAAGGCCAAATCACATTGTATAACACTGGCCGTGTTTAAAATATATCATACTGAAAAGAATCATTAAAAGAAATAAAAATCATATTTCAGGATGAATATTATATTATTCGGGAGGAAATTTCCTTTCGATAAATATATAATTTAACCATTTTTATTCAGCAGGTTTTCCAAAATGAAGCCTTAATTGTATAGTGCGATCTTTTTTTCACCATATCACATTAAAAAAGGCTTATTAAAATCAATATGCTTGCAAATTTATTTATATTATTTATTTTCATAAAATTCGTAATTAAATTCTGTTTAATTTCGCATATAACATGACCTATTTCCGTTGATTAGTTATTTTTTAAAAAAATTCTAAAGTTGACTTGTTTATTTGACTCAGACAATTAGCTCAAAGCCTGGAATTTTCTCAAAGTATGGTACCGAGAAAAAAAAAAATTACAAAATGAGAAAAATATTTACTTAAAACCAAAAAAGTGATTTTTTGTTATTCAGAAATATATAGTCATTCTATTCATGTGCATTGTAATCTTTTTGTCTATTAGTTTTTTTTAAATAAATTTTTATTTGTGTTCCCAGATGCATTTTTTTACTACATGACTCTAAAAAAGTCCCATTAAAATAAAACACATGATCTTTTTCGTTAAATATTATAATTTCAGAAAATGCAGAATGAAATGCTGATTAATTTGGCATACAACATGCCATAATTCCTTTCATTAGTTATTTGGCAAAAAAGTTCTAAAGTTAAAGTTTTTTTTTGGCTGAGCATAGGCAGAAAATAGCTTGGCCCCTGGATAGAAACCTGTTTTTCAGCCTGGGCCCTGGAAGGGTTAAAGTCCTATCTGATGGTCGGTACCCTTTCCAAGTCCATCAATGTTCCCTACTGGTAGCATCAAGGCAACCCCATAATTTTTGATTTTCAAAACTTTCAAAATTTATCGATTTAAACTTGAATATGGCCGAGTGGTTAGCGCGCTTGGCTACTGATCTAAGGGACCTGGGTTCGAGCCCCGGGTAAGGCATGGATGTATGTGTTGTTTTTCTGCTGAGGTCCTGCCATCCTCTCAGACCTTCTACTCTGGCATATAAACTGACAGGCTCCTGTAAGACCTCTGTGGCAAGCAGCTGCTTGAGGGGGTATTTATTTTTTATTTTATTTAGTGTTTCTAAAGCTTATGAGTCAACTTGAGATGTTTGAGTAATTTTTGCAAAAAATATTAAACGTCTGTTCTTTTACAAGATTCTCACAAAAATGTACACTTACTTTGAGATGTAGTCTTAAGATATAGAGCCAATTCTTCTATGCATTTCTTTGCAGCAAGGTAAAACTTCAAATCATCCTTAGATACAAGTGGAATGGCTAGAGGCAATTTTTCAGGTACAATTCCTCCAACAAGCTGTAGAAGGGCATAGTTTTCTGGCAGTTGGTTGATATCTGTATTGATAGTAGTCTGGTCAAAGGGACATTGCTTTCTCTGCAGCTTGGACAGGCAGCTTTTACACATGGTGTGGCCGCAACCTAAGCTGATTGGCCGCCGCATGCTGGCTTCAAATTCATTATAGCAGATGGGGCAGGACAGAAACTCTGTCCATTGTGGTGCCTGGACTGGCATCTTGGATGGCTAATGCCTCCAAGCACCACTAGTACTGCTACTGAATTAATTGTAATGGTTCTCTTATGAAGAAAAAAGCAACATCATACCTGATGCAGGCTGAAAAATAGGAAATGACTTTATTTTAAGCAAAACTATTATAAATCATACATTTTTAATTGCTGATGTACATTTATAATTCATAAATATGTATTATTTATACAAATAAAATCATTCTTACACAATTAAAAGGACCTTCTTGCTCAGAAATTAAATAACTTAAAATTCTCTGTTGTTGAGCAATAAAATTTTAAAGTTTATCCTGAAGATGGAGCGCTGTCATTGCTCCGAAAAGTTTCTGAGTTTTCTCCTAGAAACTTTTAACATGCAAATAGTTTGAAGGATAAACTTTAAAATTTTATTGCTCAATGACAGAGAATTTTAAGTTACTTTTAAAAATCATTCTTTGATTAAATTTCATGTAATCTAATTAAAATAAAATTGGGCAAAAATACCAGCATGTATGACAATTAAAAATAAATTCCACCATTATACAAGAACTACAAAAAATTTGTACAATAATAATCTTGTAACATTATGAAAATTTGTTACTTCAACAAAATAAATTCAAGTTTAAAGCTATAAACAAGACGAAAACTGTTTCGCAAGAAATAGCAACTTACAATGATTTTTTATTGTAATGTTTGCAACTCAGGGCTGTTTTACATCTGAGAGGCATTTTTATGCACAAAATGAATCATACCAATCTTACTTTATGACAATTTTATGCAATGATTTCATGAAGGCCACATCACAAGAACCCCAAGTGCTCAGAGTTAAGCATGGGAAGGAGAACTAACTGGGCAGCTGTTAGGAGACAGATGGAAGCATCCCATCCAATGTGTTCTTTAATATTATATAATAGATATGGCCCTTCTGCACATGGACCATGATCTTAATGTTCGATCCAATGGAGAGCAGCCTTTCCAAGCACTTTGGTGTCCTCTCATTACTGAGGAGAAGGTGGGAAATAGTGGAAATAAATCTCAACACTGGCTGAGTTGAGACTTGAACCTAATAACATCAGATTAGAAGTTTGGCATGCTATCAATCAACTGAGCCAACTCCCACCTCTCTTTTCAAATGTTAATGCAATGATAATTTTAAGTACTGAATTATTTAACTGTCAAAATTATTTTATGTTTTAAACATTTTTTTAATTTAATACTCAGATTATTCTTAATTGGCCTTGCATAATATGTATTTCCTTTATTTCCTTTTCAGTGAATCCTAGTAGCACTATTTTCCCATAAAATCTATACATAATTTTCTAGTGTTTTCTTCATCACTTTATCATATAAAAGATATCACAGAGCTCAGATTGGTATAATTCATAAGTGCTCTGCATGTGTAAACAAAATTTTAAATTTTTAATTATAATTTCCTATATTCTATAGCCCCTTTGTAGGAAAAGGAGAGTTCTTAGACTGTACCAATGAAGGAAATTGCATTAAGAGCATGAAAATCGTAACATAGAGGTTACTTAGCTCAAAGGATATGTAACACACTCCTTTTGATCTTAATTTAACTTTTATTGTACAGCAAGTAATCATGATGAATTAAATTTTATTTACATAGCTGACTTGTAATTTATATAGATGTGGAAACAAACTACAAGAACTGACAGTCATTAAGACTTTAATCTTTATCCAAAATATAAATGAAAAAAAAATTCTACATAATTAATGGTTAATTATGTTTTAATTTTAATAAAATTATATGCTTATGTTTCACTGTTGATTTCTTTTCTTAATTGGTTTTGTATATATTACTAATTATATACTGAAAGCACAATTTATTATACACAAAACACCAATCCACAATCCTGCCCTACTCCACTACAATGATGCGGCCAGCTGAAACTCCTTGTGGGCTATAAATAGGTCAGATACCTACCTGCTGTGCAGTGTGCATTGTTTTGATGGGTAATCATGGTGACCTGAGCAAGTTCAATCGTGGGCAGATAGTCAGTGTGGGGAAGATAGGGTATTCCATTATCCATGATGGCAGAATTTCTAGGATTTATATGTATGACTGTTGCATGTGTGTACCAGGACTACATGAAAACCGGCAAAACCTGCAGCTGCTTAGAAAAATGTGGCTGCAACAGGGCTGCTGATGTTTGAGGTGAGACAGCCCCTTCCATATTGCAACATCAGAAGCCTCTCCCATAAAATAATGTGGCCACAACAGGGCTGCTGAAGTCTGAGGTGAGCACTGCCTCTCTCCCATATCATAACATCAGAATGGAAGGTCACAGAATGCAGATAATAATGTCAACATTCAACAATGGGGCAGCTGCGAAGGTTTGTGCAAAGACCATTTGACTTATGATGGCATGACTGGACTATGGCAGGTGACAACCACATTTAGTACCCTTGTATATCACCAGGTTGAGGCTGCAGTGGGCAAAGGGACATCATTGGACCATGGAAGACTCAAAAGGGATAACTTGTTCCGACAAATCGAGGTTCCAACTACAACATGCCAACAGGAAGACCATGTGAGGCCATGGGCCTCGACTGTCAAGTCAGAATGTTACAGGCCAGTGGAGTGTAATTTTCTTGGACTTGCTTATGTGAGTCACCTTGGGGCCCCTTGTACTTACTGAAACCACTACCACCATACAAGGCTATGTTGATGTACTCACTGACCACGTATATGGCTATCCATTTCCCACAGAAGGATGCCCTCTTTCAACAAGACAAAACCTGTCTTGTCACTCCTGTTTGGTAAAAGACTGGTTAGAGGAGAATTCCATTGAGTTCACAACCCTCAAATGGCCCTCTCACTCTCCGGATTTGAACCCTATTGAGCATCTGTTGAAAGAAGTGGTGCTTTTGAGCCCGAAACCCACCACTAGAAACTTTCAGTGCTTTACAGATGGCTGCCCTGAAATCATGGACTGCAATACCACCTGAACATTTTCAACACCTGGTAGAGTCCTTGCCACGACGTGTTGCTGCTGTTGTGAGGGAGAAAAGTGGACCTGCATGTTATTAGGTGGGTGTGTATAATAAATTGCACTTTCAGTATATATTTCTTTGGTGGCCAGCACTTCCATTTCAGTTTTCTATGCAGCCCTTGAGGTAAAGGTTTGTTTGGGCCTGATTTAAATGAACCAGAGAGATAAGAGCATTGCACTATAAAATTTAATATCAAACCTATGAACTGAAATTTAATATAAAAGAAACTACTGTTGATTTAAAAAAAAAAAATTTTTACACAATTTTTAAGTTCTGACAACTTAAGCTCATGAAATTACTATAACACTTATGTTCCAAAAGAGCTGAGAAAACTAGCTATGATGATTAGTCACCATGACAAATGTGTTTTGCTTACAACTGGGGTTGTGAATGAATGGGACAATTTTAAGCTGGAAATACCTTAAAAAATATTGAATTAAAAGCAACAGAGTAAACAAGAATCACTTGAGCAATAAGGCAATGCAGCTTACTTCTGATAGAAAGTACAAAAGGGAAAAATCAGAAACACTTTACAGACAGCACTAAGGGACTTAACTAATGTTTAACATTTAACACTTTGAGCCTGGCAGTGATACACTATCGTACCTCACTTGGTCAAAATGTCACAGATTTTACAAATTTGCATTTATATAATCTTCATAAAAGGAGATGGTTGATAGGGATACAATCCGAAACTCAAGTATGATAGCAATACCTTAAACTCAAAATGAGAAGAATGCTGGTAAATGCCAGGCTCAAAATGTTCAAGTGCCAGAGGACACTTTAGAACTTTTACTATTAGGCTTAGATGTGTGCTTTTTTCTGCAGTTTCTGCCCTTTTATTATTAGGACTAAATGCTCTTTTGTTTGTTATATAACATGATATGTTTTCTGCTCATTAATTATTTTAGAATGTCTTAGAGCTTAGTTGATTTTCTGCTGAAAAAAAGTCAAAACTTGACAAATGCATTCGCTGTTAGAAATTTGGTATTCTAACACAGTTACAGCAAGGATTTAATCCTTTCACTACCAGAAGATGGTGATATGTAGTGACTTTGTATGGGGACATTATGTCCCACACAAAAAAAGTCTCATACATATATCATGACCATATGAAGCTTCAAAATTGATGCTCAAAATTGATGGGTTGGGTTGTTTTACCTCTGAGCGGCACTTTTTTGCACACCATGGGCTAAATGGCCAGGTCACATGGACCCTGAAGGCTCAGAGAAGGTTGGGGGAGGGACCCACTGGAACAGCTGTTGGGAGACAGATGGTAGCCTCCTGTCAAGGCCATCCAGCGTGTTCTTTAACGTGCACAGGGTATGGCTCTCCCGCACACAGTGCCACGGCTTAACGTCCCATCCGATGGACGCCGGCCTTTCCAAGCCCATCGGTGTCCCCTACTGACCGTGGGCAGGGTGGGGAATTTTGCGGAGATAAATCTCAATGCTGACCCAGCTGGGACTCAAACCTGAGAACTACAGATTACGAGCCTGGCGTGCTACCAACTGAGCCACCCCCGCCCCACTAAAAATTGATGCTAACCTTTTCCAGATGAAGACAGGATGACTGTGTACCTGATGTGCAAAGCAGAAAAAGAGAAACCTGAACAAAAACTGTCTGTACTACATGGAAAATTATTTTTGTAAATTTTCTTTGCATTGTATCATTCATAAGAATTGTCATTGTTTCATATTTGTTGCATTCATTCCAATAAATAATTCAGCATAACATTAAAGGAAAATACCCCCTCAAGCAGCTGCTTGCCACAGAAGTCTGACAGGAACCTATCAGTTTATACGCCACCGTAGGTTTCAGAGGATATTGCTGAGGCGGGACCTCAGCTGAAAAACGTTGGGTTGGGTTGTTTTACCTCTGAGCGGCACTTTTTTGCACACCATGAGCTAAATGGCCAGGTCACATGGACCCCGAAGGCTCAGAGAAGGTTGGGGGAGGGGACCCACTGGAACCACTATTGGGAGACAGATGGTAGCCTCCCGTCAAGGCCATCCAGCGTGTTCTTTAACGTGCACAGGGTATGGCTCTCCCGCACACGGGGCCACGGCTTAATGTCCCATCCGACGGACGGCGGCCTTTCCAAGCCCATCGGTGTCCCCTACTGACCGTGGGCAGGGTGAAGAATTTTGCGGAGATAAATCTCAACACTGACCCAGCTGGGACTCGAACTTGGGAACTACAGATTAGGAGCCTGGCGCGCTACCGACTGACCCCCGCCCCCAGAAAAACGCATTAGCGATTATACATATATATATATTTTTCCATCACATTGAGGGTATCACTGTGACAAATAAGTCCCACTGAAAATTACCACTGGGATACATGTGTCCTATACCTCCCACCAGGTGTAATTTAACTGGTACCATATTTTGCAATGCATTTTACTCTGAATTGTGATAGATTTTGTGATTTGAATAACATAATTTTGTGATGCAAGTTTTAGAGGTATGCATAATGAGTGAAGCCGTCCCATGGCCGAGTGGTTAGCACGCTTGGCTTCTGATCTAAGGGACCTGGGTTCGAGCCCCGGGTAAGGCATGGATATATGTGTTGTTTTTCTGCTGAGGTCCTGCCATCCTCTCAGATCTTCTACTTTGGCGTATAAACTGACAGGCTCCTGTCAGACCTCTGTGGCAAGCAGCTGCTTGAGGGGGTATTTATTTTTTATTTATAATGAGTGATAAAATATTTCCTCAAATACAGTGTTTATTTTTTTCCATTTGTTTTTAAGAGATTCCTCTTTACTACCAATAAAAGTGAGTATGATGACAGAAAATATATCTGAGAGCTAATATCTATTGGTACTGTTTCTAACACATTTCATCACCAAGAGCTTATGCTAATATCTTAGTGGCATTGTTTAAAATTTTTTTCACTGTGACCAGAAACAATGCAAATGTGAAATTTGAAAAAAAGATAAACATGCTATGCAAAAGAAATTGCTATACCAAAAAATTGTTGCATAGCAGATTTGCCAAACAAAATTTTCTGAACAAATTTCACACTACTTCTCATCCACCAGCTCCCCTTGCAAAAATGAGAAACTTTTTGGTGTTACAGGATCGTGATATATATATACACGAACCAGTAAAAAAAATGGCAATGAAAGAATTAAAAAAACAAGCTTCTTATCACCTTTCAATTGATCCCATAGGATCAGTTGGAAAATGAGAAAAACACCATGGGCTAAATGGCAAGGTCACATGGACCCCAAAGGTTCAGAGAAGGTTGGGGGAGGGACCCATTGGAACAGCTGTTGGGAGACAGATGGTAGCCACCCGTCAAGGCAATCCAGTATGTTCTTTAACATGCACAGGGTATGGCTCTCCTGAACACATGGCCATGGCTTAACATCCCATCCAAAGAACAGTGGCCTTTCCAAACCCATCAGTGTCCCCTACTGACCGTGGGCAGGGTGGGGAAATTTGCGGAGATAAATCTCAATGCTGACCCAGCTGGGACTCGAACCTGGGAACTACAGATTACGAGCCTGAGTCACCCCCACCCCCCTTTTACACAGAGGAATAATAGAGTTGTGCAAAATGATAAAAACAAAATGGAATGCGCAAAATGAAAGATAGCAAAGTTTGCGAAGGTGAGTTAGATTGGAATGTTTTACCTCTGAGTGCACCTTTTTGCAACTATGGACTAAATAGCCAAGTCACAAGGACAGGATCCCAAATGCTAAGGAAAGATTGAGGGAATAGGATCCATTGGACAACTGTTTGGAGATAGATGGAAACCTCCTGTCAAGGCCTTCCAGTGTTCTTTAGAGTACACACAGTATGGTTATCCTGCATACAGGGGCCATGGCTTAGCATTCCATCTGATGGACAGCAAACTTTCCAAACCCATCAGTACCCTCTTTCTCACTGAGGGAAAGCTATATAATGAAACTGATGGTCCTACCTCTCAGTGTCTGTCTCCTAACAGTTCCCAGTGGTTCCCCTAACCATCTCAGAGTCTAGGGATCCTCAAGACCTGGCCATTTAGCCCACTGTGCGCATAAAAGTACCACTTAGAGGAAAACAACACAGCCAATCAAACACTTTTGATAATATTGCATATTCTAATGTTACAATAGTAGTATTCTGCTCAACATTAATGGAAATAGAACTGTAAACAACACTCTTTTCTATATGAATTCATGGCAGCATTCAAAAAAAATCTATTGAATATTTTAACCTTCTTGTGGCGCAACCATATCTTTTATCACATGCCAAAACTTTTTACTACTAGTGACTATAATGAAATTAGAATCCTTATGACAATAAAAAACATAACTCATTTTAAAGACATCAAAATTTACTTCCCAGTAAATGTACACAATTTCCCATTTGAAAACTGACTAGAATTTATATTAAAAGTGACACAATGAAAGAATTCATTAATAAATAAAAGAATGCATAATTTTTAAGACTTTTTCCATGAATAATAAAATTAATGTAGCCAGTAAATGATCTTAATTTAACAATACGTACTTTAATTGATGGTTTGTTAAGATCACTATCGGCACTGTTATCCGGCCCAGCCACTGTATGGAAGATAGTTATCCTCAGGCAAGGTCCTTCGGCGATGGCACGTGTGCTCCTCCGGGCTCCATGTTGTGATTCTCAGTTCCACGTCATCCTTTTTGGCTGGTGCTGGCTACCAGAATTGTTGTGATAGTGCAAATAGTGATATTAACAAACCATCAATTAATACACTGTGTATAGCAGATTAAATATATACTTTAATTCAGCCAAAATGACTACTCCAGAGAATTGAACAACTCACTCATAGATAGTGCTGCAGATGACCTCCTAGCTTCAGTGGACAGCAGCTGGCTCACTGTGTTGACTGCTTTCCAACCTCGATTTGACCAGGAAAGGATTGATGTATCTTAAATTTTGCAATTTTCCTGGACTCTGCAACACTGATTACCCCTAAATAAAAATTTTATAGCTCTAGCAAGCTTATATACAAGACGGTGTCAATCACTTAGTCAATCACTTAGTCACTCACTACCCTCATCATATAAAAGCAGTTATATATTACTAGATATTTGTGGAATAAAACCTGATTACTGTAAAATAAAATGGATAAAAAAAAAAATCATATTCTCACACTGTAGATTGTAAGTAGGATGATACTCCAAATTGCATCTTGTAAAAAATATTATCCAAAAACATCAGCATACAGGGTCATTACCAAATAACACCCATATTTTAAAGTGCTATATGTAATAGTTTGGTTCTTTCTAGGATTAGTTATGGTAGTGAAACTTGGACACTTTGTAAACAAGATAACAGGATACTAGATGCTTTTGATTCCAGATGCTTACGCAGTATCTTGGGCATTAGGTGGTTCAACTTTGTAACTAATGATGAGGTTAGGCAAAGGAGTCTGCAACCTCCTTTAAGTAGCATATTGTGCAGAGAGAGACTCCGTTGGTTTGGCCATGTTGCCCGTATGAATAATTATAGATTGGCGAATAGGGTTATGAACAGTGTGCCTAGAGGCCTCAGAAAGAAGGGGAGACCTAGGATGCGGTGGGCAGACAATGTCAAACAGGACCTTGTTAGAATTGGCCTAAAGGCCTCAGAAAGAGGGGGAGACCTAGGATGCAGTGGGCAGACAATGTCAAACAGGACCGTGTTAGAATTGGTGTGCAGTGGCCAGATGCAGCAGATGTAGCTCAGGATAGACTTGCTTGGAGAACTACATTGCACTGTCTGGTTGGACCTCCGTAGCCCATGGCTGCTTGATGATGATGATGATATGTAATACAGGGTCATTACCAAATAACACACATATTTTAAAGTGCTACTGTAAGTATGATGATACTCCAAATTGTATCTTGTAAAAAATAATATTATCCAAAAACATCAGCATACAGGGTCATTACCAAATAACACCCATATTTTAAAGTGCTATATGTTATTAAAAATTAATGATAGGATTTCTGTGTACAAAATGTCAAGAAACTCACAAGTTTCATTTTGTGTTTAACAGACTTTGACATGGATGCCATTGGTGGCATGATATTAAACTTCCGTTCCTACTCAGCATGTCTGGTGTAACACTTGCAACAGCTGCAGTTATTCTTTCCTTTCAATGCTATAAATTACAACTATTTTTAGGAAAAATTATGCTTTTAATGTATCCTCAAAGAAAGAAATCGAATGGTGTCAAAACAGGACTTCTCAGGGACCACATGATCAGTCGATCTCTACTAATCTGGTGATTAGGATCTCTGCCATTGAGGCATTACAAGTAATACTAACAGGCCTGGATCTGTAAAAAAAAATTGAGGGGGGGGGGGGGTTGTCAAGAGACTGGATTTTCATTCAGGTGTAATATTTTGCCTTCATTTCAGAGGTTTTCAAAAAAATTCATGAAAAATGTGTGAAATATGTGCAAGTTTAATAATTTTTTACCTCCATTACCCTTACTAGCATTCTCAAAAGGGATGGGTGGGGGGCATAGGTCCCTTGCTCCCCCTAGATTAAGTCTTGGATACTAATGTCATGTTATTGTAACAAGGAAACTTTCAAAGTTTCTTGACATTTTGTACACACAATTACTTTTAAAATAACTTAAAAGTTCCCTATTATTGAGCAATAAAATTTTAAAGTTTATCCTTCAAATTATTTGCATATTAAAATGTTTTTAGGGTTTACTTATAAAGGGACTTTCTTTTAGGGAACTTCTCAGGTTTCACTTTTAATCTGAATATTCTATTTTTTACTGCACTAGAGATTAATTTTGCAAATCCCCTCGAGACTTTAGTGCAAATTCAACATAAAGAATTGCTGGCATTGCTCAGGTCATCGCTGACGTCAGCAGATGCTCACATAACCCATGGCTTCATTGCAAATTATTGAGTTTTTTATTTTGACACATTTTTGGACCGTAGTTCTGGATGTACTTGACCGAATGGTCCCAAATTTTGTACATGCTTTCCCCCTGTGTACTCCATGTTGGGTTACAAAATAAGATTCCTACCTGCAAAGAGATGCCTTAAATAATACATTTGGAAATCTGGCAATGGCTTTGGGTTATTTTGGGTTGTTTTACCTCTGAGCGGCACTTTTTTGCACACAATGGGCTAAATGGCCAGGTCACAAGGACACCGAAGGCTCAGAGAAGGTTGGGGGAGGGGACCCACTGGAACAGCTGTTGGGAGACAGATGGTAGCCTCCCGTCAAGGCCATCCAGCGTGTTCTTTAACGTGCACAGGGTATGGCTCTCCCACACTCGGGGCCACGGCTTAATGTCCCATCCAACGGACGGCGGCCTTTCCAAGCCCATCGGTGTCCCCTACTGACCGTGGGCGGGGAATTTTGCGGAGATAAATCTCAACGCTGACCCAGCTGGGACTCGAACCTGGGAACTACAGATTACGAGTCTGGCACGCTACCGACTGAGCCACCCCCGCCCCACACATTTTTGGACCGTAGTTCTGGATGTACTTGACCGAATGGTCCCAAATTTTGTACACGCATTCCCCCTGTGTACTCCATGTTGGGTTACAAAATAAGATTCCTACCTGCAAAGAGATGCTTTAAATAATACATTTGGAAATCTGGCAATAGCAACAAATTTAAATGTTATTATGAATCTTACATTCACAGTTAGGTAACAGTTTATTCACAGTTTATTCACAGTAAATGGAAATAAATTGTCAACAATTACCATTTCTTGTAGGAATAGCGTGGCAAATATTTTTACCTGCAGCAAGCTCCCTTTTGGATTTTAGATTTGAAATTTGTAATAAGAATTTAATTCACGATAATGCTGTGGTTAGTTTTAAAACATTAAAACACAGTTCAGGGAGCAGGTCTCAAAAATAGGAGAGTGCTTTACATTTAACTCTTGTTGCATATTGCAGCTCAGTTGTTTTAAATCAGTTGCAGCTTGTGTCATATTGCAGCTCAGTTATTTTAACTCAGTTGCATATTGCAGCATTCTCATGACAATTTAAAAAGGATAAACTCTAAAATTTTATTGCTCAATGACAGAGAATTTTAAATTATTTTAAATTAATTTTTGAGCAAGAAGGTCTTTTTAATTGTATTCTCATGGCAACATGAGAATGCTGCAATATGCAACTGTACCAGAAATATGGTAAATATGTTTTCTACTATATAATACGTTTCTAGTGGCTCTTGTGAGAAAAGAGCCATATAGATATGGTATATAGAGTTAAGGGTATTCATAAGGTAAAACCCGTAAAAAGGTTTTAAATGTAAAGCACTCTCCTATTTTTGAGACCTGCTCCCTGAACCGTGTTTTAATGTTTTAAAACTAACCACAGCATTATCGTGAATTAAATTCTTATTACTAACTTCTAGCTGTGTGATATCTTATTTTAATTTAGATTTGAAATTTGCCACTGCAACTCAGATGACAACCAGAAACACCGAAATTCTGAAGTGTCTACCATGATTTCCCAATGAGTTCTGGCTGTCACAGACAAACACCTTTTATTATTATCTATAATAATAAAAGGTGTCCCTTTTATTATTATCTAAGTTTCTTTCTCTAGTACTGCTGCTGTAAATGTTCAAACCTCCAATAGACAGATAGAATTGATTCAGATCTTTAACTTACCACAGGCTACATTTTCCTATAAAACGTTTATTTGAAAAGCTATAGAGCTTTGAAGTTAGCATCCCATTGACATAACATGGGGGTGGGATGGTCATAATTCAATAATCACTGAATATATAAACACTTCACATAAGAATGTATAGTTAAATATGTGAAATTAGTAAATGAAGTCATTCATTTTTCAGTAAAATATTAATTGCAGAAAACTGGCAAATCTGACCTTTTGATTTGGTCATTACCATCTGTAAAAATGTCTGATGAAGTAGTTTTGCATTTTAACTAACAAAACATACACTGCCATCCATTGAAATTGCCCCACAGGAAAGAATAGCCAGAAAAAGCTGAAAATTTGCATACGTGACAACAATCATCATCTGTTCAATAATTTGTATATGATACAAAAACACAGCCAGTAGCAGGGCAATTGTTTTTGTGACATAAGTATTGTTGGGAACTTGGGTTGTTTTACCTCTGAGCGACACTTTTTTGCACACCATGTGTTAAATAGCCAGATCACATGGAACCCGAAGGCTCAAAGAAGGTTGGGGGAGGGGACCCACTGGAAGAGCTGTTGGGAGACAGATGGTAGCCTCCCGTCAAGGCCATCCAGCATGTTCTTTAATGTGCACAGGGTATGGCTCTCCCGCACACGGAGCCACAGCTTAACGTCCCATCCGATGGACGGCGACCTTTCCAAGCCCATCGGTGTCCCCTACTGACCGTGGGCAGGGCTGGGAATTTTGCGGAGATAAATCTCAAGGCTGACCTAGCTGGGACTTGAACCTGGAAACTACAGAATACGAGCCTGGCGCGCTACCGACTGAGCCACCCCTGCCCCTAGGGGGAGAGGATGCACTGAACAGCTGTTGGTAGAAAGAGGGTAGCCTCTAATCAAGGCTATCCCACATTGTTTTTCAATGTACCTAGGGTATGGCTCTCTTGCACACAGGGCCACAGTTGAAAGTCTCATCCAATGAGTGGCAGCCTTTCCAAGCACATTGGTGTCCCCTACTGACTAAGGGCAGGGTGGCATTTCATGGAACTAAATCTCAATGTTGACCCAGATGGGACTCAAACCTGGAAACTGCAGATTAGGAGCCGCATGCTACTGACTGAGCACCCCCCTCCCCCCCCCATTCTTGAACATTCTTAACTGGAATTGAAGAAAAAAAGAAACATGTACATTATGTCATTTTCCTAAAATATTAATTTTTTTTTTTCAACAACAAGGGTACGAAACATTTATTGCATTATTTGGTGAGATTAATAGATTAATTCCTGAAAAAAAAAACAAAAAAAAAAACAGAAGTCATTCTGATCTGTTCGAATTCACTTAAATTATTTGTGTCTACAAATCTCTTACCCTTAGAACTGTTAATTTTTTTCTTAGATCTAGGCCTATTTGAAACACTACCAGCCTGCATTACAACGCTTTTTTTTTTTTCAGAAAATCCATATGGGTTACAATATTTTAATTTTTACTATAACATCTATCATATTTCCAGCAATGATTAACCCTTGGTATTCATTATTGTAATATAAATTTTATTGTAATTTATAAACATTTGCAAATGCCTTTCAAACCAACTTTTATCACAAGCAGTAATTTTATATTTAATTTCCATTAAAATTCTTCCCTAAAATTTACTCATAATTCCCCCAGAGTAATTCATTTCATTTTAGTTAGTTTCGTGACATTTCATCTGTCACTAACCAAAAACAATATTCATTCTGTTATTATTTAAAAGGAAACTAACACATAAAATGTCAGTATGGGCCACTTATAGGATTAAGAGAATATGTATTAGCAAATAGGTGTAAAATTACAATCAATAGCACCCTACATGTTTAAATATAAAAGGGTACATTTTTTTAAACAATTACAACATTTATTAATGGTTAACATAACTCATAGAGTGATATTTTATACTTTTATATCATAGGCTACTATTCAAGAAGGTATTTCCTCACTTACATTTAGTATTTACTTCGTCCATTGCTTCTTTCATTGTGTATATGTATGAAATTTATATCTATATGTAGTCCGAAAGGTTATATGCAGCGATATATCACAGCATATTTCTCTTTCAGACGACTACATATTACATTTTACGTCATTTTTCACCAGTTTAACAAATTTTTACTATCAGCCATATTAATCACCAACGTTGTTGCCAGTTGAAAGCTATTAAATAAAAATAAACATTCTGCACACACAACGCCTAGAACAACATGACCTAGCACATCCTAATTCTAAATAGTCGGAAAATCAATTCAAGAAAGCTTTAATACTGCAAATTAATAATTCTAAAATTTTAAGATTTGAAATAAAAAAATAAATACCACCTCAAGCAGCTGCTTGCCACAGAGGTCTGACAGTAGTCTGTCAGTTTATATACCATAGTAGAAGGTCTGAGAGGATGGCAGGACCTCAGCAGAAAAAACGACACACATCCATGCCTCGCCCGGGACTCGAACCACAGGTCACTTAAATCAGTAGCCAAGCGCGCTAACCACTCGGCCATGGAAACGCATCATAATTAACTTTTACAACATGCTGTTTGAATGGAGTATTATTATAGAAGAGCCATACGCCTTGCAGGATAATAAACACTAAATGGTATTCACCGAAGATAGACAACTATAGTTCAACAACCATTTCAAAACCTTGTAAAATTGTTATATAATCTCT